>OZ025268.1:17462351-17829583 GCA_964019165.1 Mastigias papua
TACTGTGACTGGGAGGGCATTCTTTGCTACAACAGGACTCTACATGTCATAGCAATTAAGCTTGAAGGAAACAATGGAATGCAAGGATATATAGGGGACACACTTGGTCAACTTCCACTCCTTCTTGGCTTCAATTTAGGGGGAAATCAGATCCAAGGAGATATCTCACAATTGCTGGGAACTTTTAAAGAGTTTCTTATCCATTTTGATTTTGCATTCAATAAACTGCATGGTACGATGCCCAACAACATTTCACAAACAT
Organism: Mastigias papua; assembly: GCA_964019165.1. Lineage (NCBI taxonomy): Eukaryota > Metazoa > Cnidaria > Scyphozoa > Rhizostomeae > Mastigiidae > Mastigias > Mastigias papua. The sequence continues at coordinate 17,462,614 of OZ025268.1, forward strand.
GGAAAAAATTAGGAAAGATTCAGTTATCAGGTAACGCCAATATAAGAGGAGTACTCTCAGATGATATTTGCCTTCTTCAAGATATGCAGGTGCTGAGTCTCGGTGAGACTGGAATTACGGGGTCGATACCTCGATGCACTTCCAAGTTATCAAAGCTTTACTTCCTTGATCTTGAAACTCTTTCACTTACTGGCAACTTAAACTACATCAAAGGACTTTCCAACCTCAAATGGATACATTTAATGTCGAATAGATTAACTGGCGAGATACCTCAAGACTTTGGGAACTGGTTTCCAAACCTTTTAGAGCTCATTCTGCAGGGAAACACGTTAAAAGGAACTATACCATCATCAATCGGCAACTTGAGACGCCTTTCCCTTCTACAGCTCTCTGGAAACGAAGATCTCACAGGTCTCCTCCCGATATCATTATCGAACCTAACCAAACTGACAATATTGGATATATCTTATACAAGCATAAACGGATTCGAAACTGGCCTTATTCTAAATGCACCATACCTCAACTCATTTGTTGCAAAAGGGAATAAGAAATTTTCATTGTCCATTTATCGATTGATTGAAGTATTGGAGAGGAGCAAAGGATCATTGATGCAATTGGACGTAAGAGGATGCAATATTTATGGAAAATTTGACAAATACAACGATGATACCAACCTTGTAAATGGCATATTCCAGTTTCATAAATTAGCTTTCCTTGATATTAGTGGTAATCAGGGACTTAATGGTACAATTCCTGATCCCATAAGCAGCGTCAGCCTTTTGATGTTTTTCAATGCGTCCTTCACCAATCTCTCATCAGCATTACCAGTTGACTACTTGATTAAGCTCAAGATACTACAAGATATCGATATAAGAGGAAATCCACATATGAGAGGTGACATCAATAGGCATTTCATAAACATAGACTATACCACCATGAGTAAAGAAAGAAAATCCGATAAGTTTACGTGTCCATCTTTGAGCTTTAGACATAACAATGGCATCATCCTCGCCGATTCTTCATATTATGATCGAAAGGAATGCCTGTGTCTACCAGGGTATTATGGCCTGGGCGGATATTGCAAAAAGTGTATGACAGGTGCAATATGCGACAACAAAGTCACTACCGTCTTCAATGCATCTTCTACCAGCTACATGCTCACCAATATGACATTACAGAAAGGATCCTGGCCTTATCCACATCGCAAAAATGTGAGGAAACTTCTGTCTTGTCGATGGACACTGCCTGGTAGGGAAATATGCAATCCATCTGGTTCCGTACATTGTTTTTTGGAAAGGGTAGATAGTCAACTTCTAACTGTGTGTGAAGGAAAGATCTGCAAAACAGGGTCAACGGGGAGATTGTGTGGGCAATGTGAACGAGGTTTCTTCAAGAGTGGAGAGCATTGTCATCCTTGTCCTCAGCCAACTGAAGCAAAAACACTTGCAGTTATCATAACAGTGGCTATATTTATGATAATTCTAATCGGTGTCAGCCTGTTTTTATTCATGCAACATCGGAGAGCTTTTGCAACAATCTTTGCTATATTGCAAGCAGTATCTACTTTTATTCTGGCTGTAATGGGAATCATTCCAAGCTGGTTGGCTCAAATTAATATCATCATCTTTCTAATTACTGTTGCTGGATTTGGCAAATCGTGCAAAGTGTTGATGAAGATAATAGTATTTTACGTCCAAATCGTTGATTCGCTTATCACATCAGCTCACATATGGCCAGTGGCTTTTTATGACTTTGCAGATTATCTTAGCAGTGCTGTAAATCTCAGATTTGCTGTGTTCGCATGTAAACAGCCAAGTCTTTTGAACCCTCTAGGCCAGCTAATATTGCTAATGGTCCTTCCAGTCTCATTTATCACTATTTTCGCAGCGATTACACTTATGCCTATCTTTAGTCGAAGATGGCCCAACATCAAATACAAATGTGCACATTTATCTATAATGTTTCTCAATTTGGCATACTTTCCATTGGTTAAAGCTACAGCATCTGTCCTTATTCCATGTCGAAAGGTTGACGATCAATCATTTATGGCCAAATTTCCATGGGTGGACTGTCCCAGCACACAGTATCATCTTGCCAAATCATTCGCATTCATCTCGTTATTCCTTTACGTGATTGGAATTCCTGTTCTCTTTGCTGGTCTTCTTGTTTGGAAGAGAAATGATGTCATGGAAGGAGATCAAACTACACAAGATTGGCTAGGTTCTCTGTACACAGCTTATAAAATGAAGCATCGTTTAATAATGGAAGTTCTGTTGATGATGCGAAGGACTGCACTCGCATTTCTATCTGCCTTCTTTGTAGATGATACTTCACTACAATTGGGACTGATTTCTGTTGTATTTCTTATATGTTTGACATACGAATCTCAAGCAAAGCCATTCCTGCCAACAAACCACTCAAAGTCATGTGATGGAACACCACGTGGATGCACTTGTGTTGGACTGGAGAATCTTCTAGAGCTGACGATGCTGATAACGCTGTTTGTTTCATGTATAGCAGTTAAATCATCAATACTAGACAGACATGTCTCAATGCCACTTATTTGGGTGATAGGAGTGGGAAATTGTATGTTTGGGTTAGTGCTTACTATTAGCTTCATTTCTCGTTTGTTGAAAAGGGAACCAGGAATAGAGAATCACGAAGAAGGAGAGGTCCTTGTACATGAGGAGGAGTGAATCGTGAATTCTATCTGTAGTAGTATAATTGGCGTTGTGGCCTACATGTCAGTGCGATGGGTAACTAGTGGACAGACCCTGCATTAAGAAATGCTCACAAGTTTACAATATTATAAAGATATGGGTGCAATCTTTCCTATATGTTTCACAAAGAGCGTGAGAGAAACTGAAATGTGACAAGTGATCTAATCCGCAAAGTAGTAAAGCTTAATGCTATCTAAGAATTAATCAATCAATTGATATGTTCTAGTTGTAAATCCACACCGTCCCAAATTACAGATCGACAATCTCGATTTACAAATCTACAATGTGAGTTAGATTCGCACTTATTTGTAGAAGCTCTATAAGCACGAGTAATGCCTTCAGACAATTGTTTCTTTGATGGGTTTGTTTAGTAGTTTTGGTAAGAGAAATGGTAGTTTAACTTGTGAAATCTTTAGTAATATAATAATAATAATAATTTCGTTATTTAATGTTGGCGTTTCTTCTGGGTAAAAGCTAATTAACGCCAAGCAAAAGCCTACACACAATACTTTTGGAACGTAAGTGTAGAACTAAAAGCTGGACCGTGATGAAAGTTTCTAAAATGACTTGTTAGCTACTATGGAAGCCAACAAGCAGTATTGCTACTGGGTAGAGACACCAGGGTTTAGCAGAAATTAAGTGTTGAGAGTGTGAGAATAACTGACCCGAGCGGGACACAGCTCACCACTCTCGACATTGTACATGAATCGTTCCACCACTGAGCTATGAGGTCACTATCACTATCAACGAACTTACTAATCCGTTCCATTTATAAACTAACAGTTTATAAGTATTTTTTTGAAGTAGAGCTCAGGTATGTATTCTTAGTATGAAATTCAGCAAATAATATTTTTTCGTAATGATACGACACTAAAATGAGATCTATGGTACCCTGTACTCTTGAGCCCCGAATAAACGTACCCCACGCTATTTATTTTTTGAAAAATTCCACCGAAGACATCCTCATTAATCCATTCCTTGTTAATGAAATAGGAACACTTCAATGCAGAAATCAATTAACTTTGAAACAGTTGAGAATAAACAGTCTGACACTCTTTTAGAGCTGTGATTTAACGACTGTTTGTCGGAGAACCATTTGTGTTTGAGGCTTCTCTGACACTATTGGGAATCGGCCAGTAAAGTTTGACGATGAGATTTTGAGATATACATCTCTGTTTCTGGACCAAAGGATCATCAGTCTCATCCTTGGTTGCTGGCAAATCATTTGACTACTATTCTACTTGCATGTCACGATCAGTTCCAAATTGTCGAAAACATTTATGTACAGACTGTTCCCTGGCCAGAGAAACACAGCAATGGCATCAATATTACATATATTTTCATCTTTCTAGTTCTAATGGAGATTTATTGCCATGATTAAAGATAGATGGCCTTCCCTATTCTTGGTTGATTTGATTATTGTTAGCTTCTGAAAGAGCCTATTTTCAAGAAGTAGACTTTATATAAATGAACTATCTTTTAGTATATTCTACCAAACGGCCTAAATCATTAGGCCTCGTGCTCGTCCGAGATATAACATATACTGAATTACTAAAACTGAGCTGAAAATACTGTGTTATTGGCTTCTTCTGTCATACAGCAAGTAATGAGCATTTTACTACCCCTTTCAGCCACAAAAACGCTCGTCTGAAAAGGAAACCTCTTTCCTTTGGTCAATCTTCCAGTGACCAAGTACGAAAACCCAATACAGGTGGTAACTACTTTAAATTAAGAAAAAAACAAACAATTCCTTAGTAGATTGTAAGACTTTATGCAAAAGTAGTGAAGATAGGCCTGTCCAAGGCAGCTAATAAATTTTTTGTTCGCAATTATGGTGACTATTCTTTGGATAAAGCTTTTCAATTTTATAAGCCTGACCCTCGTGGAAACCATGCATACAAATCTTTCCCTTATCTTGATTAATGTTTCTGAGCGACCATCTCTTTGCTTCAAGCAGATAAAGCAACTTTCTTGAAGTTCTTGCAAATTCGCATAAAGCTATTATACTACTCTTTCCCCTCGATATTTTAACAGCAGTTTGCTCTTTATCTAGAAATCATTTGAGCTAGGTGAACTTCTGTAAGGAACATTTTGAAAAGCACAAGAAATGAGAGTATTTGTATGACGTAATATTCAAAACCTGGGGATTCTGGATGTTTCCATAAGAAAACCAGGGAGATTTGGCCATAAAACCAGGAGATAACCAAAATTCGCTAGATGTATGAATATAATTCAAAACATAGTGCTCAGCCAATAGATCACGACAAAAATAATCATGAACAGTAGAATGAAAAGTACCTTTATCATGATTCTATGCGTCTGAACATTCATTGAAAGGTCTTCTGCACTTGAATAAAGTCGAATCCAAGCCAGAAAATTGTAAGGGAAAATTTGAAAAATATGACTTGAGTTTGCAAAAATCAACCGGGAGAAAATGCGTAACAACCGGGAGACCAGGAGAAAGCAATCAAAACCGTGAGTCTTCAGTTGATACCGGGGGAGTTGACAGATCTGAGATATCACGTAGGCATTCCAAGAAAACTTTCCCGCCGAAATTGTGACCACAGGGCTCTCTGGTTTTCATATTGGAGCTTAGGTTATGGTCAACCTGTGAAACGTTTCCTTTCAATGGACGCCATATTGGATCGTCCTGTGCAATACTTTTGAACCTTCTAATTGAGGCCTAAAGCCATTCCTATTACTCTACTCAATGTTCTGGAAAATTCTGCCTCTACTGACAACTGGCAAATCAGCAATCTCTATACATATAGAGGCCTAAAATGAGGGAGACGTACTCAAGGATGGCGTCACTAGGTGGGCTGGGGGCTTCAACCCCAATTTTTGCTAGCCGGTGATTTTTCTAGTCTTTATCGAGCAGTTCTATTGTTTGTAGTCCCACATTTTATTTGGCGGCGCTCTGCCTGTTACTAGAAGGTTGTTTAGCAGACTCTAAGGATTTATAGGTGGAACCTGAGCGAAAATTCTCCCACCTGCAGTACCCATTATTTCTTACATCACAAACTTTCAAGACGAGCATTTGCACTTTCAAGACACTTACTACTGGCTAAGACCAATACTTTTAGGCCCTAACGTATACAGCACTTTTTATTAACAATTCACCAACATATTTTGAGGCATTCTAGAGTTTCGTTGGCACTTTGAGGATTATCTGTAACGCAGCGTTGCAGTGAACTTGGGTCCGTAAGCCGGTCGAATACTGGGACCAGGTACTGTGCAGCTCATGTCATCGTTCGAATTTGTCGCCTTGGCGTAACATGAATACACGTTGCAACGTTGCAACAATGCGTTCTTTTCTACAAGAAATATACTGTACTTTCTGCCACCAGTTTTGGCGTTTCTATATGGTTCTGCCACGTCCAGCTTTAAGGGCTTCTTAAGTGTGTCTTAAAAAGTCTTCAACTTTGAAAAAACACCAACAAGTTAAATTTTGGCAACTGCGAGATGATAAATAGAATGATAAAATTCTGCGAAGTATTTGTGCAATTGATTTTCGAAAACTACCTTGTTAGTGAATCATGTTAAAGGATGATTTTTCAAGTCAACTTATGAGCATTACACTGCCTGTGTTTCTAAAGTGCTTCCTAATTTTCATGTGATTTGAGTCCCAAATTTCCCATATAATTGTTCCTTATTAAAAACAAAACTGTGTAAATCAGAGGAAGTGTTTTAGACATGGACGGTTGGAAGCATGCCCAGTGAGAGATAAACGCCTACAAAAACTCCCAAATTTAACCTCATAATCTCAAAACAAAAGAGCCAGATGATAGAATATACACAAGTTTTACAAGAACCATATAATTCTTGCTGAGGCTCGATGTTCCGATTTTTTGATACTTTTAGATTCAAATGTTCCTACAATTGTTCTTGCTGCTAGAGTGAGTTTTTACAACTGTTTGAGAAACTAAATGTGGTTTGCAACTGCCAAGACATTGGGTTGGGCTACTTTTTGAACGTGAAGTAACGAATGCTGATTTTAACCGTCAACCTCATCAGAATCTATGTGCCAAAAGACTGTAAGTAGATGAGTGGTTTTCAAAATTTTCATCTGAGGCTGAGCATGTTCTAGTAGTTTTCTCAGTTTTTGCCAAATCGAGCTTCAGTGTTCCTACAAAAGTGTGTTCATATAAAAATAGTGTCTAAAACATAAAGAACGCCGTTGTAAGTTGGTAGTTTTTTATACACTACTCGTGTCTTGTATTCTAAGTATAATGAGATCATGTTCCTTCGTGACCATAGCCATAGTAGGGTTAATATCAATGACGTTTCAATACACACTGTTTTTCTAAGACCACACGTGTTTGTAATGATGTTTCAATACACACCGTTTTTTTAAGACTACACACTTTTTCTAAAAGAAAGTAGTTAATAAGAGAGTACTACTTCAGAATCCAAATTTTAACGTAAGCCCACCGTCTAATTTCCTTGCTTTGAATAAACTACTAGAATCAATTTTTGTATCTCAGTGTTATGTTTCAGTTGTGCCTGTCTGCCTGTGAAACACAGTAGTGCTATGTAAACTGCACTACTATTACTAAGAAAGTCTTTAGAAAGTTTCAATACTGACATCACGAAACAGCCGGGAGTTTCAATGCTGGGCAATAAAAACGTGCTTATAAAGAATGTGCATTAACTCTATATACATTTTCAACCTGCGGTGCTTCTACAGCAGTTGGTAACAGGGAAAAAACAACCTGTTCTGTCAATGAGGGCCAAATTTACAACGTGTCAAGCTTGTTGACGTGACAGGCCGGGCCAGTCTTACAATTGTCTATAAGATTACCGGTTCATTCTCCATGCTCCACAAGAGGCTCTCCGTCTTCATGAATCTCCACCCCTGGTGTCCTTTTCAGCAAACGAGAAATGAAACTAATAGTAAGCACTAACCCAAACATACAATTTCCCACTCCTACCACCCAAATAAGTGGCATTGAGACATGTCTGTCTAGTATTGATGATTTAACTGCCATAAATGAAACAAACAGTGTTATCAGCATCGTCAGCTCTAGAAGATTCTCCAGTCCAACACAAGTGCATCCACGTGGTGTTCCATCACATGACTTTGAGTGGTTTGTTGGCAGGAATGGCTTTGCTTGAGATTCGTATGTCAAACATATAAGAAATACAACAGAAATTAGTCCCAATTGTAGTGAAGTATCATCTACAAAGAAGGCAGATAGAAATGCGAGTGCAGTCCTTCGCATCATCAACAGAACCTCCATTATTAAACGATGCTTCATTTTATAAGGTGTGTACAGAGAACCTAGCCAATCTTGTGTAGTTTGATCTCCTTCCATGACATCATTTCTCTTCCAAACAAGAAGACCAAAAAAGAGAACAGGAATTCCAATCACGTAAAGGACTAACGAGATGAATGCGAATGATTTGGCAAGATGATACTGTGTGCTGGGACAGTCCACCCATGGAAATTTGGCCATAAATGATTGATCGTCAACCTGTCGACATGGAATAAGGACAGATGCTGTAGCTTTAACCAATGGAAAGTATGCCAAATTGAGAAACATTATAGATAAATGTGCACATTTGTATTTGATGTTGGGCCATCTTCGACGAAAGATAGGCATAAGTGGAAACGCTGCCAAAATAATGATAAACGAGACTGGAAGGGCCATGAGTAAGATAAGCTGGCCTAGAGGATTCAAAAGCCTTGGCTGCTTACACGCGAACACAGCAAATCTGAGATTTACAGCACTGCTAAGATAATCTGCAAAGTCATAAAAAGCCACTGGCCATATGTGAGCTGATGTGATAAGCGAATCAACGATTTGGACGTAAAATACTATTATCTTCATCAACACTTTGCACGATTTGCCAAATCCAGCAACAGTTATTAGAAAGATGATGATATTAATTTGAGCCAACCAGCTTGGAATGATTCCCATTACAGCCAGAATAAAAGTAGATACTGCTTGCAATATAGCAAAGATTGTTGCAAAAACTCTCCGATGGTGCATGAATAAAAACAGGCTGACACCGATTAGAATTATCATAAATATAGCCACGGTTATGATAACTGCAAGTGCTTTTGCTTCAGTTGGCTGAGGACAAGGATGACAATGCTCTCCACTCTTGAAGAAACCTCGTTCACATTGCCCACACAATCTCCCCGTTGACCCTGTTTTGCAGATCTTTCCTTCACACACAGTTACAAATTGACTATCTACTCTTTTCAAGAAACAATGTACAGAACCAGATGGATTGCATGTTTCCCTACCAGGTAGTGTCCATTGACAAGACAGAAACTTTCTCACATTTTTATGATGTGGATAAGGCCAGAATCCTTTCTGTAATGTCATATTGGTGAGCATGTAGCTCGCAAATGTAGTAAAGGCTCTAGTGGCACTGTGCTCGCATATTGCACCTGTCATACACTTTTTGCAATATCCACCAAGGCCATAATACCCTGGTATGCACATGCATTGTTTTCGATCATAGTATGAAGAATCGGTGAGGATGATGCCATTGTTGTGTCTGAAGCTCAAAGATGGACAGGTAAATTTATCGGATTTTCTTTCTTTACTCATGGTTGTATAGTCTATATTTATGAAATATCTATCAATGTCACCTCTCATATGTGGATTTCCCCTAACATCGATCTCTTGTAGTATCTTGAACTTAATCAAATAGTTAACTGGCAATGCTGATGAGAGATTGGTAAAGGACGCATTGAAAAACATCAAAAGGCTGGCACTACCTATGGGATCGGGGATAGTACCATAAAGCCTTTCATTATCACTTATGTCTAGGAAAGCCAATTTTGAAAACCTGAATATCCCATATTTAAGTTTTGTAACGTTGCAGCTTGTTTGGAAATCCCCATAAATGTTGCATCCTCTCACATTCAGCTGAATCAATGACTTCTTGCTCCTCTCCAATACTTCAATCAATTGATAAATAGAAACTGAAAATTTCTTATTTCCTTTTGCAACAAATGAGTTGAGGTATGGTGCATTTAGAATAAGGCCAGTTTCGAATCCATTTATGCTTGTATATGATATATCCAATATTGTCAGTTTGGTTAGGTTCGACAATGATAAGGGGAGGAGACCTGTGAGATCTTTGTTTCCAGAGAGCTGTAAAAGGGAAAGGTTTCTCAAGTTGCCGATTGATGATGGTATAGTTCCATTTAACTTGTTTCCTTGCAGAATGAGTTGTATTAGTTCTGGAAACCAGTTCCCAAAGTCTTGAGGTATCTCGCCAGTTATTCTATTCGACATTAAGTGTATCCATTTGAGATTGGAAAGTCCTTTGATGTAGGTTAGGTTGCCAGTAAGTGAAAGAGTTTCAAGATCAAGGAAGTAAAGCTTTGATAACTTGGAAATGCATCGAGGTATCGACCCCGTAATTCCAGTTTCACCGATACTCAGAACCTGCATGTCCTGAAGAGAGCAAATATCATCTGAGAGTACTCCTCTTATATTGGCGTTACCCGATAACTGAAGCTTTCTTAACTTTTTCCATGTTTTTGAAATGTTGCTGGGCATCGTACCATGCAGTTTATTGAATGCAAAGTCAACAAGGATAAGAAACTCTTTGAAAGTTCCCAGCAATTGTGAGATATCCCCTTTGATCTCATTTCCCCCTAAATTGAAGCCAAGAAGGAATGGAAGTTGACCAAGTGTGTCCCCTACATATCCTTGCATTCCTGAGTTTGTATCCAATTTAAGCGCTATAACATGGAGGGTTCTGTTGTAGCAAAGAATGCCCTCCCAGTCGCAGTAAAAATCCGTCGTATTCCATCCTTTTCTTTTAATCCAATTTGGACCATTCGTGCTTGTGTAGAAGTTTACAAGTGCTCTTCTTTGCAAGAATTGACACGACGAATTACAAACTGGTATATCCCGTAAAAAGTGAGGTATTTGTAGATTAAATATCACTGGCACATCAGGACTGAACATTTGACCTAAAAAGAAGATATATAGGTTATGTTCAAGAAATGAAAAACGCGAAGGGATACGGAGATAGGTAGGAAGAAATGGCGTGCTGAATTAATTTCGAGTGGTGTTGTGGCAAAAGAGCCTGTCTGAAAGGTCGGAACAAGGCTCCATACTTACTAACATACCACGATCGTTATGCCAAGTTACAACAATGAGGCAGGAAATTACTGACGTCGGTAATGGCGTAGTGGCTGTGGAGTGTAAGAGGTGTAAGGCGAGAGGTAAAAATAAACACGTTCTTAACATTGAAGTATAATTTCTCTCTAATCAATCAATCAAAACTACATACTATATACATGTACTAATTGGACATGTGACAATCATGTGGCAAATCACGTGTTCCTATTACAGCAGGGCAGGGGTACTACAACCAGCTGACAGGAAACCTGTCCAACATTTTTGCCACTTTGTCAGATATTTTGTATCTATTTGAGTAGCTTTTGCTTCATTGAATAATCTCAAAAATAAAGCGAAATAACTTTTCACTGCAATTTTCGTCTGGGAGATGCCTTTTAGTCATTCTAGAGGGTAAAGGCTAAAAGATCGTCTCTCACATCGAACCCAGCCATGTGGGGTCCTCCTAAAGTATCAATTGGCCAGTCGAGAGCACTTGTTCCCCACTGAGATGACATATGCTTATCGCAATTCCTTCAAAGTTGAAGGATATCTCTTCAAAGAAGTTAATTGAATTAAAGGGTATCTCTTCAAAATATTTCTGACTAGTGATCTGTCATATAGGATACTTGTCACAAATTGTTATGATTCCTCTTTGTTAGTGGCAAAGATGGATGCTTTGCAGACGCACTCTAAGCCGAAGCTAAAGGTGTGATTTTAGAATCTTCCTGGGGGTATAGCCCCCATACACCCTTCCCCTCTTCTACACCTTCATTTACTTGACCAAGCCTCTGGAAACAGTCTCCCTGATTCTAGGGGGTTCAACTTAGACTTTGGATTCAGTCGTGCATCGTTACTTAACGCACACGATTTTTCAGAATGGTCAATCTCGTTAATGAACCAAAGTCACTTTAATATGACAAAGTTGGTGTTGAAGGTTTTGAAGTGCCTGGTCAGTGAGTGAAAATATGCGGAATCCCTGCTATGGGCAGACAAGATGCATTTCGGACTGATGATATAATCAATACGTAGTATTCTCTAGTGTGGAACCTAAGTGTGGACTCTCAATCTTGGAAACCAAGCTAAGTAGTTTCTTAAAGAGAAACGAAAATACTAGACTGGGGTTTCTTATATGCCAGATAAAGAAATTATATCTTTGGTATAAACAAAATCAATGTGTAGGTGGAGCAAAATAAAACACAAGCGACCTAAGGGTTTACAATCTGAACTGGTGGATTTAATGCTGGAGAAATACATATGGCTCTCCCCTTCTGATTCCCTGTACTTAATGTACCTCAATTCGTCTCGAATACTGAAAGTAGATTTCGCATGTTTGTATGACTTACAAAGGAAGCAAAAAACAACGTATGAAGGGGGTACAACTCTGCTTGTTACGTAACGGTGGAAGGGGGTGGCGGCTTGTGTTACGGTGCGTTACAGGAGAGGGGGAGGGTCTCATAAAGGCAAAATTGGCTCTACTTAGAGGGTGAATGATACCATATTACTATCATACACGGTTTTTTTATAAGAAACTTAGCTCAAGGCTTAGTACTAAAAGTTTCCTAATTTTTGGCCACATTTTAGTTCTAAAAGTTTCTTAAAAGTTTCTTAATTTAATAAAAAAGATTACATTGAAAACGATATAAAACACATGGATTTAGCAAACTTTTAGAATGATAGCAAAGAAAAGACGCTAGTGCGGCTCTAAATCTAAATCAACCTTATGCCCACATCGTTAATTTCGGTAAACTTTATATAATCTTCACTTTGGTCCTCGAAAAGGATACGGTATTGGTTCAGTTTTGCGTTGAACTAGGTAATGGTTCCAATGTACCATTTGTCACAAAAATGCGTATATCTTCCTCTCAACCAAAGGATCTTTCTCACATCTTCTCAAACAATCTATTTTAGTTGACACTTGTTACATCCATGGAAGAAATATAGTTCACAAACCCCAAACTTTGAAATAGCACAGAAATTTCTAAAGTTTCTTTAATCTTTCGTTGTAGTTCTAAAAGTTTCTTAATTTTTTGCGTTTCTAGTACTAGGTTGCCTATAAACTGGTTTCTTATAAAAAAAGGTGTAAAAAAAGCCTTCACTATTAGCATAGTGGAGTGCTTCTTTCGACCGACACTCGTGAGAATATGAAATATCGGACTACGATCGAAAGGTGAACTGAAATATATACCGTATTTCCTCGAAAATAAGTAGCGGCCTACTTTTTTGCTTGAAATAAAATTTTTCGGCCTACTTTTGAATCGGCCTATTTTCGAGGGTCGGCTTACTTTCGAGAAAATACGGTAACGAAATGCTGATAGATTCATGTGACAATATGAATACTGCGTCCAATTGGCTGAATGGCTATTCTTGGATATTCAAATTACAATTTTCATGCAAGTCCATAATTTCTCTTTCATGTAGCTACTTTGTATAAATTTTTATTCCTTTATTGAGTTTGTGCACTGCCTCTCTATCTGTGTAACACTTCCAACGTACCTTTAACTACTAGTGAGTATTTAATTTTCATTTACATTCATTTGATAGTTTCTATACACAAACTAACCCTTCAGCATCGCTATCTAAACAATATAAATTTACAAATATGATACTTTAAGAATAAAAATCTACAATCCTATTCCTAACGTTTGCTGTTCTTCCAGGGGTTGTGTTTGAAGTCTAGCTCTTTAGGGCCTCAACAGAAGAGGGAAGTTGTTGTCGATAAGTAAAAACCTTCGTCGTGGGGTGAGTTGTCGACTACTATTCGTTGAATTTGCAAGTTGTCGACAACTTAGCAGTTTCCCTTCTTGAAAGAGGAAACCCCTTGGTAGTCGACAACTTATAAATTAAACGACTAGTACTCTACAACTCACCTCATAGACGAAGGTTTCTACTTATCGACTACATTTAGTTGTCGACAACAACTTTTCCTCGTCTGTGGAGGCCCTTAGCAAGTACTTTGGTGCGTTTTTAGTTGTTTCTTAAAACGATCTAGTTTCGGCAGCTCACGAATTTTGGGAACAATGACATTCTTTCTTCGCAAATTCAGCCCTACATTCAGGGATATCGAGATCTTTACAGTGCCTAGCATTGTAGGTCGAGTGGAAAGACCCCGTTTGGAATTCACCCCATAAGCTTTCACGGCACAGTTTGTTCATACGGCATTGGGATTATTCTTCTGAATTTCTCGAAGTGTATTCATCGGTATTTTTGCATAATTCCTATGGGGTTGTTATGACGTACTATTGTTTGTGGCAGCATGCACCACTATGACATCACTGTCCACTTTCTAAGTTTGTTGAATTGCTTCTTCAATTCTCATTCCAGGTTTGAATCTCTTTTCTACAATGTGAAGATTGTTTTCCATCTTTTCATTGTCCAGATGTCTTGGTTGAGAGTCACCAACAATCAGGATCTTAAATCTTGTGGTTTCCTTGTTCCCAGGTGTTTGCTTTGGAGCTACATTGGTATTGCTTTCAGAGTAAAGTTATTTTTGTTAACCTTTATCGTGTTTCTATCTTTCTTCTTCTTCTTCTTCTTCTGATGTTTTGAATCTCTAGATATAACTGCATTTGTATCAGTGGGATTTGAGCTTTCTTTGTTTGCATGTTTCTTTTCAGTAGATGGTTTATCTTTTGGCTTGGAAGTAACGCACGAAAGAGCTTTGCTTTCCTCGATTGACTTGCTTTTCAGAGTTTGTGCATTCAATCATAATCCAATAGGAATATCTGGGTCCACGGAATTAGGCCTACCACTGTACTGATCCATTGTCTCCAATAATTTTTCAGATGATGTTCCAGAGATACAATTATATCATGCAGACATTGAATGAAAACTGCTTTGTAATTAATGGAAGGCTTTTTCTGATTCAGGAATTGTTTGCTTAGACACCAGAGCTTTCAGCGAAAGAACCTTGTTTACGGAATTAAGGGCGGAAACAAAATCATCAGATTGGTCGCACTCCTTGGTAGTTATGCAGGTTGAGTTCGCCAATGCCTGATGCCCCTTATCGTTTTCACAGCTTCGATGGTGTGAATAACTCTAGACCTATCCATTTCGAATTCCCTGCAGCAGTAGTTAGCGGTTAGTTGGACTCAATTGCAATGAGGTATCTTTTCCTTATTGTAGTTCAACAGGCCAGGTTGCCAGATTACTGTAGCCAGTTACGATCCGACCAAGCAACAGTTCAGCAACAAGTATCGAAGGCAGGGGCGCAAATATGGGGGTGTGGGGGGTATCACGCCCTCAAATATTTCCAGCACCGATCCCAGTTGCTATTTGATAAGAATAAAGTCGGTCCTAATCTGGCTCTGCACCATGCTAGGCCAGGTCGTGGTCAAGTTCGGTCAAAAAATGTAATAAACACTATTGAATTAATCTGCTGATTTCCACAAAATTGTCCAAGGGACTTTGTTCACAGGCCCCATTTTTCCTTCTTTCCTTATTGCTTTTAGGCTTACGCCACCTCTAGACACTCAGTCCCCAACAAAAGGACACCCGACTATGAAAATGTACAATAGCGTCTCTGATCCCTAGGCAACAATATCTGTGGCACTTAAAGACAACGGAAACCGGGCCGGGGTTGAGAACGTCTGAAGACAAGTTTTAGTGCTCGAATCATGAAAATGCTATGGAAGATTCACTACTCGGGGGAAAATCTTTGATACAGAAAAGTGTACTTAATAATAATTATGCTATAATATTCATCTCCAGATTACACCAAGATATTGCTGAGCACTGATCTTAGCTACTGATTTGTGCTTTTGCGGAAACTTCCTACAACAGATTGAAAATACTTTTTCTTCCGCATCTGGTTCTAAATTCAGCTCTGGTCATCATCGATGTTTCATACTCTGACGGCTGAAAGGCTAGCTTCTTAAAAGCATCAAATTTATCAAATTCCATCTATATATGGATATCTATATATAATGGAAATATATCAAATTCCATTAAATCCTACCCTGGGGTCTTATTTATTTTTATGCTTTTTGGATGTGGGCTTATTCGGAAGGGAGGGCTATGCAAGGGGAGCTTACAAACCAAAACAACTCTTCGTCAGAACTCAAGCATCAGTCTACAGTATATCGAGGTCTGCATCACCCTCTGTGACGGAGTATGTTCGAGGAGGCCTGTTAACAAAGTGAGGTTCTAGCTTGGGAACTTATTCTGGGGGAGGGGGCATTTTTAGGATTTATGATTTTGTAAGTTAGCTAATTTCCTCCGTAGTATTGCTTCACAGTGTGACTATGAATTTGAACTTAGGAAAGTCATTTCTTCCTTAAACTGCAAGCCCCTGGCTTGCTAGCGAATACGTCAGTGGTCAGTTTGATAGTAGCATACTGGGGGGGGGGGGTTGACCGAATTTTGCTTAGTAAATAAATAAATAAATAAATATCTACCATTCTCCATTCCGGAGCAGTTACTTAAAGTAACACTGGTTACAAGGGTATATAGCTACTGTTAACTAGAAATCAATGAAAGAGCAATACCGGGACCAAATCTTTCTTAAATCTTTAATCTTAGTTGTTTGTAGGGGTTTTTTCTTTGGCATTCTTTTCTTGAATTCCACACAACTCCAAAGGTGCTCAATTGTTTCGTCGTCTTTTCCACACCTTCTACATTTCATGCCAGAGTATTTGCCTTTATAGTTTGCTCTTAGTTCTGTCATATTTAGCTTTATAGATAGAAGTTGGGGAGTATATTTTCTATCTTTCAGGTAATTTTTGAGTCCAAAGGATGACTTTTTTATTAGCCGCAGTTTTGTATTTTGACTAATTTTATTTATGGAGTTAATTTTTTCAATTGTCTTCTCATTTATAATCTTCAGCTCATTTTCCAATGCCAACTTATTACTTAGGCGGTAAAGCTTGCAGATATGTAAAAACAGAGTTATTAAACAAACTCAAAGCAGTCAAAGAGTTTCACGTCATTAGCTTACACAATATGTGTAGGGTTCTATTTGAAAGAATAACAGGATTATGAGAAATCATGCTTGAAACGAAAGCACACGCAAAACTTCCTATTTCCTCGTTTCTTTTTTATCAATAGGTGTCCTACTTTTCCACTATTCTATGAAGCTTGACTTCATGATTGAACAGTGACTTGGTTTCAGGATGAAAGTTCTATTGCTATAAAACCCTTGAAATAACAATTCTCTGCCATTTCTTGTCAACTTGAGACACAAAAACTCAGACCCAGATTCTCCATCGCATGTAGCATCTTTTGTTGATAAAATCTATAAAGTTTAGAAGTTCTTTTTGAAGAGCAATCTTCTATCTGAGACTACAAAGGGAATCAGAACAGGGTCTAAATCTCTCTTTCCCCTAAAAACTCTTCTTTAGACAACTTAGACGACTTGAATTTAATAAAAGACTCGTCCATCTTCACCAAAAATTTAGCGATCTTCCATTCCCCCATAGATCTTTTAAAAACTTGTCCCTTATTCCTTCTCCCCTCTTCGTTAAATATTGGTCATTCTCCCAATTCTTTTATCAGCACGGCCCCCTGACTGCAATCCTACCCTTTCTAATAAGAGTCGTTAAGTATACACTTACCTTTTTCAGTCCAATTCCAATAAAGTGCGTTACAAGATGTAATAAATATTGAAACGTGTAGAAATGCCACTGAAATCTTCATCGTCGCTTTTTTTGAATATCAGGAACATTAAAAGTTTGATTATGATCTACACAATGATGTGCATGTGAGTAAGCGAGTCAATGATAAGCATTTCGTTGCCAGTTGATATTCTTACCGGCAATACAATCGAAAGCGGAAGTAAAAAACATTTATTTGCGGCAGAAGCTAGAGGGAAGGATCCTATTGTTTGCATCCAGGAACAAAGAACTCCATGTTGATTGAACAGAGAAGTAGGGCAGAAGCTTACAAATACCGGAAAGCGGCAAAATTCCCGGACCTGCATTTATAACGTAAACAGCAAAGCTTTTGATATCAATGACAAATATCAAAATTACTATCAATAGTAGTTTTATGATCGGACAAAAACAACAAACGTACAAATTAATTACCAATTTTATTCAAAATAAGAAAATCTCTAATGAGCTCACAAAAACAAGGCATTCAGTAAAGGCGTTTTACTGCTATGTCAATTCGATGGCAGAAGGATGACAAGCAAGCATACTATTCAAAATAGTATATGGGGACGCCCGCGCAGAAAAAGGGCAAGAGAGGCAAACTCTAAAAACAAGGTACCAAAGACGTAGATTTTTAGTGTCATATTATACACAAGATGATTGTCTTGCCTAGGCTTCATACTTAAGAGCGTGTAATGGTAAGAAGAATCATGTCACAACTATTGCCTATATGAATGCTGACTAAATTCCACTTCAAACAGAGCATATGTGAAACATTGGAATAAGTTTGCGAAGTTTTGCTAGCATTACTCAAAAGGGCACACCTCGCCACATTTTGGCGCCATAGGTTGAGGGTGGGGTGGGCGATATCACCCATTGCTCCTTCAATTCGGGCATGCTTCACAGTGTACATACTTATAATTTTTTTATTCCATACCATGATACACATAATAAAAATTCAAAAAATTTGGTGGCTGAAGTTTTCAAGAGTGGAAAAACAGGCTGTCTCCAAATGCCATAAAAGCATACATTCAGTAACTGTTTTTAGCAGTATTTCTTTCCCTATCAAAAACTTAAATCTCTAATGATATAACCTCTAATGAAAATTGCACCTAAGTTGCACAGCCGCTAATTAGTAACGGAGGAGCGCGGGGATCCACATTTCCTCTCAAAAGCACATGACCACAGTGAGCAGTCATTCACATCACAATCAATGGTCACTATTCGAATAAAACTGCATAACTGACCACACCATATGCAACACAGCCATTTCAGAAAAGTCCACAAAAGCAACTTCTACCATACTGGGCTAGATGCAATGAAAATCAGACTGATTGTTTCGTCCTTACTTTCAGTGGGTCAGCTGGCTTGGTTTCGACCCAAAGTCAGGGTAACCTGAAATGTTTTTGCACAGAGGCAGGCAGTTGACACTACTGACTGTCCCTCGTGCAAAAACCGGCATAAAAATATTGTCCGTCCCTATGTAAATATCAAATGTACTGGTTAAGGTCTGAATCTGCCGTCAGTACAAATACACGATCTCTCTTTAAGAAATTGGTGTACAAGAAAGCAGTATTCGTCTGCTCAAAAAGGTAGAAAGTCTCTAAAATCCAGTATTGAACTTTTTTAACTTTTTCGGCAGTCGAGTTCTGCCTTCTTTTAAACCGCTCTTTTATGCAAAATAAAACGTATATATGGCTATGACGTTATGGAAATCTACGGCAGCCAGGTCAAACCCTATAGCAATAATGTAAAATAGACTCAACCTAGAAAGTGAGCTACTCAAACACTTTGAAAGCTAATCATGAATTTTGAATAGAGACTTGTTTCCTACAAATTTTGAAAAAAATATAAAACTTTGTATGGCAGATTTTTGACACAGTTCTCTGCTCATTCCTGTCTTCTACTGACTTGGCTGATATTAGCTAATACGTGTACAACTGCTTTGATCTATTTGTATCATATTCTACAGTGCTGTCCTGCACAAAAACGCTGTAGATTGTCTTGTCTTTATTGATATGTCTTTAATGGGAATAGTCTGTTGGTACTACAGAACTTCACTATGGCTCAAAAAAGCGGGAACATTCTATAAACATACTGAAAAGCGTTTTGTCATCCTACACTCGTCAGAGTATGAAAAGTCGGTTAACGGCCAAAAGGTGAACCACATGTAGGTATATATTTCCGTTTACCTTTAGGTCGCAATCCGATTTTCATACTCTGATGAGTATCGGGGAAAACGCTTGTCTCTAATGTCAGCTTTACAAATGATTGAAAGTAGTACCTTAGAGAAATAACGCATAGTCTTGGAGAAAGTCTGACAAATGGTTTATTTCTACAAAGACTTTTGCTACAAAGAAACATGATCTGTATTTGCAGCACTTTTCTGCGTTTGTGTGCACTGCTTACATAGTGGATTAAGACTTGCCCCTTGGGATGCCAGCAGGTAAGAGCCAGTGGATATCCGAGTAGCACTTTCGTGGAAGTTCCATTGAAACGATGCCAACGCAGTCACAGCTACTATTCTGCTATTCGGGGCACTCCAAGGAGCAAATCTTAATCCCCTATGTAAGCAATATACACAAATTCATTTTCATTTTCATTTAGCTTTTAAGTACCAGGAATTTCATTGACTGAATCCGGTTTGTATCCATTGAATTCGCATCCAGTATAAAATACAAGAACGTGGAGCCAGAACATGATGGCACTAAATTACTTTCAAAATGCTGTAAAATTGTTTTCAAGAGCTATCATTTGAGACTCATCAATCTCAATCTATTCTATTACAGGGAAGACACCATAAAGAGAACACTAACTCACAAGAACGTCGCGGACATAGAGTGAAGCATTGAAGTCTCTT
This sequence comes from Mastigias papua, assembly GCA_964019165.1. Classification (NCBI taxonomy): domain Eukaryota; kingdom Metazoa; phylum Cnidaria; class Scyphozoa; order Rhizostomeae; family Mastigiidae; genus Mastigias; species Mastigias papua. Next base: position 17,482,871 of record OZ025268.1, read on the forward strand.
AATACAAGAGTCAACGAGATTAGGTTTTAACCTACATAGAAAAACATAGGAGAGTGGATTACATACTTCATAACACTTATCAATTGAACTAATCATGTTTATGACATACGACCAGGCCCATTTACCTACAAAACTTACTGTTGATGACATGACTGCTTCAGGAAAAGTGAATCCATTGAGAGTAATGAGTCTGATCATGACGATATCCAAAAATTCTGAAGTTAGATCCATCTTACTTTCTTTCATATTCAAGCCACATACGAATACTCGTCTTTGGAGCCTTCAGATCTTTCGATGTACTGTTTGTCAATCAGGGTTTCGATGCATTTCTAAAACCAAACAGCAAACTTCTAGCATTTAACAATATTAGTGCATGTCATCCAAAAGCTCTGCTCAAGTCGAAAGAAAACTATAAAGTATCTGGATACACAAAAGGTGCTAGCTCATCAACATTATGGTAGGAGGTATTCAAAGCTCTTGAAATTGATATCCAAGTTAAGAAGAGCATGGCCTCATTCCTTTTGTTAAGACAGGGCATCCATTGTCATTCATCATGAACTCTAAATCTCATGGGAACTCATGGGAGGTATACAACATGGGTAATCGAATTCTTTACGTCTCAAAAGTTGATACTCGAGAACTCTAAATCTCATGGGAAATCGAAATTCGTTTGAGGCAACGAGTGTTTGGGCACCGGCAGTCGAGTTGTCAAATGTCGACTGTATTTAATGTTTGCTGGCTAGAGCAGTAACTGGATTGTCAGCATAAAGTCGAGCATGGCCTAAATGCAATGAGTTATTTACCTTTATCATAACCACATTTGGCGCAAATCTTGACTTTACTTGCTTCACGACCTGATTTCAAAGAATGATAATACCGTTACAAAAGCTGTCCAAATAACATCCGCATCACTACCCAACAAATGTCATTATATGTAGAAATATACGTCCCTTCTCATGAGAACGTACGATTCGGCTGCTAAAACCTTCCTTATAAAAAAGCAACGTGTATTTTGCATAGAGTACAAAAGGGGTCGTAAAATCATTAATATGGTGATAGCATAGGCCTTTCTCAATGAACTAAGAAATATGCAATACTGAATTACTACTGCTGTCCTGCAAAAGATGAGAAGGACACTCCTCTGAAGAGCTAAACTTTTGAGAACTTATCGAAAAGGACTCGAAGTACTAAGCCGTGCATTTGAAGGCAGATCGTTACAATCATAAGATAGAGTCCAGATAGAGTCTTGCTCAAATGCTGTAAGACTGTGATAGGTACTACTCTGTGGCGTCCTTTGCACACACGTTATTTTCTATAAGAAATTGTCCTCGTTAAGTACTCAGACTTTCCTAGCTTCTTCATGAAGTCAGTACTGACACTTTCATAAAACTTTCTTAGCAAGAATAGTCCAGTTTGCGTAACACTACAGTGTTACACAAACTGGACAGACAGACAGACAGACAGACAGACAGACAGACAGACAGACAGACAGACAGACAGACAGACAGACAGACAGACAGACAGACAGACAGACAGACAGATAGACAGACAGACAGACAGACAGACAGATACAGACAGACAAACACAGACAGACAGACACAGGCAATCGAATTCTTTAGATTTCAGAAATCAAGTACTGAACTTTTTGAGCAGTCGAGTACTACTTTCCTATAAACGACTATCTTCTGAAAAAAATGAGTGATGCCACATGCAAATATTTGCTAATTCCACCGTCACATATAAAACGTATGGATCATGCAGCATAATTTTTTATGCTGAAAGGGGAATAAATACCTCCTGCATAAGGTTGTTGTGCTTCAAAATTTTATTATGCTTCATTATTCTGACGATTGTTGCCTATGATGTAAAAAGAAGGATACTTTCAAAAATGATAACTAAATATAGAGATCCCTGTGTGAATTGAATGAGGCTGGAGGTCAGTGGTGTAACCGACATAATTAAAAAAGTAAGAGCAACTCCTAAGGGCCTTCAAAGGGGCCCCTCAGGAGTCTTCAATGGACAGACAGTTACATTTATCGCTGTAAAAAGACATTTAATAAGTCCATACATCCATCCTATGCTCACAGACTATTTACCGTTAAGTTCTCACTTTTTCACATCCTAATATCACTTACTATTTATTATTGTTATTTTAATGATTGTATATATTTAATGATAAATTTTAGCCTTGTACTTCATTCTTGATTTTTAGTAATTTTGTATATTTGAACTGTAAATGGACGGCCCATTTAAAATCAGCTCGCCGAATGGGATACAGTTCTTAAAAACTGAAATTACTATATTATCAGTATCATTTACCTCTTATTGATAAAAGTTCTCACTTGCTATTTTGTCTAGATTATGGAAGGCATTTTCAAAGAGAAAAAGCCCTTAAACAAAATATTCCCAAGGGCCCAAACTATTCTCCTACGCCACCGCAGGAGGTCAACGTGGTTTCGAACTTTACAAACGGCATATACAGAAAAAGCCCACACATAAGAACCTTCATTTACAGTGAACTTACAAACTGAAACTTTAAATTTTGACTTCAATTAGTTAGAATCTTCTCAGCATGATATTCTAACGAGGTTCTTATAAATAGCTTCATTCTTTATCCACTGAGAAATAAGTCCAAAACACTACATACATTATGTGATAGGCAAGGTCTGCAAAGAAAAGATTAATGCTAAGAACTTACACCCTGGTTACACGCTTTTTTTATAAGAAAAAAGTTTATAAGAAAATGAGGCTCAAATGGCCAAAATCTTAAGAAAATCCTAAGAAAATCACAAGGCTCAAGTTCAAGAAAATGCTAAGAAAATCGCAGTTCATCTTCTTTACATGCCAGAAATTGATACTGGCTCTTTTTTGCAAACTCTCGTAAAAAGATCGAGACTTATGGTGGCCCAACAAATACAGAGAAGCCTGTTTCAGCCATTTTATTCCTGTAAAAGTTAAGAAAATCTTAAGAAAATCGCAGCCTCAAATTTGTGAAAAGTTAAGAAAATTGAGCCTCAGAAACAAAAGTGTTTTTCTTATAAAAAACGTGTACTAGAAATACCTCATCGCATTAGAAAACCAAAAGACTCGTTTCAAAATCGTAGACTTATATGTGTGAGTTTTTACTGTAGATGCATCTTTTCATACAAATGGACGCAACGGCATATAAACGCGTCTTTAAGAACCAACAGCATGCAGGCACACCTCTTCGTACATTGGGGTGTATCTATTAAGGATGATATGCCAAAGATTCGCATTGAAAAACTTCAGTACCTGTATATACATCCTTCTGTCTTCATCAACAGCTGAATGTGTTTGTTCTATTTCCTAGGAATGCATACAAATGGGATGAAATTGATTTTATTCTAAGACAAAAAGTCAAATACAATAAAAAAAAGAAAGAACAGCGATCATCCAAGGATTAATAAGAATGAAGGCGAGGGGGGATCTTGTTTGTTGTAATCTCATAAAAAGCTCTGCCATTGTACACCCAGTAGCAATGGAGACATGTTGGCAACACTGGGGAGACTAAAGCGGCGAGAAAAATAACTAGCCACCATAGTTCACGAAGCCGACAGCCTGGAATGAGTTTCGTCTCTAATGGACGCAATCACCAGCGAGAGGATCATACATAGCGGGGTCGGGGGTCAGGGGAATTCAGCCCCCCTAGTTTTTGATATAGATCATAATTACAGTTAGTAGTTACAATAGTACCAAAAAATACTAATTTAAATTTAAATAAACTATTTACAAAAAGAAATTTTTACTAAATAAAGAAAGAAAGTCAATTGGCGGCATAGTCTGCAGGTGCAATTGCAAGCCATGCCCTTTGTCAAAATGAAGAGAGTTTCTGAGAGGGGTGTTTATGTATATTTACATCAACTACGTAAAATCTTGGGTGTGATCATGTGTGTGGCCCATAGAATGGCTTGCAGCACAGCCCCCCTTGCTAACGTTGTAGGACAGGACCACTGCTTTCACAGTATCTGTACCATCAGCATACAGGCGATCCCATTGGGTCATGCCACAGTGACATCACATAAGAACAAGTCTAGGTAAAAAGGATAGGGGGGTAAAATAATGGTGACATTTACCTGGATAGATTCCTTTTGTACTGCCGAAGTGATTTTGAACTTTGTCCTTTTATTCGTAAATTCATTGTTCAAAGAAAAGGCGCACTGGTTGAAATCTGTCGCCTAAAAAATAAAATTAATCAATTTGCAGCAACACGGTTTTCAATTCGTTTGAAAGCAAATCTCCATTCACTCTGTATACATTGGTTCATAAACTCTGGACGCAACTATCACAGCTTGGCTACACCCTTTAAAACATTTTCTATATTGAAAGAGGGTGTGCTCTTAGGCGTATACAAACCTGCATGGGCTAGAAAAAATAACGTAGTGTCAGCCAGTTGATTCGCAATCTATACTCCAATGGGTAACAGTTAAGTTTTCCAAAACGTATGTAAAGGACGAAATGAAGAAGCTGGAATCAGTGCGACTAGACTCAACTGCTGTACTCACGCCAAAATAGTCTTTAAATTATTGCACATTTATTAAAACTATGCTAAATTCAAAGTCGAGGCTAACATGCAAGAAAAAGTGGCTAGTGCATTGTCGAGGCTAACAGCCTTTGAACCTCAAGATCTTTTCCACTTTTCAACAGCCATATGCAAAGGAAGTTGGGTGCTGTAATTTTTTTGGAATCTCGATAATAAACTATGAAATATATTATTTCTGCTTATGAAGCGATCTTTTAGATGATCATCGTCAACCAGTCTTTTGCATACATGAGTGATGTCACATTAAGTTGGAAAAATACCATCATATATTGAATTATTGATGCAGTCAGTTCCATAAGGGCATCCAACTTCTTTCCCTTGCTCTAACATATTGGTGTTAATGCTGCCACTAACTGATGCCCTAAAATCGAGCGATCCAAAATTTTCAATAACATACTATGGGCTGACATGCTGGAAATCAAATTTGGCAACAAATTTTGCGGTCTCCTTGATGGCCAGAATGGTTTGATGATTGGCATACCTTGCAATAGAAGTGTAAATTCGACTATCGAATCCTCAACGTTGCTCTGATTTTAAATAGCATTCAGATTCAAAGAATCAGTAATAGTTACAAAGGAGGCGCTTAGGTACTCAGCAACGGCCTCATTCTTTGCTAATACTTTCCCCTTTCAATAAGAAAAAGTATTTGCTCTACTACAATAGAGAACATAAGCTTGACCATTTTCCAAAACTTTATACCACTATTTCATTGGCATGTACTGATCTGCAAAAATCTCGTTTCAACCCTCTAAACATTTTCACTACAAGATTTTTTTGTTATTTATATTTTTTGATATCAGTTTTCCATTGTACTACTAGCAATTTTCTTCAATCTAGATCCCGCCTTAATGACCTTACTTTACTCTTTAATCATGTCATGTCTATTGCTGACCCTTAAGACCTTTTTACTTCTTTGGTGCATGTTTGTCCAGAATGTGCACAAGGACATCCTCAAATGCCTGGTATTCAGTTGGATCGCATCAGTTCAGATTGATATTTAAATCAGTTAGAAAATGATCTTCGTTAAAGTTTCTGCATTCACGATAAACTTCGTTTTTGGGCTGATTTTAATGAAAGTTGATTTAAGGACTGCAAAAATCAGGTGGTGGTGCTCACTAAATCCTGTTTCAAATGATGGACCCTTCATAAATGAATGATTCACATTGGGTACAATAAGATCGATTCCAATTGAAAAGAAACATTCATCTAAGAAGACAGGTATTCATTCAAGCACAGTCAGCTTCAGTTCAGTAGTCTATCCAATCTCTTTACGAGAGGGCTACCAGGGGCTGTCACTATTCTGACTACACAGCTATTGAATATGTGCAACCGTACCTTTGCAGTAGAGCCGAAGCAAATCCACACAAAACAGCAGTACCGAAAGTCCCATAATACTTAGGTACATTGTGTCCAGAGAAGCTTCAGGGAGGAGTTTCCTAGCATGTATATTGAAATGACAAGCACTGACGCATACCTCTTTGGGTGACTTGATCAATATTTTTACATCAACCAGAGATTGCAGTGTTCTCGAAAGTTCTTTATCTATTATTTTACTTTGATTCTGAATATCACTGAAAACAAAACAAAATTGAGATATTCCTGTTCGCTACCGACTTATAAATGCACCTTCAAAGGTAAAACACATTTCATTATAGCATATTCTGATCCTCTCCAAATTTAATTGCTGTACTAAACCAGTATATCTTAAAAGAACAATTCCTTGGCAGAGTGGGGGCGAACTCTCTCTTTAAGTTCCTATCTAATGGGGAAAAAGTCAACCGATATGACGAAGTTATACAGGCTGACTTTGAACTCCACAGTTTACGTACAACTATGTTGTTTACTTGAATACACACGTGGTCACGAAGAGGATGATGATAATGACACGAATATAAAATGATAATGATGGTGATAATGGTGATGGTGATGATGGTGGAGGTGATAATGACAATAATGGCGGTTAGCCCATGGTTGCAGACCTCCTCGTGGTGGTGAGCGGGCAAAGAGAAATACTATCCTTAAGCTGATGGCGATTCATTTCGCAGAGATTCAGAAGTGCGGTAGATATTGATGATCAGTGGCAAACTCTCCAACCAGGCCCCTTCAGTGAAAATCAGGCTCAATAGCTCAGGCTGCAGTTCTGCTAAGTAACTGTTGGGGTAACAGAGTGGATTGAGTCTAGCAGACTCATTCACCTCTCTAAAACAGTTTGCAGGCGATACACTGCAATTAACGGTTATTAATTTTTTTATCTTTTTCGTGATCATGCTTTGTAAATAGGGTATTTTCTGCTATTTATTATGTAATGTAACGTATTCCTTTTGCTGTAAAGGAGAGTATTAGAGTACTGAGTAGGAACAGAACGAGGGACTTTTGATAATTGGTAACAATCAGCTTCCCCACTTTACATACCGGTTTACCATCTACCACTGATTTGAGCAGCAAATTTACATAATAATAAAAACTGGCCCTGGCGTAAGCCCATGTCCCATAAGGGGCGTAACGGGAAGAACGATAGCACCAGTGACGATGGGAGTCAAAATGCTGGAAATAGTGATAATAATAATGATGATGAAGTCAGTGTAAAAAAACTTACCTATAAGAAAGATTGTCACCCTCATTAAACAGAAGTAAAATTATCATCTGATAAGTTGTTACAGTTATAATGTACGTCTTCTTTTGAACATTCATCTTTATTTCTCCTTCAAAACACAAAAATAATGCAGTCAAAATAATTGCTCTCGTCATCAATACTATATTAAATGCAATACCAGAGGTATCGCGATAGGGGGGGCTGTATGGTGTGTGGCATCCCCTTGGCATCAGAGACTGTCGGGAATTTGCGCTGTCAACTGCAGATATCTTTTACACAAAACTATCCCATCTGTTAGATATGAAACAAGACTATTCCATAAAAGTTGCTTTCTACTCTGCAATTTAGTTCAAAGAATGTTTGGGATCCGAAGCACGATTTCAGTTAAACAACTGCAGAAGGTTCAATCTACCAAAGATGTAGAATCTTATACTGGTAGCAACGCTTTTAAAGAATAACTGTATTACCGTTTGAAAGATGAGTCAGCCAGGTTAACCTTCTTCCACTAAAGATATTGTTGTAGAAAGACTCGAACTGGAAAACAATGAAAAAATTGTGAATGAAGAAGGCCTGTTTGAATATGAAGTTGTGGCATAAAACTCAGTAACACCTACTACCAGATGATTCAGTAAGGCCCAATATTCTTGCAGTTTCACGATGTTGATAAGAACAAACGCTACTTAAGGGCTGAACTTCAGTGCTAGTCAGGCGAAAACAGCTCCAGACATTTGTCTCCATTTCTCTATACTAGTGATGACGGTAGTATACAGTGAACACGTCCGTATGGTCACGTTTTACTAACCAGTGTAAGCTAACTTAAAAATCAGAATACTCATAAATCCTACAATGTCTCTATCATCAACATAGTACTGAAAACCAAAGTGAAAATCAAGTGCATGAACAATAGTAGAGATGCAGTCAATGGGCACTCCAATTTCACTTTATTTCATTTCAACGTGTTTAAAGTTGGCTACAAAACTATAGCAATTGAATATATATTAATTGATCTACCAAAATTCCCGTAGGAGAGCTCTGCATAGTTAGCTAATGTCTCTATGGAACTCACCAATTCCACACTCCTTGCCAATTCATCAGGCATTTGGATACCAGGAGCAGTGTTTTGATTCAATGGCCAAGCGCCGGACTGAAAAAGGTTGCAAGAGAGGAGATATTCAATAAGAGGCCTCAGGGAAGAAAGTAGGCATGATTAAAAAGCTATATGAATTAGAGTAAACTGGTTAGATTCAAGAACAGTTTGGAACAACACCAGCCAACAGCTGATAACATGTAAAGGCTCATCCTGGGTTAGCAACTGAGTGATAAAACAAAATCTGATGATATCAGCAGTATGAGGACCATATGTTTGGAAGCATAGGTCTTCGATACCAACACAACTTGCTTTCTGTGGCAAACCTTCTCTAGTATCATCTTAACCTGTTCCGAAACGCTACAGAAAAGTCATTTAAGTTTCAAGGTCTTGCTTGTTACAACGAAGTCCCAGTTGACATATGAAACTTGAACTCCTTAACTAAGTTCAAACACAAGCTAAAGAAGCATTTATTGAACAACTAGACTTTGTATTTATTTGAGATGATTTTTAATGACTATCTTTTTTTAATTTTGTAGATGAAAAATTCCTTTTTATCCATTGCAATGTTGTAAGTTTTTAGTTTAAAACAGGTCCCTTAATGATAACAGTGCCTCTTGGCACTGAAAAGGCTTAACCTGTATAAATATACCTATTATTATGAAGAAAACCCTCCTTCTCTCACTAAGGGTTTTTGTAGCTCTTGGTAAAAATGTCTGCAGCCCTACCTCCACCCAAAGAGAAGGGGTGCTGTTCTAAAAAGACAAGAGAGGGGCTGTGTTGTTGTTGGCGGCTCAGGCCTTTGACCACAACATATATTGCGCACTATTGATCCCAAAGGTAAATTTCCACCTACTTTCGTATTTCGCATGCGAGTTCACTGTTCCCAGTCCATAAACAAACGTTCACCTATCGCAAAACATTCGCATATGGACTGGGAAGAACGATTGCGCATGCGATGTCCGAAATCGGAAGTAAATGGAAATAGGCTGTAGGTGTCCGCCTCTATTGTTTGGACAAAATCATTCAAATTTATCAAATTCAAATATATACAAGGCTGTACAACAGATAAATTGATGGAACATACCCAAAAAGCCGTGATAAAGGATTAGTTCATACTGCCAACTTGGAATTCATGAAACTAGCAAAAGATAGCTGGGATAGGTCCATATCCTCCACCTCCCAAAACTCTCCTCTGTTAAAAAGGGGGTGAGCTCCCCGCGTTCCCTCTTCAAGGCACTCCTGCCCCAGGGCGACACATATGAATGAAAGATCGCTTAATTGACACAGATTATGCAACTCTTTACGCTACAATATGGTTATCTTGATAGTTAATCAACACGTAGCGCAAATATCAAACTCCTCCTTACAATTTACAAATAAACATAATTAAGTAGTTTAAGTACAAATAATATCAATTGAAGCTTTGTTGTTGGAGATAAGACAGCAGTGATGCTAACACTCTCTTAAATTTTCAAAACTAAATATTCTTTATTGCATATATAGAATAACACGTAAATGTTGAGGAATAAAAAATAAGTCACCTGGAGGACAAGAAGTGAGAAACTAATGCCACCATCAGGTTTTTTGCCAACAAGAAATTGGGAAAATTTGTTATTCAGATCTTCACTAACTTTCATATCAGTAAACATTCTGTGAAGTTTACTGGTGTATTCGTAACCACATGCGAGCTGGAAGTAAAAATACAGAAATATTACAAAATCAAAAAGAAAGCAAAGGTTTATGAGATAGATCCTCAAATGAAATATGACATAGCTAAGAGTCTATCAAGGATTGATTGCTAAAAGATTCGTTGAAGCATTCATTGACCTTTTCGTCACATGAGAGCACCTTGTCTCCTTCAATAAGCATGATCCGATCCCTTGTAGGATCCATATTTGAAAATAATGGTTTTACACTCTTCCAAAACTGCTTATCGTTCTCAATGATCTTTGACCGAATGGGCGCAAAATACTCTCATTTTATTCTACTATTCAACCTAGCAACAAGGTTTCCTTAATCTTCATCTCTGTTCTGTGTCAAGGCCTAGCATTGTGCCGTGGAATAGTGTCTTAGAGAACGAATTAATGTCATTCAAGTAATTTCAGTCATTAACAAACAAAATTCAGCAAGTCTACCAAAAAAAACTGCAAACTGCAATATGTACATATACACAGTACACCGGGCTGGCCAAACAGCGACTCGCAAGCCACATGAGACTCTTTGACATACAACCTGCGCTATTTAATATTTTTAAACTAACAGATAAATAGGGACAACTTTTCAAAAAAACTAAATGCGAGTAAACTGATTATTCACAACCTGTTTTACTTCAATATGAATTCACAAATCTTTCCTGTGAGTTCTTGTAGTTAAGTGCAACGTTGAACGATATCAGAAAAATTGTTCCAAAACCAAATTTCTTGCGAATCTCAGTCATTTGGGCCCTATTTTGTGCGGCTCTTATCCTAGAGGAGCATGGCCACCCCCTGGTATACCAGGTATACTAGGCATATACAAAATAAAGTAACATGTTTACAGACTGAAAATCTTCACCAAGAAACTTGCCACTTTCAACGACCGTACACAAAGAGGACTGTTATTCAAAAGCTTCCATAAAATTTGTCAACGAAATTTCTTAAAAAGTAGACCACTTCTGGTGATAAAAACTCTTCCGCACAATATAAATACGAAAAAAAAGAAAAAAGCGATGGAAAAGAACATCTACCTTCAACCTATTGATCATACCCTCTTCTGAATCCATGGATACAGACATATTATGGACTAATCTTTTTGCCAATAACTTGGAATAGAACTGAAACGAAGAAGATTTTAGACAAGTATAAGTAAAGTTACAATGTGTGCTACTGATCAGAGATTACTCAAAAGCCTGATCAGAGATTACTCAAAAACCTGATCAGAGATTACTCAGAACTGCAATATGTGCCTCTGATATCTAATGCAAGATACAGGACCTGACAGAAACTTTTGAAAGTCCTCCTCGCTTCTGTTTCAAGTCGTATAGTTTTCCTCCTGCTTAAGAAGCTAGGTGTTCTCACACGCTTGCTAGAATACAGTAACCAACGTGTTGTAACTAAAAAATCTGATTTCGGGCTACAGTATGGTTAAAAACCTTATGTTAGCAGTGCACATATGCCAAAAGATTACCACATCCTATAATGGCTAAGGCTAGATGGACAGTTCTGAAGGAAAATGTACTTGATAGGAGTCGAAAGAAATGTATATGATTTGATAAATGGCGTAAAGATTGGAGTAAGATAGATTACTCTAAGGAGAAAGATATATTGCTATAAGGACGAAGATAGATTGCAATAGGATAAAGATAGATTGGTATAAGGATAAAGATAGATTTAAGACATATTGCTGTAAAGGTTAAGACAGATTAAGGTAAAATTCTACAGGAGAAAACCACCGGATATTCTATCTAAGCATCACAATGTCAGATCTGTCTCCAGTTCCTAAAATCACAAAGATTGATAGAAAATAACTCGCACAACGTTCGTTTACCTTTTGGAAAACATCTTTATCATCGATATATTTGAAAATAATAATCTGTGGACAAAGAGTATCCAGTTTAGGATTGACAAAATGCTACCAAAATACAAAAGAACCAAGACATTAAAAAAAGTCAAAGCAATCAATTAATGGTACATATAGGGATCCCAAGAGGGGGAATGCATCGTAATCAAAAACGTGGCCGCAAGGCAGTAGACGACGATCATCATAAACACAACTCGTTTCTAACAAATACCAATGTATATGGGTGTAAGCAGCTAAGCATGGCCATTATACAGCGAAATAAACGATTTGACACATGATGTCTTACAGAACGATACGTAAACTACACTATTTTCCACTGTGATTAGCAGAGGCTTCTGATACACTAACTAATTTTGATAAGTATAGTTCTGCTTCAACTGTACCGCAGTTATGCTTAGCTACTTATAACATTTTACGGTAAAATCATGCTGATACCTATGCTCATAATTCTACTTAAATTTATGGTAAAGTATCAGGGTTCATATACATCCTGCCTAATATTTTTTCCTGGGTTTTTCTGACATTTTTCTTTAAACTGAAGGTCTTTTTCCTGACTACATATCAGGAGTACATAATGTTTCTCCTGACTGACCCATCTTTCAAAACTAAATCATTGAGCATATTTTTCCAGTTTGGGTAAGAAAAGGAGGCTCTCTGCTCAACTGGAACAAAAAACATGACAAATTGTGCAACGTGTAGAACTGTCCGTTTAGTACCAAAGAATTCATCTGCATGGACGATAAAGAATTATGACTTTACCTTATTCTCCTCAAGTTTCAATCAAATTTCCTGACTTTTACTGACTGTCGTTAAATTTTCCTGATTCTTCCTGGTCATATGAACCCTGAGTATATACTTGTATGGCTCTAATCGACAGTCAGCTCAAATTCTAGTCCAGGATAAATACCGTTATGCTACTGTTTAAATTCTTGCTTTCCTTCGTCGGAACAATTGTTTTTCTTGTAGCTCAACAACATAGCAAGCTTTAGAACTTGGATCGAACATCAATTTTGGCAACTTTTAAAATTTTCTTTGGTTTTCACTGATGGATAGCATTATATTTGATTTTTTTCCAGTTCTACCCTAAGTATGCACATGGATGGCATGCTTACAAAAAAATTAGTGTACTCCATAACCAGCTTTCTAACATATCAAGTGATATATCATCTAGTTGAAGTTCCCGTTTCATCCTCAAAAAACAAACCAACATGACCGTCCAACTTACAGTTTACCAGTCCCCGTTGTTATTCAAAAAAACGCTGGCTCATTTCTCTTAGACCAAATATTTAGGTCAAGATGAAAGACTGTCAAATTTATCGATAAAACGAAACGAAACATTGCTTCTTTCCTGACAAACTAAATTCTTCTTAGGCATCCAATATAGCTTATTGGGTATCACTGGTTTATCACTGGTATTCCCAGTCTGCAACAATATACCTAAGCGCCCTGTTACCCTTGTTATCAGCCATTAACGTTATTATGTGGTCTCATTCCCAAGCCTTTTTCTTGCTGTTCCTCCCATTACGAATGCAATGAAAGAGATCCCCCTCACCAACGTAACCTTCAGCTATTTATAGATCAACACTAGCTGACTTCATTAGGCTCTAGTTTAAAATCCAAAAATAATGCCATCATGCCACTTCTTTTACTAGCACATCAGACAGAGGAAAAAGGACAGTAGCAGTTCTGTTAGAATAGTGATGTTGGCCAGAGCTTACCATAAAAATACATAGTTTTGAGATTGATGACAGTAGTTTGTCACTTTCCACTAAAAAAGTTCAACTTCTCCCAAAGGAATAATTGCTGTAATGGCTGTTTGTCCACTTCAAAATCAAAATTCAAAACTTCCATATAAAATATTGCAAGATGGTCAGAAGGGTGTAAATACAAAATCATACTTCCAAAAATTGCAAATAGTATCCTTGACCGTTATTGTTATATGAATAAAATGATTATTCAATCCTATTATCAATTCAATATACTCACAACATTATTCAATCTCGAATCGATTTCCAACTCGCTCAAGTGCTTTGTGCTCTTCTTCAACAACGAATCACAATACTTTGCAAGCTTAAAAACGAAGAAAATGTGAATAACCAAGGATCACAATCCATCAGCATCATATTGGAATAATACAAATATGTGTGTATGTGTGTATGTGTGTATGTGTGTATGTGTGTATGTGTGTATGTGTGTATGTGTGTATGTGTGTATGTGTGTATGTGTGTATGTGTGTATGTGTGTATGTGTGCATGTGTGTATGTGTGCATGTGTGTGTATATATATATATATATATAAAATTGCAGTTACGCATCAACAACAAGAATTTTTCATGTGGTTTCTGCTTCTGCTGCCCTGCAAATTGCATCTGAGTATTTTCTCCAAACTTTTCTGTCCTGAGCATATGTACATATGAATAAATCAACAAATAAGTAAATGAATAAATATATATCTATATAAATATATATTTATATACATACATATATATATATATATATATATATATATATATATATATATATATATATATATATATATATATATATATATATATATATATATATATATATATATATATATATATATATATATATAAATATATATATATATTCAAATTGAGAATTTTATGATAATTTAATGGTGCTGTTCCAGATAGTCTAACTGAAGCAATTTCTAATGAACTGGAAAACAATTTACAGAATCTTCATGCATAAAAACAATCTACATAACAAATGCTGTATTAGACTCAAAAAATCAAAAGGATCGTTGCCATACACTTTTTCAAGAGATTATATACTGAAGCTTAACTTTAACACTTAAAATGAAAGTGAAATACCATTTCCGGAGATCTGCACTGTTTCTTAGCTCCAATCCTGTAATTCACAATCTTGGTACAAGCCTATTAAGACAAAAAATAAATATTACTAAAATTCTGCATGATAATCACGAATACAAAAGCTAGGCATGTCTATCAGCTTGTAAATTTCGAACAAGCACCAAAGGTCTCTTGAAGCCCAACATTGAACATATTCCAACATTCTGGTGAACAAGAAAATATCATCATTTCATCTTAACATTAGTTTTATCATGCTACTCCATTCAGCATTGTTTTTCATGCAGGGGGTTAAATCGGAGCATAGGCGCCAAATGTTTGAGAGGACTCATCAATTCTATATTCCCCCAGCCTAGTTGACAAACAATCATGCAGAATTCTGATCACACATGATGAGTGGTCAATGAAGTTCCACAGATAACTCTAGGCCTATTTTACATGATGATTGGTCAATAAAGTGGGAGAGAATCCGTTTGATACGAGTTATCAAACATTTGGCGGCCATGCTCTAAACTGGGAGAATTCTATACATGGGTTATCGGACATTGAAAAAATCACCAGTGAAACATATTAAAACAATAAGAAATAAAAAATAACTATAAATAAAAATTAACTGCATAATCATATTTAAAAACTTACTTTATCACGAGCGCCTAGAAAGAGCTGATCGTTACTAAAAGTCTTTTCTATCATTTCAGTGTATTTCTTGTGAATTTCTAGCAGCGTATCAACAAACTGTCCAGTACCCTGTCGAATTAAAAACATTGAAAATCCACTATGAATTAGAGGCAACATACTTGAGTAACCGGTGCATAGATTTAACAAAACTAAAAGCAGTATGGCTTACCAAGCACCCTGGATAAAGTGAGGAGATTTGCTGCAACATGTCCCTCGCTTTCCCGTTACTTTCTGAAACTAATCCCAATTCTTTGGTGTTATGCACTCTTGGAGGAGTAGGGTATGGAAATGGGGAGAGGAGTTTGCAAAAAATTAACAGATGGTCAACCATACTGCCAATTGGGGATGCAGTATCTATTTTGTCACGTGAATCCATGCGCATCTGGATATACTGTATATATATATATATATATATATATATATATATATATATATATATATATATATATATATATATATATATATATATATATATATATATATATATATATATATATATATATATATATATATATATATATAAGACGAAAAAATACGACAATGCTTTTAAGTGTGCAATACATGTTTCGGATTGTTCCAATCCATCATCAGTTGCTAATTACAATGAAAAACTTCTTGGTACATAAACAAACGTTAAATCATCAATCGAATTTATTAGTCGAAAAAGGAATCAAGACTAATAAATTCGATTGATGATTTAACGTTTGTTTATGTACCAAGAAGTTTTTCATTGTAATTACCAACTGATGATGGATTGGAACAATCCGAAACATGTATTGCACACGTAAAAGCATTGTCGTATTGTTTCGTCTTATATCTACTCTTATATCATCGAGAAATTTTGGGAATATATATATATATATATATATATATATATATATATATATATATATATATATATATATATATATATATATATATATATATATATATATATATATATATATATATATATATATATATATATATATATATATATATATATATATATATATATGTATGTATAGCACGAAAAAGCGGAAACATTCTTTTGGCATACTGAATGCTTTTTTCGTCCGACACTCGTCAGAGTATGAAACGTCGGATAACGACCGAAAGGTGAACCGAAATATATAGCCAGATGCGGGTGCATGTGATATGATGAATAATGCGTCTATTTGGCCCTATGATTGGCCAATTAGCACCTATTCACCATTGTTTACTTGAAGAGTCCAAGTGAAAAAACGAACTCTTTTTGTTTACACAAGACTGGGTTTTGAGTCTTGATGTAAACCGATTCCAAAACACCTAAATGAAAGGACGATCTTGCTTGCCCAATGATCCGAAAATTATCGTCTGTATATGTTTTGGCGCATTCTGGATTTGTTAGAAGATGTTGTCCTATGGCCGAATCACTTTTCATTTTAGAATTAGAGTTTTTACATGTACGAGGCGGCTGTTCTCTTGTTGTAGTGTTTTTCGTCCTGATGCTCGTGGGTACATGTTGTTTTATTCTATCTGCTAACCTCTGCGTAGTGCGCCCTACGTACCGAGCTTCACATCGGCACGAAAATTCGTAAACTACACAACTTTTTTGGGTGGTAGGAACGCTATCTTTTTTAGCAGATGGTAGCATGACCCTCGTATTATAAATCGCACGGGGCTTCACAGCATAGAAACAAGATGTAATGGCTTTATTGATTTGGTTTTCGAATTTTGATGAAACATTTCCAATCCAGGGCAATTTCAGGTAAACCGGGCACTTTTCAGGACCAAACCGTTTTTCTGATGAAATGTTGGCTAGTTTTTCCTTAATGCAAGAAACAAGGACATCTTCTGGATATCCATTGTCAATTAAAAGTTGTTTTATTGTGTCCAGCTCAGAATCTAACTTAGTTTTAGAGCAAATCATAAGTGCCCTATGAACTAAAGTTTTGATTAGGTTGATCTTCCTAGCTTTTGGGCTGAAGGAATTCCAACGGATGTATTGACCAGTAAACGTTGGCTTCCTGTAAATGCTGGTGAGAAATCCAGTGCCCCCTTTCTCCACCGAAACATCTAGAAAATTCAAGGAGTTGTTTTGCTCCTTCTCTACTGTAAATTTTTGGGCTGGATGTAGTTGGTTGAGGTTTACATGAAAACGATCACATTCCAGCTCCGAACCGAAAATGACAAAAGTATCGTCAACATAACGAAAGTAGACACCTGGTTTTACGGTGTTATTGAAAGGAGTGGCAATGGGTAGTCCTTTGGGGCCAGCTCTAGCAAATATTTTCGTGGGTTGTCATGAAAGTAGACTTTTCAATAACACCGTAAAACCAGGTGTCTACTTTCGTTATGTTGACGATACTTTTGTCATTTTCGGTTCGGAGCTGGAATGTGATCGTTTTCATGTAAACCTCAACCAACTACATCCAGCCCAAAAATTTACAGTAGAGAAGGAGCAAAACAACTCCTTGAATTTTCTAGATGTTTCGGTGGAGAAAGGGGGCACTGGATTTCTCACCAGCATTTACAGGAAGCCAACGTTTACTGGTCAATACATCCGTTGGAATTCCTTCAGCCCAAAAGCTAGGAAGATCAACCTAATCAAAACTTTAGTTCATAGGGCACTTATGATTTGCTCTAAAACTAAGTTAGATTCTGAGCTGGACACAATAAAACAACTTTTAATTGACAATGGATATCCAGAAGATGTCCTTGTTTCTTGCATTAAGGAAAAACTAGCCAACATTTCATCAGAAAAACGGTTTGGTCCTGAAAAGTGCCCGGTTTACCTGAAATTGCCCTGGATTGGAAATGTTTCATCAAAATTCGAAAACCAAATCAATAAAGCCATTACATCTTGTTTCTATGCTGTGAAGCCCCGTGCGATTTATAATACGAGGGTCATGCTACCATCTGCTAAAAAAGATAGCGTTCCTACCACCCAAAAAAGTTGTGTAGTTTACGAATTTTCGTGCCGATGTGAAGCTCGGTACGTAGGGCGCACTACGCAGAGGTTAGCAGATAGAATAAAACAACATGTACCCACGAGCATCAGGACGAAAAACACTACAACAAGAGAACAGCCGCCTCGTACATGTAAAAACTCTAATTCTAAAATGAAAAGTGATTCGGCCATAGGACAACATCTTCTAACAAATCCAGAATGCGCCAAAACATATACAGACGATAATTTTCGGATCATTGGGCAAGCAAGATCGTCCTTTCATTTAGGTGTTTTGGAATCGGTTTACATCAAGACTCAAAACCCAGTCTTGTGTAAACAAAAAGAGTTCGTTTTTTCACTTGGACTCTTCAAGTAAACAATGGTGAATAGGTGCTAATTGGCCAATCATAGGGCCAAATAGACGCATTATTCATCATATCACATGCACCCGCATCTGGCTATATATTTCGGTTCACCTTTCGGTCGTTATCCGACGTTTCATACTCTGACGAGTGTCGGACGAAAAAAGCTTTCAGTATGCCAAAAGAATGTTTCCGCTTTTTCGTGCTATAGTGAAGTTCTGTAGTACCAACAGACTTTTCACATATGTATGTATGTATATATATGTATGTATATGTATATATATATATATATATATATATATATATATATATATATATATATATATATATATATATATATATATATATATATATATATATATATATATATATATATATCGGTTCACTTTTCTACCGTTGTCCTACGTTTCATACTCTGACGAGTTTCGATGGAAAAAAGAAAAACGTTTTCAGTATATTAAAGAATGTTGTCGTTTTTTCGAGCAATAGCTAAACCACGTTAGTTAAATTAGTACCAAAGACTATTCACACAAAACTCACTTATAAACAACCATAGACATTTGAACAACGACTGGATGGTAGATAGACACGTCACAATGATAATGGAACACTGCTTTGTAAAAACACACATTTTAAAAAACTTCCCTGACTTTTCCATGTTTTCCAAGCCAAACTTCAAACATTCCCAGACTTTTCATATTTTTTGAGCAATTTTCGAAGAACTAAAGAAATTTGGCATAATTGCTGACAATCAAGGATGAAAAAGAATGTGTGTAAAAATTCCCTGAACAGAAACAATTCTCCGACTTTTTCCAGGATTTCCTGGTTTTTTCAAGTTTTATACCTTAACTTTTCCAGCTTGTCCAGCTTGTTCAGACTCCTGCGAACCCTGAGAAAGACCATCAACCTGTCTACCTACCAACTCGATACACTCAGATTCTGTATTTAAAAATAATCATATTACTTACGTTCTCGGTATAAAATGCTTTCACTTTTGCCAGTCCAGTGTCGGCAATGTATTTTTCAAATTCTGCTAACATGAGGTCAAGCCCTTTTGCTAGGGGTTTCAGCAACTTGTACATTCTTGATAGGTCTACAATAAGGTAGCATGGTACTCAATTGATAAGCCTCGATTGACGAAATACGCCCCGCTTAAACTACGAGGAATTTACATCGTAATCTTGAAAGTGCACCTTGTTTGTCACTAATTTATGACAGCAATATTTGCTGGAGACATTTTCATAATGTACACCTTTACAAATCAATAAAATATAGCGAAAATACAAATGTATTCAGGGGTGAAACTACATCTACAATAAAATTGTCCTAAAAGTGTTAAGGGAGTGCTTAGTTGTCTTAAGTTAAGGGAGTGCTTTTAGACCAAGGCTAAACCATAATTTATCTAGAATTATTGCTGAAAACAAGACGCGTCTTTGTACATTTTGCACAAATACGGTTCTGCTTCTAAGTACACTGATTGGACAATCACTGCTTATATAAATACCACACTTACATCAGTGCTCGCCTAGCAAGAGAAGATAAGATTGACAAAACACACCATTGACTTTTTCGTTATGAATCATGTCTTGACATTCGCTTTGCAACAGCTGCAGCTGGGATTCTACTAGCGTTCCCTGGCACACTTTCCTCACCTTGTCAACTGAGGATGTATGCAGGTATTTACAAGTGCGCAATTCCTCTTCCTTAAGTCTTGCATCGACCTAAAAGCAAGATTTCAAAGAGGATTACTGACCAAACAAATTTCTGGAGGTATTGGCAATGGGGAAACAGCGTTTACACATGTTCAAATATCTACTTAAGGTAGGGGACCACTCCAAATCCTATCTTTGCCAATTTGCAAGCTATTGGGCTAATATTTTGCTTTCACATGTATTGTATGATCCTGAATTGAAATGTAAAGTTAGTTTCTAAAAATAGCATTTCTTAGCCATGGAAACCAGAAAACAATAAAGAAAAGTGGTACTGCCAGGAACAACTTTCCTTCATAGGAAGAGTAATTTCTTGTTATTTCTCTAAGATTTCCGAAAAGCAGGTATATTATAGAAGGTACTTATCTATTTTGTTTGTTATTTAAAATTAATTTTTCCCAAGTTTTTAAGTATCTTCTAAAAAGCTTAGGAGTTTTGTGCCTCTCCTGTGACTTAATGCCTTTATATCTTAACAGGATAGAGTCTTTCACAAATTCTACATAGATAAGTATCTTCTCTGATATGACAGCTCTTGAATGATACCTAGGATGCAAATGTCTACTTCTATTTTCTTGCCTTAATTTTTGTTCCAACCGGGGCACTTATGGAAATTAGTGAAAAAGAGAAATTGGACCAGATACTCGCATAGAATGATACCAGGTGACAGAAAACCCACTTTTTCTCAAAGAATTTACAATTTTTACCAAAACAAATTGAATGCATCAAATTCAGACATGTTAAAGCACCGAAAAGATCCAAAAAAGGAAAGTGATATTTTTATCGAAAAACAGTCGATATTTTTATCGAAAACCTCACTGAGCTGACGGCCCAGGATAAGTGTTCTCTCCAACAGGAACTCTCCAACTTACGGAATTCTGCAATTCTAACAGACTGGAGTCAGTTCAATGGCTTTTCAACGCTGATACTAAACATCAAAATCTAGATCATTCACTGAAATAGTATAAAAAGGGATACAGTACTCGTAAGTAACATGAGTTTTCACAATTACACAAAAGTGTATAACCGAAAATAAATCAGAGAGTTTCTTTCGAGTAACTGGCAGTTCTTAGGGCATAGGGTAATTGGGAAGCATTTCCAACACGAAGATCAAAATCAGAATCCTTTGACGTTTCACTGCGTTATAATCAAAATAAAAATCCTTAACAATTTCAGGTGTTCCCTGACTATAGGTAGAATTAATTAACTTTCCAGGTTTTCCTGGTCCAGTACAACTCTGGTATACCTTACAAAACTTAGAAAATAAAACAAGAGTACAATACTATACAATGATTAAACCACATTGTAAAATAAATCTAAAAGATAATTGCTTAAAAAGGCTTCAGGAATGACAAGACCAAAGTTAAATCATCATGAATTATTGCCACAATCTAAGATGTGTTGTATACAATCATTCATGTGTTGCATTCACTCATTCATTTGTTCTATACAATTATTCATGTGTTCTATACAATTATTCATGTGTTGCACTCAATCATTCATGCGTTGCATGCAATCATTCATGTGTTACATACAATCATTCATGTCATGCACACAGTCATTCATGTGTTCTATACAATCATTTATGCGTTGCATTCAGTCATTCAAGTCGTGCATTCAATCATATACGTGTTGCATACAATGATTTACGTGATGTACACAATCGTCTATGTGTTGTTCACAGTTATTCATGTTTTGTATACAATTCTCAAAGTATCAAACCTGGAAAATAAAATAATTCTAGCTCTACTTTCAGAGTTTCACTAAGTTGGCATTGGTGGTTTTGATAATGAAGAAACCAGGCATTACATATGGTTTCTCTGACTGCCACAACATATGCCATAGAAAGTATCCATTTATGAAATAAAAGATTCTCCCTGAATTAAAAACTTCTCTTACTGTATTATGTACAGGAAATGACTAGTTGAATACATAAGGAAGAAATGATGAATCAACTACAGTTGATATTTGATGACACGACTGCCAATCTATCTATCAATCAATCAATCAATCAATCAATCAACCAATCAATCAACCAATCAATCAAGGGCGACCTTTAACCTTTGACTTCATGGTAATCTCCATAACTATGCTTGAATGACAGAGATACAGCTCTAGTGACCATTTGCTTGGTAACCAGTGCAGTCTGTCTTTGCTAAATTTGTGGTTTATCAACAAGGTTTTCACTGCTTATTCATAGAGCTATAAATTTGAAGCGGCGCAAAACACTAACAAGTTCACAAAGCATAAGACTGTCTCATTTTCAAGTCACACCGAACGATTCACATGTCACCAATAACTGCTAAGAGGGAGGGCTCGAGTTCAAAATGTCCAGATTTAAAGCCGTATGTAATACTACCCGCCCATGGGATTTCTGATAAAGCTAGAGCATTGCCTAGATTTCAACAGTATTTGTGGTACTTTGAGTTCTAATACTCTTTCGTTGAACAGTTATTAACGTGCTTAAGATTTGCCGAGATATTTCCTAGATCGATTTAACTTCAAAGCTTGAATAAAATCAATACGTCAGCTTCGACTCTTTCGCGCCAACGTATGATCATGGTCAGTGATGCGTATCGGACCGTAACCTTCCGCACCTCGTTTTCATTTACATTTTTCTGTTTGCTCACATTAGTGATACCTTGAGTTCTCTCTTTCGTCGAAGAGCTACTAACTGGGGTAAAAAGATACCCAAGCAAATAGATCCAATTGGTTTGTAGAAAAGCCAACATCCAATGATATGGTTGTTAGTTTTTATAATTGCAAGGAAAATACAGAAAAGTCATCTCAAAATGCTACTGAACAGCCTGCCGTGACATGCCAGATGCAAAATCCGGGGGTTATGATAAGCAGCCAACCTTTCGAAATTCCTTTTCAAAGTCTAAGGAACAACCCTACTTAACTCCTTACAAATTAAAGAAAGACAAGATTAATTGGAGACTATATTGATGAAAATTGACAGCAGCAGGAGCCACAGAAGACAAAGCTCTGATGCTCCGAGAACTGCAACACACAAGTAAAATTAAAATTTAGCAAATAAAGATCACTGTGATAACCTTCAATTTTCATCTTGTAGTCTCATTTTATACCTATTAAACAACTATAAGATTTGAAATTTCCCTTTTAATCAAACTGTTAAGCCAGGGCATAAAATCACAGGACTCACTTTGTGGAGTTGCACATCGAAACTTTCGACTTGTAAATGGGGAAAGGGAGGGAAAGGGTCGATCTGGAAATAGGGGGTGGCTATTTACTGAAAGCAGATCATCAAAACTAACACAAATTAATGTGTACTCATGGCATATAGTAGAACTAACAAACATTTATGAAAAATTAAGGTTTATCATTCTGTGGCTTACTAGTTTCAAGTTTCTACCACGCCCATCATGTAAGTATTATGGGCGTGGCAGAATGATGATCACACCCATTTAAAAACAAAAACGTGGATCTGTAACAGTTCCCTACTTAAGGCGCCCAGGTCCGAAGCACATATGAAACCTCCTAACCGATCGTGATGAAGAATTCTAAATTCAGGGATCAAATGGCTGTAATCTAGTCCCTCTTGTTCTCAAAGTTTACCCAAACCACTGAATATCCAATTGTGGCATGAAATATAGTTGAATTTACCTTCTGCATGTATTGTGCACAGGTACACGTTTCCAGTAGACGGGCAGCCTCTTTCTGGTAATATTCATTAGTTTCCGTGAGAAGTGGTTCTTCAAAGATGTCTTGATAGAGCTGTAGGAAGTAAGTGATCGAAGATAAAACTTTGGGACAAAGGCTTTCTGCTGAATCATACCGTGCTTAGAAAGTCTTTGAATACTGCGTAATTATCCATAGGCGAGTAAAATCATCACATGAGTATCGAATATGCCAAAGCCAACATATTACGGAGAAGTTCGATTAAGCAACTCACTCGAGGCAGGTATTCACTTGAGCGTTAACTCACTTGAATATACTCACTTCGGTAAGGAAATAGTGAGAATTATACATTAAGTAAAAGTTAAGACTGAACGATCGCGAGTTTGATGACAGTTACTACAGAATGTTAAAAGAAAGAATTGGCTACATCAGAGTTTTAAGGGACAAAGACAAATTACAAATTTGCACATTGTTGCAGATCTGTTTCTATGCGGGACAGGTCAGCAACTTACCGCTCCCAGTAAGTCGTCTTTCCATCCTCGATAAGGGCTTCTTCAGCAAATTTTCCCCTGACATTTCTGGACGTATTTCTGTATGCAAACCTGTCCTAGTTTTGTCAACAAGGCATGAATATTTTCTGACAAACTCAGAATATATCTCCTTAAATTGCATGTTTTCCTTCTACAGTTTTGAAGCGATGACTTTCACAAAGTATCCTTACTGAAACACAGACCGGCTTCTAGCAAACATCAAAAGCGTTCCACATTTACTATCTATGTCTTTCTATGAATGCTTTTCAGGCATTTTGGAACAATGAGTTGACGTGATAGAATCAGGATTATTGCGATAAGATATGAAAAGCTTTTGAAATCATTTAACTGAGTCAAACAGATGAGAAAATTAATCTGGTCGTTGAGAAGGCAGGGAAGTGATCAATACTAGTGTATCTGAGGGAATGCAGTATAACTCTAGTTATAGAAAGCGAGAAAAAATCTAACAAGAAGATCAGAGAATACTGAAAACACAAAAGGTTAAGATCCACGGATGATGAGATAGATAGAACTATGGCGTAAAATCTCGTACGTTCTAAACAAAGGATAGGTAAGCTCCATTACACAGAAATGGGCACAAACAAAGGAATATCAGAAAAGATCATGTTTATCGACCAGTCCACACATACGATGTATGTTGTACGAGGAAAAGTCAACGCTGTCAAAGACAGTCCTTCACTTTTTGGCTTCTTGAAATTTCTGAAATTTATAGATAATGCAATATTTTGCTTGAGGCTTCATTTCCTACAATCCAAGAACCTTGGTATATCCCCTGGGGCTTCAGCCCAAAATGGGAAGCAAAAATGGGTCCCGACTTAAGGCAAAATACTTTTCTGCTCGAGCCACGACGGTACGATACAAAAGCCTCAACAACTCAGGGGTGCTTTAGTTTCAACTTAAAAATTTCATTGCAAAGAACCATTCTCAACTGCAGGGGTGCGATCACGGGAGGGATCTTGGGGGTCTAGATGCCTACCCTTTTCCCTTAAAAGAATGAAATTACTCTTGTTCATGGAAAATTTTGAAACTGCCTACTGCATTTTTGTTAAGCAGATCTGCTTATAATCATCCTTAAAATGTGAAAGTAGTGAACTCATGCAAATCCTTTGATTTCTAAATCAAAAACATATTATTCCAAGCTGTATTCTTCTACAAATTGCTTAGTATGATTTTTGTGGACTACACTCCAGCCATTGATAATTCTTCATTGCGCACCTTCATTGCGCATCTTTGGTGTCGCCTTGTTTGGGATTCATGTTCATCTAACGACATTCTGTTTTGAACGATTCTCATAGCAGAAAAAAGCAATTACAAAATATATGCCAACCTTTAACGGTGTCTTTGTCTCATATCTTTCTACATCAACTACGAAGCAAAATCAAATATAAGTTCAGAATACAGAAACAATACAATGACTTCTATCAACAAAGTCTCAGGAACTTCTCCCAGTAACTATTGTAGTTAGGGAGGGTAGAACCAAAGGAAAAACCTGAACTAAGGCAGGCTACCCACTACGGCAAAAATATGTAATCGCTACGAAGGAAAAAGCAAGTGAATGAATGCTGCAATGGAAAAGAAGCAAATAATCTCTCAACAGAAATGAGAATGAAAAACAATTTTAGCAATGAAAAACGTACTATGGAAGTAGGTAAATTCAGGATAACTGAAGTCATTCATTTAGTACCTACGCATCAAATGAAGAAACGTATATTTCCCCTTCTCCACTCGTACGCATATGAACGCTTATCAGGAATCCCCGCTTCGCGTATAAGTGCTTTTTTCCATCTGGCCCCTCTCCATCTCAAACGGAGAATCTCCAAATATCGTTCACAAATACTATGCCATTAATTCATTAATGCCTGACTGAATATCCCAAATGGTTTGTAAACAAACAAAATTAAAGCGAACCCACTTTAATTGCTTTACCACCGCCACTTGGAGTGCAGAAACAACGACGTTGGTGGAAAAGATGAAATTTTTCTGTAAAGGAAAATGGTACAGACAATATGCACAAAACCGAGTAGCTTTTCTTAATTCTACGTACGTACATGTATGTGTCAACCACCCTAAACTCATGAGCCCCTTGCCCCCTTCGTACGTACGTACTAATTGAATGACCTCATTATTAGTTCTGTATGAAACACTATACAAGAAATAGAATTCTTCACTTGATAATGAAAATATAAGGCAGAAAGGATGCAAAAAGGTTCAAATGAAACTCACTAAAAGAGCGTATGATCTGATGTATGTCAACTTCCGTGCTCGATTCTCCGTTTCTGTCCCTGTAGATTAAATATTCACAATTTATAAGCCCATGGGCAGAAACGCCAGCTTCTTATGCGATGTATCCAGAAATCAAAAAAAAAGTACTGGGAAATCAGTCATGGCCAACACCAACACTATCAACAATGTCATCACCATCATCATTTTCATCATCATCATTATCAGTATCACAATCGCAATCATTAGCAATATCAACGTCATCATCAACACTATCATCATCATCTTGAAAATGAGGCAAATGTGCCGTTATTTCCTATAATAAAGACAACCTGGAGGGAAACATGGCAACAGCGCACGAATTTAAAAGAAACAAACAAGGTTATAATAAAGAACGGATGGAGAACTCATGCAGAGAATTAGAATCATCGACAGGATCATATATCTTGGGCTGAAGGGATTCAATTTAATGAGAGAGGTATGCATTATTCAGATTTAAATTTAGGTAACAACATGATCCCGAAACTAATGGCTATCTCAAAAAGATGGAATAAGGAATATTGGAATGGAAAACAAAAAACAAAAATGTCCAATGATACTGGAGAATAACCTATGACAAAAGGCCAAATTATGTTGGTGACATAAATAAACCTCATGATTTTAAACGAAAAACCATCCCATTCACTCCTTTCCAATATTCTAAATTACATACTTTCCCCATTGTCTAGAACGTTTCTTTCACCGAAAACAAGACACTATTCACTATTGATGAGCCAAAAATAACAAGAATAACGTGACTGGATATGAAGATCACATTTAGCAACCAACATATGCAGTTTCTGTGAAGACTTTTCCGCACAATTCATTAACCAGAGTCCTTAGGTTTAAGCTTCATGGATTCTTCTGTATCTGAGTTCCAAAGATTCCGTGTATAAACAAAGCCGAGCTTACGTATTGTGAGGCCGTTCTATGACACAATAGGAAATAATGGGTAGGTCGAATCTCTATTATGGTTTACAGGCTATAAATGCTGATAAGTCTATCCAATATAGTTGTAGTGGCAGATAAAGAGAGGCAAACTGAACTCTCCAACAAGTCTGCTCAGTCAATCGAAGAAGATGTTATTCAACAACAGTTCTGAAATCTCTCACAATGGAGAAGGCAAAGAATTATATGATGCCATCGAATGCTATTCAGTCATGGTATGGAGAATCTACTTAACAAATGGTCAGCATCTAACTATGGGCATATGTTTCGGCCTCACCATTCTACCAATTGTTGCACTCAATTTCGCGTTGAGTTTTGGATTATACAAAGTGGGTGGTTGGAGAAATAAATCGAAGTTCTTTATCTACATACTGTCGATATCGGATGTGATCTTTGGACTGTTAACTGTGCCGGCAAATGTTGTTCTCGTGACATTACTTGGGAGTGAGCGAAAATGCTGGTTTGAAAAGGCCTTCTTGTTTGTTGGCCAGATCAATGGTCATTTTTCATTCTACTCTATAATGGCAATTGCATTGGAAAGGTACCTTAATATTACTACAGCACTACAATATGGTGTAGAGAGTCGGGGCATCAAGGGCAAACTCACTAGACTGATATCAACAACACGCGGCCACTGCGCCTGTCTCATCTTAATGCTGCTGCTTTCAACTCTTCACGGCCTCGTACCGACATACTTCTTCGGCAAAATACAGTCAAATATACCAAACATTTTTATGGTATTCGTCCGCTTTGCCATATTGGCAACGATATATATCTTATACATCCGAATGTATTTGATTCTCAAAAAGCATGTGCGAGAAAATCAACAATTGAGCCAAAGGCATACTAAAGTCTTTCGAACTGTTGTAACAATACTCATTGTATACACGGCCTGCTATATGCCATCGGTACTCGCTGACTTTGCCACATCCTACTACAGTTACGTAAAAAAGAGTGCTGCTCCGAATTCTCTGAGGTTCATCTACTATTTGTCCTTCACCCTAGTCTATCTAAATGCTGCGATAAACGCTGGTGTTCTATTGAAGGCAAACAAACACGCTCTTGCATACAACTATAGACTCATATCAGCATTATGCCCTTGTCTTAATCTGCAGGCTAAAGTTACCGACAGCGTTACAGGAATTTAGAGACCATTGCAGCGATGAAGTATCAATTTTACAGACGTCTTTAAACTCTCCGATATAGCAATAGTGATGCTGGAGTTAGACGAATGGGAAAGATTCTATGCAGTTGATATTAGTAATATTACTATTATATTTCAAGTCTAGTAGTACACTGTGGTATTTAAGGAAATAACACACCAACTTAAAATGAGAATACCACATGTACAAGTGACAGTGCTTATGGTTATTTATAGAAGTTACGTCATCAAAAGAACTGTAAAGAGTATGTAGATTCAATGAGAAAAGGTTTAATGTAAAAATCAGAGTTACAGCATTAGGAGACCGAATCCTTGTGTTCTTACTACCACTAAAGGTATGTAAATTTGCTCTTTGTGAAGCGTAAATGACTTTGTATAAAGAGCTTATATTGAACCATTTGAATGCAATTCAACGTCATACATATGTTCTCTTAGAATTCTTCTTTACATACATCATTGAGGAAGTCGAAAGCACCAGAGGAGGGAGATTCCAAGATTTAATGACTTTCACAAATGACTAGGAAAGGTGAGTCCACAGCAACGTGCGTTCACCTAGTGTCCACAACTGAAAACAGAGTTTTTCGAAAACGCATCAGTGCACACGCAGTCCAAGAATCGTCGTGTCGGTGGCTATATCTCGCATCAACTATTTATCTTGTTGAACACTCTGATGAAATAACTGATAGTATCCCTTGAATAAATTTCATATCTGCATTGTCTAAAATGACATTTTGTCTCACAAACTTCCTTTGAAAATTAGGTATTTAAGATAAGCAAATTTAAATAAACATAATTTTTCACATTCATTTTCATGTTCAATTCGTTTAATACTCTTTATACACAAATTTAACACTTTCAGTAATACAATATTTACATAACAATGTGTAACTAGAAATATGTTGTTGAAATAAATAAACCTCGCGATTTTAAATGAAAAATCATCCCGTTCATTCCTTTCCAATATTCCAAATTACATACTTTCCCCATTGTCTAGAACGTTTCTTTCACCGAAAACAAGACACTATTCACTATTGATGAGCCAAAAATAACAAGAATAACGTGACTGGATATGAAGATCACATTTAGCAACCAACATATGCAGTTTCTGTGAAGACTTTTCCGCACAATTCATTAACCAGAGTCCTTAGGTTTAAGCTTCATGGATTCTTCTGTATTTGAGTTCCAAACATTCCGTGTAGACACAAAGCAGAACTTACGCATTGTGAGGCCGTTCTATGACACAATAGGAAATAATGGGTAGGTCGAATCTCTATTATGGTTTACAGGCTATAAATGCTGATAAGTCTATCCAATATAGTTGTAGTGGCGGATAAAGAGAGGCAAACGGAACTCTCCAACAAGTCTGCTCAGTCAATCGAAGAAGATGTTATTCAACAACAGTTCTGAAATCTCTCACAATGGAGAAGGCAAAGAATTATATGATGCCATCGAGTGCTATTCAGTCATGGTATGGAGAATCTACTTAACAAATGGTCAGCATATCACTCTAGGCATATGCTTAGGCTTCACCATTCTACCAATTGTTGCACTCAATTTCGCGTTGAGTTTTGGATTATACAAAGTGGGTGGTTGGAGAAATAAATCGAAGTTCTTTATCTACATACTTTCGATATCGGATGTGATCTTTGGACTGTTTACTGTGCCGGCAAATGTTGTTCTCGTGACATTACTTGGGAGTGAGCGAAACTGTTTGATTGAAAAGGCCTTCCTGTTTGTTGGGCAGATCAATGGTCATTTTTCATTCTACTCGATTATGGCAATTGCATTGGAAAGGTATCTTAATATTACTGCAGCACTACAATATGGTGTAGAGAGTCGGGGCATCAAGGGCAAACTCACTAGACTAATATCAACAACACGCGGCCACTGCACATGTCTTATCTTAATGCTGCTGCTTTCAACTCTTCACGGCCTCGCACCAACATACTTCTTCGGCAAAATACAGTCAAATATACCAAACATTTTCATGGCGTTCGTCCGCTTTGCCATATTGGCAACGATATATATCTTATACATCCGAATGTATTTGATTCTCAAAAAGCACGTGAGTGCTAATCAACAACTGAACCAAAGGCATACGAAAGTCTTTCGAACTGTTCTAACAATACTCATTGTATACACGGTCTGTTACTTGCC
The DNA here is from genome assembly GCA_964019165.1 of Mastigias papua. NCBI lineage: Eukaryota > Metazoa > Cnidaria > Scyphozoa > Rhizostomeae > Mastigiidae > Mastigias > Mastigias papua. Next base: position 17,513,882 of record OZ025268.1, read on the forward strand.
ATTCGTCCTCACCGACTTTGCCACATCTTACTACAGTTACGTTAAAAAGAGTGCTGCTCCGAATTCTCTGAGGTTCATCTACTATTTGTCCTTCACCCTAGTCTATCTAAATGCTGCGATAAACGCTGGTGTTCTATTGAAGGCAAACAAACACGCTCTTGCATACAACTGTAGACTCATATCAGCATTATGCCCTTGTCTTAATCTGCAGGCTAAAGCTACTGATAGCACTACAGCAGAGCTATCAACTCTCCCGGTATCACCGAGAGGCTCACGGTTTTGACTGCTTTCTCCCGATCTCACGGTTGTTATACCTTGTCTCCCGGTTGATTTTGCAAAATCAAGTCATAGTTTTCGGATGCTTCCTTAAGATTTTCTGGTTTATATTCGGCTCTATGCACGTGCAGAAGACCCTTGAATGAATGTTCTGACGCTTAGAATCATTATGAAAGCACTTTTCAATCTACTATTCATGACTGCCATGTTTCTTAGATTATAAGCCGCGGCTTATATTTTCTAATTCGAAGGTTTGTTGCGGCTTATATTCCAGGGCGGCTTATAACCAAGGCGGCTTACATTTTTTATCCAAGGTGTCAGACCATCATAACATTTCAATTATGTCGTGAAAAAGTCGTTTGATATTTGTGACATAACAGTGGATGATCCAACAAAAGTCTCCTGCTATCTTAAAGCTAGCAATGCAAATAACCAAGAAATATTCCCGTCCGGAGAGGAAGAAATACTCATGAATGACGCTGAAGTGGAAAATGCCATGCTTGACAATATTCTTGTTGTATATTTATTTGAAGCTTGAAGTTCTTGAAATTTTTATACCTCTAAAAGGTGTTTGAGTTTAAATACTACATACCACGATCTGTGTTTACATTATTTTTACAAAAATATATCTGCATTCAGTTATGAGTTATGTGGGTACGGCTTTTAACCGAGGGCGGTTTATGTTTTCTTCTAAGCGTCATGTAATACGGCTTATAATCAAGGGCAATCGAAGAAATACGGTATGTCTGTTGTAGTCTACTTGCCGAGCACAATTTTTGCAATTGTATTTATACCTTTAGCGAATTTTGGTTGTCTCCCGGAGTTTGGCCAAATCTCCCTGTTTTTCTTGTGGAAAAATCCAAAATCTCCACGTTTTCAAAATTCTAGGTTGACAGGTTTGCTAGAGGAATTCAGAGAATATTGCAGTGATGAAGTATCAATTTTCCCGACGTCCGTAAACTTTCCGATATAGCAATAGTGATGCGGGAGTTAGACGAATGGGAAAGATTCTATGCAGCTGATATTAGTAATACTACTACTATATTTCAAGTCTAATAATACACCGTGGTATTTAAGGAAATAAAACTTAAAGTGAGAAAATCACATGTATAAGTAACAGTGCTTATTGTTATTTAAAGTACTTAAGTCATCAAAAGAGCTGTAAAGAGTATGTAGATTCAATGAGAAAAAGTTCAATGTAAAAATTAGAGTTACAGCATTAGCAGACCGAATCCTTGTGTTCTTACTACCACTAAAGGCATGTAGTCTGCTCTTTGTGAAGCATAAATTACTTTGCATAGAAAGTTTGCATTGAACCATTTGAATGCAATTCAATGCCATACATTTTTTCTCAGAGAGTTCTTCTGTATACAAATCATTAAGGAAGTCGAAAGCACCAAAGGGAGATTCCAAGATCTAATGACTTTCACAAATGACTAGGAAAGGTGAATCCACAGTATTGTACTCTCATCTACCGTCCACGCTAATACGACCAGGTCCAAAGACATTTGAAAGCGAAGTTTTTCGAAAACGCATCAGTGCACACGCAGACAAAGAATCGTCGGTAGCTACATTTCGTATCAGCAATTTATCTTGTGGAACACTCAGATGAAGTAACTGCTAATATCCCTGGATAAATCTCATATGTACATATACATATACATATACATATACATATACATATACATATACATATACATATACATATACATATACATATACATATATATATATATATATATATATATATATATATATATATATATATATATATATATTATATATATACACACTCAAATTGCTCCAATCATAAAGAAATTTTTAAAGACATAAATAGACTCTCAAGAAAAAATTCCAACTCTTAAAACGTTTCGGCACAAGCCTTCATCATCAGTTATCAACTGATGAACTGATGAAGGCTTGTGCCGAAACGTTTTAAGAGTTGGAATGTTTTCTTGAAGGTCTATATATATATATATATATATATATATATATATATATATATATATATATATATATATATATATATATATATATATATATATATATATATATATATATATATATATATATATATATATATATATATATAAACAGTGGTGTAGAAGATGGGGGTGCAGCCCCCCTTCACCCTCAGTTAGTGTCCCGCTCGTAAAATGGTATTAACATGAAACAAGTATTATTAGGAAACAGTACTATAGCTATATAACAAGTATTATAGCTTTCCTCGCTAAAATTATCCTCACTTTCCAGTTCTATACTTCGCATAGTTGTTCAAGATAAATTAGGGCTCTTCAGTTGTTCAGTTTTATACATGATTATATAGTATATTTTTATTCATTTCATTTGAAATTCTTTGCACATGCAGTTCCTTTCAACCAGTAATCTTTAATCAGACGTGCAGTAACATTCCCCAAAAGTTTCTTCGCATTCCGGACAAAATCACAAGGCAACTACGTTTCGACTTTCGAAATGCTCCTCATTCATTTCCAATATCAGCACCACAAACCAACCGGTACATGGCAGCAACAACTGTCATGAGCTGTCCACAATAACTAGGCTTCAAGTTCACCTAATCGACCATAGTCAGCGTTCAACCCATCCGGCTTGGATGGACCATGCAATGCTCTGAAGCAACTTCAACATACATGACGATAGTTCGATGATCCTACAGGTCTACTCAACAAATACACTTGTCCATTAGGCTTTTGTCTCTTCACCTCCTCTCTTCTGCTTCATCACAAAGCTACCTATCTAATAAAACTGCATTGGCACTTATACAATACTGGCTGTTGCCATGAACAAAATTGACTGCCTGCAAATAAATTGTGGGCATTCGGTAGCAGGCTCTCACGAGGGTTTATAGACAGCATCGTGATCTGCAGTACCGCTGACAAAAGGTACAGTACACTGGAACTCACTCGCAGCAGTAGAGGTATACCTATGGTCATGTGCTTGTTGGGATACCTCTTGGCGTAGTTGTTTGAAGGTTTCCTTGCCCCCTCTTCAGTACATCTGACCACGTTTCCCTGTTTAAAGCTGCTTCCCTCTATGCCATCTCCCATCCCTGCTCGCTTCATGCTGAGTATGGGATCGTCCAAAAAAGTACGTGCGCCCAAAATCATCACATTTTTGACCAACCCATCCACCCTGTACGCGTGAGTACACTTTTTGCTTTACCCACCCATCGACCCTCAAAGCGTACATACATTCTGGATGGCCCCTTTTAGGTTGTCCTTGTATCGAAGTTTCTGATTCCCATGGCTCCATATCCTGGCTTTCAACTCAGAATACAACACAACTTTTGGTGATGTGTGTTCAAGCATTCGGCATACATGCCGAGCCTATCGGCGTTGGGGCTTGCGTATGAAACCTCAACACTGATGACACTGGCAATCTAATTTTGAGGATGGCTCTCAGGTGCAAATCTACTCAATTGCAGTCCTCCCGTGTCTACTGTAAGCTACAAAATGTACCACTCTCTACCGAAGCACAGAATAGCTGAGGGCACATTGGTGCTTATACTCGCAGCTAAAAATACTGTCCAATCACATTAACGATCCACTCTTCGTGAAGAATATCATCATGGAACAAAATATCAAATAGGACCTAAGGCGTGGCAAAGTCGTTCAACTACCAAAATTGTGAGCCACCTCCGTTAGTATGGGGCTATACCCTACCTCAGTAACATTTGCAACTTCTTCAATATGCAATAAAGTTTATTCAACAAAGCAATCAGCCATGCAGTTAAATCCCGTTAAATTGTACCCTGCATAAGTCGGACTTTCAGTTAGTCCGACTGATTTTTCATTCCCCTTGGATATACTCACCAAAATCAGGCTAAAGTACTTCGTTTAAGTCGTATCCCAGATAAGTCGGACTTTCGCATAGTCATACCGATTCTCTACATCCCCTCGACCAAAATACTCAGCCTTACTCGGTTTACCTATTCAGTTTTTCCGAGAAGCAGCTGTTAATCCTAGAAGGCTTCAATTGAGTTTTTTGCTTGAGGTGTGTTATTAATTTTACGACATGTCTTCGATTGGAAAGCGTAAACTGTACACGCGAACAACAACAGAAAGGTACGAAATATTCAAAAAAAAGAAGTCAGCAAACGACAAGAAACGTGTGCTGCAGTCTCATGGAAACGTGAATTTCAAAAACAGACGTTGCCTGGATAGATGAAAGAGCAATTTACGAGTCATGATAAACCAGAGGAAAAACGGAAATTCAATAGGCTGTTGAAACGCCTGTCAACTTTCTCATGTTCAAAAAAAGTGGAGGAATAGGAGCAATCGCTTTAAAGGCGCCCTCCTTAATTAAAATGGAGCTTAATCGCTTCATGAAACAGATGAAAATTGTAAAGATTTTTCAAAAAGCTGTGGTCCAACGTTGGAGATGACTATGCATAATCTTGAAAAGTAAGATTTCTTCGTAATTTTTTACGAAAAACCGACTTAGTAAGAGATTGGGTTGACTCGGACATTCGCTAATTCGGACCAACTTCCACATTCCCTGGAGAGTCCGACCTGACGGGATTCTACTGTACTTCAAATTTTTAAAAAACGAATTAGATGTTGGTTTTGTAACAGACGCAACTGTAAACTCTAGAAAACATTCATTGCAGAGAATACGATTCTAAAAGGAAACGCGGCTACTGGCATTAAAACTTTGAAGAGTAAGGGAGGAGCAGCATGGAACTATGAATAGTAGTAAGGAGCGAGAGCGGGAGTACCTAGAAACAAAACAATACCCCCCAGTGTCTTTTCAACCCAAGAGCAGCAAGATAGCAATTTCCACTGGTTAAAATGAACTATGGGGGAAATGTATGCAAAAAACTTACCTTCTTATTGAATCAATGATTGCTTTGATCAAGGAATCTTTAATTTTTTCGATCATAATAGTTTTCCAAGTATCTAAGGCGAGCTGTTGAGAGGAAATATGAACAATTAGTTGGAAATACAATGCACCGGCACTAAAATTTTAAATGAACAGCCTCCGATTGGTATAACATTTACCAAACTTACAGTGGTGTAGACCTAAATTTTGTACAAAGGAGGCTTTCTTTGTGTGGAGGACGTGGCAAAACAAGAGGTTCACAAGACCACACCCATCATAATAGTGGAAAATTTTTAGAAGCACCAATACTGAAATGCGAACTGGTGGGGCGTTGACGTAAAATGGTAATAATGGGAAGAGCAGCTGTAGTCTGATTCAATAAGGACCCAAGTCTATTATTCCGATTCATGAATTAACATTAACTAAAAAACAAAAGGTGACCCAGCCCCTCTTCGAAAAGTGGAAAGGGGGCTTAGCCCCTACAACCCCTTTCTTCTACAGCCCATTTGCAGCATGAAGCAAAAGTACGCCCAAGGTTTTCTTCAGACAGGTCACTGTATTTGGCCAGAGGCATATTCCAATATCGTCAGCCATGTTGCCAATTGCTAATACAACAAGGCGGAAAGTGAACATTAGAGCGATAGAAATCAACACAAATATTTAAAGACCCTCGCACAACGTATTGAGCATTTCACTCAACGATGATGAACATTTGTCCGACAATGTTGCTTACTGATCAATGATGTTCAATGTTTTGGTGATCAAATCCACTAAACTACGACTAGATTAAGTGAAAAATTTTTGGCATGACAAACTTTCGGACAAGATCTGTCTGAAAATTTATTTGTACGAAATTAAGAGTTGTTTGAAAACTTATCCCGCGGGAAGTTTTTGCACATACTACGCATGCGTAGTGCTTTATAACTAAGCGATGGATAATGCATGATCACGAAACAAACGGAGAGTAATGGATCCGCTTGCGTTTACGTTCTAACAAACCTGACAGATCATCTCCAGCCCTTAGCCAATAAGTAAATGGCTGCAAAGAGTCTTGAAGTAAAAATTGGAAGAGTGACAAGCAAAAAAGAAATTTCTTTCCAAATGGAGGGGGGGTATTTACAAAGTCAGATTGAAGAGTAGTCTGTGATGAAGCTAGTGTACGTTAGGTATCTCTTTGGTTTATATGATACATGATCAGTTCTTGTATCATTTTTTCCTTCTTGCTTTGTTTTGGAAATTTTGATCTCGAAAAGGGTTTTCACTCCAAAAATTGGCTATTGCCAATGCGTGTTTATTTATAATAAACTATGTATTTTTAATCAGTTCAATATTGAACGCGGTCATACAACATGTCAAATTTTACTAGTGTTTCACAAATGTTTCCTAGTTTGGCACCCTTGTCATAAAATACAATTCCTGAAACATTTGTCACACGAAATGTTTGACGACAATCAAAACATTTCCAGCAACAAATGTCACACAAACATATGTTTCCTAACTTGGCCCGAACGTCAACCAACACTTCAATTCATTCCGTAAAATCCCCTTGCATAGACGCGCATTTGCTTGAAGAATAGCTATGGGGGAGTTTCGAAGATTAGTGGTTACTCTAATTCTGAACATGGAGAAATAACTATGTTAGTACACCTTAAGACTTCGAAAAATTTTTCATGCTTTATCCTCATCGTATTCCTATAGGCTTCAGTGTCCTCTACTGCCAGCTCACGAATCTAGTTGTAAATCAGGAATCCTTCCATTTTATCAAGACTTCACTTTCCCCGCTTTCCGTTTGTAAATTGATTTTCATCCATTGACCTGATCAAAAGTAAGCACAAAAGTGCTTTCCGCTTTGATACAGACCCTACAGATGCCTTCCAAAACTAAAACCAGTAGTAAGAACGACAATAATTTGTCAGACATCTCTGCAATAAATGTTTCCTAGTTTGGTCTCATGATTGAAACAGCCTAAAGTTTTGCAACAAATGCCACACAGACAAATGTTTCCTAGTTTGACCCTACCAGAAGAGCTTCTTAAGAGTTCAATAGCAATCTTAGAATCAACAATCGGACATGTCTAGGTTTCATCATTGAAAAATTTAGTGAGTCTTTGTCCGAAAATTTATTTGTCCGAAATATCCAAAATTTGTCCCAAAATAACTTTGCTGAAGTTCATTGTCCGAAATTTTATCCACAGAAAATTTTTGTTCTCAATGTAAACTTGACCCGAATCTGGCCAGCAGCTACGCATTTGCAAATTGATCAAATTTTCAGAGACTTTTTAGGGAACATTGCACATCTTTGAAAAGAAAAACCTGTCCCACCGCTCAACATTTTTTCAAGAAAAACCTTTCTGACCAACTCTTCTGAACACCACGAAACGAGTTGATCAAACTCTCTGAAGATGCTGCACTGACCACGTGATCAATGTTCTCCAATGGAATATCCTAAGCGCTTGACCAGAGGTGAATAACGTACGCACAACATCTTTGCAGGATGCCCGATCGTCCAGAAGGAAGAAAGAGGGAAGCAAGAGAGAAGGAAAAGAAAAGAAGAACAGAAAAGGGAGAGAGGAAAAAGGAGAGAAGATAGGAGAAATCAGGAATGAGGAGAAGAAAAGGGGGACAGGAGGAATGAAAAGGAATGGTACATCTAAATCCGTACAAAATCAAGATTTTTTAACAAAATACTAATGGTGGTTAACTATGACAAAGGACAATAAAATGAACAGTACGATTTATCCTAATAAATATTTGGGCAAGTGTGGGTATAAACCAACTTCTAAATAAAGCCAGCTTCAGTTCACGGATAAGACGAAACCACAACTCTTGCAATTTCCAATTAACCTATCTCGTCCAAAGGACCGTAATGTGTCCCATGGACCATGCAATGCCTAGGCTTATATTAGATGTAAAAGAAGAGATAGTTTAGGTTTCTGAGAGCCTAATCAAACATTGGATAGCAGAGAAACTCTGCAAAAACTAAATTAAGTATTATTGTAGCTCATCGACACTTCAAAACCAAGACGCTTAAAAATTTGGTAAGAAAATAGAGGGGAAAATTGAACTTTGGAGTTCAGCTTCATTTCCACAATCAAGTGTCTCCTTCGAGAAAGTGATTTAGAAGAAAGCAGTATCCTACAGGTAAAAAAGCTTAGACAGTTCAGTGCTGGGTTTTTGAGACCTAAGAAAGTTGGTAAGTTGATACACACTTTAAATTACAATTTTCATCAAAGGTCGTCATCCTATTTGTTTAATTTCCCTAGATATCCTTTGATAATCTGTGTATTTAACTGTTTTGTTTCTGTAGTCCACGTCTGTCTGTGCAGCATTGAAGTATTACACGAAATCGAATAGTCCTGCTAAGAAAGTATTCGGAAAATTGTATTACTCAAATTATGAAAAGACAAAGGAAGTCTCAGTACCGTGTGAAAAACCATTGTTACAGCAACAGGTGTATGAGCTTGGGCATGATTGAATTAGGTCCTCATTGAACAGATATGAAATTACAAAAACAGCCCTGCATCTTATGCTCGGCAAGTTGAGAATTAAAATGATGTTTGTCAACACTCACGTGGCCTATTTCCATAACGTGGTCGGTTTGCGAATGTGGAAACATAAAAGTCTGGTGCTCGCTTATGTCATGCTTCTTTTTATTGCAATAGTTCTTGTTCACATACCTGGGAAAGAAAATGAATATCGCTGCAACAGAAGTCAATACGAAAATTTATGATATAATGCTACAGCAGTAAGGGACAGGGGTCAAATCCACAAACAGTGAATAGTAGAAATTTTCAAAGAGTACATGGCTTGGAATTATATTATGCAAGTAAGAAACTGACGAAATACTTCATTCCTTTCAAGTATTAGTGATGATCATAAGCAGGTCTAAACCGTTAACGTACAGAAATGCAATAACTAGCTTCACAATTATCATAAACATGGGCACTTCCATCCTTCTGAGCAACAGGGAAGGGGCCTAGAACCCCAGGACTCAACCCGGTAGCTACGCTTCTCAGAACAGAACATTTAGAACAAGGGGTAGTAATTGCAGAACAATGATCAAAGGTAGTGTTCTAAGTGAAGTTCAATAATCAGCACATCAGCACATTTGCACCCATCAGCAACTTTCTGACAACAAGAGCTCTAATTCTAAAAAGATAGCCATTTTTGCTTTTCAACTTCACAATACTGAGTACTCAAAAAGTGCAAAACGTAAAACAACAAAGAGGTAACATTCTCCTGCGCCATTTAAAGATGCAGTGCGGGATGCATATGGCCTGGGGGCTGCTATATGGATAAGCCTGCTCTTATCCAATCGCTGCTAATGGTTGTCCTGCTTCAGGTTTTCTATCTTTTCAAAGATTTTACGTAAAAACATGTTTCAATCATAGAACTGCTGGTCGAGAAAAAAGGGGCAACATCTGTTGGTCAGCGGGTAATGCCCTCCGTGGCCCATTAGCGTTGTGCCTGTCAAAAGGTGCAAGACTTCTAGGCTACTTATCAATATGGGGGGGGGGGCTACATGTTTTATTAAAAGAAAGTGGTTTGTAAGAACGTAGTGCTTGCCTCCTCAAAAAGCTAAGAAAGTTTAATACTGGATTTTTGAGACCTAAGAAAATCTACAAGAGTGGAGAACAAAAGTGACAGTTAATGTTAAACTTCGTAATAATGTCAAATTTTTCATATTGTCCTCTAATTTGGCTACTTTGTAGCAACGCGGCAAGCAATGAAATTAACAGGATTCATAAATGTGTACTGAGAACCTTATATGTGAATTATTAATCTACATTTAAAGAACTTTTAGGGAAGGATAAATCAAAGACGACACACAGAAGGAACCTACAAATGCATATGCCAGAGGTCTATAAAACAATAAACCATTCAAACCCCAGAATACAGTTGGGAATTCTTTACCAAGAGAAATGTCCCATACAATCTTCGTAGTAATGAGTTACGTAAGATTTCCCCCATGAACTCTCAGTGTTACGGAATAAGCTCCCTATCATTTAGAGGGAGTCTCTTGTGGAGTACACTAAGTGATGAGATAAATTAGCAACTTCCATCGGTAATTTTAAAAAAGAAATATACGATATTGGGATGGCAAAGAATTGTATGTGCCATATCTGGACATAGACAGTTTTCTACTGTCATTTGTTCCTCCCCCTATTTTAGCCTGTTATTGCAAAAGTCATTCATTGTAAATAGTTGGTGTTAATTAGTTATTTTAACTAGAAATAAAAAGAAAACCAACTGCAAAAAGTTTTTGAATATGAATATATTCATATTCATATTCAAAAATATTCTTACAGTTGGTTTTTGAATATTGAAAATGAAAATATGAAAAAGGCGTAACGTGTAATCGGAGAAATAGCACCCCCTTTACAGTTACTCAATTAAGCTACTCTTTGAAAAATAATGAACTAAACCTTACCCATATAATGAGTTGATATAGTAAGACCCTCTGCTAAATTGGCTCCAACTGACAAGGTAATCTTTCAACAGTTCTGATGACCTCGAAATTTTCACCTGCAATGAAAAAGTAATGCTAGGTTTTTATGCTTTAATCCTTGGTTCATGATCCTTAATGTTTTATAAAAACATTATTTCACAAGGGACAGTTTGCAAGACGAGGAAACAAGCAAAGTTGCTTAGATAAACAGTTGAATGAAGCATAAAATGAGGAAGATGTTCTGATACTTTGATTCTAACTAAATTAGCTGTAGCATATCAATATACCCTCTCAGGTGTGTCCACCCAGGTATCATCTTTGAATACCTTTACAAGATCTTTTCAAAGGCGAGGGTTCTTTGTTTTCATTTGCTTGCCTGCTTTGAATTGTACATATAACTTTGTTAGTAGGATTTCAACACTACGCTCTATGTACTATATAAGATAAGTTTATTAAAAGAGCAAATTGAACTTCAGGTTTCCATAAAGAGTCCCTGAAGGGCAACCCTCAAATGAAATCAAAATGACCTCTAAAAGGTATAAAGTCAACACTGCCATCTGACCACACCACCTTGAATTCACTTTGAATTATAATTTATCATTCTGAATTCATTTAAGTTTACCATTACAGTGCCGGATAACTCCAGCCTACCAGCCATTTTAGAACTTTAATGGCAAAGAACAGGATAAGGAAATTTGAGCTTGGTTTTGGTAAAAACCTACGCTTCTTTATAAAAATAATGCGTGGGATGTCTTTTACTGTTAATAATAAGGTCCCCTCCCATGGAAACCAAAGGAACGTCATGTGTAGGGAAGTGACTCTAAGTAAGTTATATAAGTGCGTAAGTGCGTAGATAAGAAACTCTTACCACCGGTGCATGGTGGGAAATTTCTAGATATTGGTCTAGTGATGGTGAGTAGACGTTTTAAAAATTTTAGTCATGTAATCCGTGGAAAGGTATGATAGCGATTGAAGCATAGCATTGGCGTGTTTTTTTTGTATCCGAACCTGCGTATGAACAAAAGTTAATACGGGTTACATTTGGTGGCCAGTGTGCTGGACTCTTTCTTGTTATTTGTGCTGGTATCTGCATTCGCCCTTGCCGTTGCCCCGTTGTGGCCTACGTTCGGGTTTGTTCCGCTTTGTTCTACCTTCCTGTATTTTATCGTTTTCTTGTGTTCCTTCGTTTTCTCTTGTTCGTTTCTGACTCAACACCGCTGGCCCTGGCGTTTTTCGTTCGGTGGCGGGTATATCCATTTAGAACTCGTAACCAACAGACTTCAGTTACCTCGTTTATTCAGCGTTAGCTGTTTGTCATTAGAACTTCAAGGTTGTTGCTAGCGTTAGTATTTTTGTATCCTCGTGATGTCGACCTCTGATCTTGAAACTTTACAATTGCAGTTTGACTCGTTATTGTGTCAACAAACGTCCGATAACCTATCTAAGCTAGCTACTCATATGCACATTTCTGAGAATCTTGCAGGCAAACGTAGATTAGAAATTGTAAAACTTGTGCGGCTTCACCTGGACACGGTCCTCAATGAACCAGATGGTATTGATTTAGATGAATATTTCCACGACTTAATTGCTTTTTTAAAAGGTGAGCCCCCGCCTTTAGAGAAAACTGAGGAGGAAAAGGAAGTGGAAAGACTTCAGATTGCTTTGCGCGACTTAAAATTGCAGCAAGAAATGCAGCTAAAATCCATTATGGATGAGTTAGAGGCAGCTAAGAAGAAAGTATCGGGGGGTGCCACTGCCACATCCGGTACTGATAACTCTGATGAAGGTACTGCTACCCAGTCAGCAGCTGTGACACCGTCCATTCTACGTAGAGAATTTAAAATTTCGGGGCAAATAGGAGAGCCTGGTCAAGCAGACAAGTTGACATACTTGTCCTTAATACACCAGATTGACTCGGGTGTGGCTAAGGGGTATACAGAGGATGAGATATGTGATGCTGTAATAAAAGCTATCTCACCACATAGTAGCCTGCGAAATTACGTTCTAACAATGCCCGACCGCTCTTTGGGCAAATTAAGATCAATTTTACGTGTATTTTTTCAGCAGAAAACGGCATCTGATCTGTATCAGAGGCTCGTCACAACCTCGCAGGAAACAAAAGAAACGCCACAGCAATTCCTGCTGAGAGCATTAGATGCGCGTAATAAAGTACTGTTCGCCGCGCAGGAGGAAAATTCCCAGGGGGGAGTACACCAAGCAATTGGTGCAGAATACATTCTTAAAGACCATGGAGACTGGTCTTCGAGATGAAAATTTGGTAACAAATTTTCGCCCATTTTTGCGTCCTCCAGGCCTCTCTGATGAAGCACTCATGAAAAACCTGAACGAACTTGCTAACAAGCAGGCTGAGCGGAAAGCCAAAGTTATTTCCTCCTCCGACCGGCAACGTGCTGCCAAAGTGTTTATGACCGGTACCCCGGAAAATGACATTGTTTCAGACTTTTCCTCTGCAAAAGAAAGGCGAGCAGGAAGCAATACCAATGAAAATATGAAGCTCTATGCAGAAGTGAAAGAGCTGAAAACACATCTTGCCGATTTAAAACGTAGTGTCGAAGAAAACCAACAGGCCTCGTACAGACCACCTCGATTTCAAGCCAGAGACCAAGGGAAGGGGCGGGGCCGTTATAATTTCCGTGGCCCTAGTTATCGTCCCTTAGGGTGCCAAACTTGTCGGAAAAATGGCCGTGACGAGTTTTGTGATCATTGTTTTAAATGTGGACAGAGTGGACATTTTCGATCACAGTGCAATAGTCCAGTGCAGAGTCGTGAGGGAAACGCCCAACGGTTATTCCAGGGGGGCAGGGAATAACCGGACATGAAACTATGTCCCATTCTTGTAATTTTTGCGGCAAAATTCCCAGTGCATCGCTATATTGGAAATGTGCTGCATGTAAGACTGTCTGCTATTGTAATAAAGAATGTCAAAAAAGACATTGGAGTGAACATAAAATACTTTGTAACGCACTGCAAACTCTCTCGAAAAATACCGAACAAGAAGAAAACAATAACCATTTCATTAGTCACCTCACACCGACACAGGTTTCTAGCATTGTTAAACTGGTAGGAAATCGTTGTATCATCAATTGTTTTTTGAATGAGAGGCCATTTGAAGCTTTATGGGACACAGGTGCCCAGGTATCTATAGTTTCAAGAGATTTTATGAAAAGAAATTTTCCAAATGTAAATCTTCGTAGCATATCGGACTTACTTGATGATTCTGACCTGGTAGTGACAGCAGTAAACGGTGAAAGTATCCCGTTCGAAGGATGGGTCGAGATGATTTTTGAGTTGAAAAAGGATTGTGCCCCTCTTGCAGTCCCGTTTCTGGTATCGCAAGGGGAACTGAATATGCCCCTAATTGGCTATAATGTCATTGAGGAGTGCATTAAAAATGGACTCACTGAGCACGAATTAATTAATGTATTCCCACGTGTTCCTTCTACCAACGTGACTGGTTTATTTCAACTTATATTGCGGAATAAGGACGCAGCGTTATGTGTTGTTAAAACGGATAAGCATAATCGTATTGTTAAGAAAGGAAACACAGTGAAAGTTCCATGTAGATTGAACCATGGCCCTATAACGAGTGCTACCCCAGTTCTCTTTGAACCGGATGAAACTGTGTCTCTTCCTAATGGACTATCTATTAATGACCGTTTATTGACGCTTAAACCAGGTAAATCTACCAGGGTTATGTTTGAGATTGAAAACGCTATGCAGCATGATATCGTCTTGCCCAAACGAACACTTCTAGGGCGTATTCAGCTGGTACAGTCTGTTACCCCTGTGGATGTAAGATTGCGTGATGAAGTAGAAATATCAAACCACTATAATGATTCGGATTCTTTGAGTGAGATTTCAGAAACAACAGTTCCAAAACATATTCAGGAAATTGATTTAGATGGTTTAACGGAGGAGCAGAAACGCGCTGCTCTCACACTATTGAGTGAAGAACAACAGTCCTTTGCAACAGACGATAATGATATCGGTTGTTTACCGGATTTGAAGTTGAGTATTAGGTTGACAGACCAAACGCCAGTCCAAAAGAACTATGTTGCTGTCCCTAGACCCCTCTACCCGGAGGTCAAAGCGTATATTGAGGACCTCCTAAATCGCAATTTTATTCGCAAATCACAGTCTCCGTATAGTTCTCCTGTTGTCTGTGTTCGTAAAAAGGACCAATCTTTGCGTCTATGTGTCGATTTTAGAGCATTAAATTCCAAAACTGTCGCAGATCGTCATCCAATCCCTAGAATTCAAGAGACTCTAGACAGTCTTGGTGGAAATGCTTGGTTCTCGGTGTTAGACCAAGGGAAAGCTTATCACCAAGGATACATAAATGAAGACTCGCAACATCTTACAGCTTTTATCACCCCTTGGGGCCTTTATGAATGGGTTCGCGTTCCTTTCGGTTTGCGGAATGCACCGGCTGCTTTCCAACGGTTTATGGAGGGTTGTCTAGGAGAGCTACGTGACGAAATTTGCATACCGTATCTGGATGACGTCATTGTGTTTAGTCGCACATTCAATCAACACCTTGAAAATCTAAGAAAAGTTCTTCGTAGACTCAGAGAGCATGGAGTGAAATTGAAGCCAAGAAAATGTAAGGTTTTTCGAAAGGAAGTAAAATTTCTAGGTAGAGTGGTTTCGTCGGAAGGATATAAGTTAGACATGGACAGTATAAACCCAGTGTTGAATTTGCAGAATACAACGCCAAAAACAGTTGGAGATATAAGAAAACTAGTTGGACTCCTTGGGTATTACAGGCGTTATATAAAGGATTTCTCTCGTATTGCCAAACCCATTTATGACCTTCTGACTGCACCGATTGAATCAAAGTCAAGAATAAGGAATGAAAAACTGAATTTCAAAAGAAAACAATCGTCAAATCAGCTACCTTCCAATTTTAGTATTCAGTGGACAGAGGAACATCAAAAAGCTCTCGATCAGTTGGTTAAGCTGCTAACATCCCCTCCAATAATGGCATACCCTTGCTTTAAGGATCCATTCATCCTCCATACGGATGCATCTGAAGTTGGCTTGGGGGCTGTCCTTTACCAGAAACAGAACGGAATATTAAAAGTTATCGCATATGGGTCTCGTACCTTAAGCCCAGCAGAGAAAAACTACCATTTACATTCTGGAAAACTAGAATTTTTAGCTTTAAAATGGGCCATTTGCGAACAATTTCGAGATTATCTTTACTACGCCCCGTCATTTGTGGTTTATACCGACAATAACCCTTTAACATATGTCTTGTCCTCTGCTAAATTGAATGCATCAGGGTTGCGGTGGATAAATGACCTTGCAGATTTTAATTTTTCAATTAAATATCGCCCCGGTTCTGCAAATCAGGATGCTGATACTTTATCGCGTTTACCATTAGACTTCGAATCGTACATGGACTCGTGTACAGAGGAATTTTCAATTGCAGAGCGACAGGCTGTAACGAATGCTACAAACTTTATCGATACAGGCCAAAGCAACTGGGTTTCTGCATTAACAACTAACAAAACCGCCTTCGATTTCGCAGATTTGCCCAAGGGGACCACATCTACAAAAGTCACTTTCAATGACTTACGTCAATCTCAAATTACCGATCGTGCTATTAGTAGAGTGAGGTTTCTTGTGCGTAAAGGAAAAAAACCGGACAGTAAAGAAATTTCTTCGGAACTGCCAGATGTTAAACGACTACTTTACGAATGGAACAAATTAGAAATTTCAGATAAGGATCTACTCGTGAGATCTAATGGGAGAACTAAGCAGATTGTGCTACCGAAATATTATCATCGCTTTGTTATTAAGGAATTACATGAAGAAATGGGACATTTAGGGACTGAACGAGTTCTCGACCTTGCTCAACAGCGATTCTTTTGGCCAAAAATGCATTCGGATATTGACTATTTCATTAAAAATATCTGCGGGTGTGTTCGTCAAAAACGTCCAGCAGTTTTACCAAAGGCTCCTTTGCAGCCGATTCAAACAACGTTCCCATTTCAGCTTGTTTCCATCGATTTCGTTCACCTGGAACGTAGTCAAGGGGGATACGAATACATTTTAGTCATAATGGACCACTTTACGCGATTTGCGCAGGCCTATGCAACCAGGAACAAGTCAGCAAAAACTGCTGCTGAGAAATTGTTCAATGATTTCATCTTACGCTTTGGTTTTCCAGTTTCTTTGCATCATGACCAAGGAGGTGAATTCGAGAATGCCCTCTTCAATAGACTTCAAGAATTATGCAACATTCGACACTCTCGTACTACTCCTTACCACCCACAGGGTAACGGCCAGGTTGAGAGGTTTAATAGAACATTGCTATCTATGTTGCGCACTTTGCCAGATTCATATAAGTCTCACTGGCATCAGCATCTAAACAAAGTTGTGAATGCCTACAATTGTACCCGCCATGATACAACAGGATTTTCACCATTTTATCTGCTTTTCGGACGACAACCTCGTTTGCCAATTGACTTGCTCTTTAACATTGATATTGCTTCTTCCACGGGCAGTTATACTGACTATTTAAAGCAGTGGAAAGCCGCTATGGAAGAAGCCTATGAAATTGTCAAGAAGCGAGTTGAACGAAGTGCATCAAGGAATAAGGAAAGATACGACAGAGCAACGCAGCCTGTCGAGTTAAATCCAGGTGATAGAGTCCTCGTTCGAAACTTATCGGAGAGAGGGGGCCCAGGCAAATTGAGAGCGTACTGGGAAAAAGATATTCACATTGTTATACGTCGCATGAACCCTTCATCGCCGGTGTATGAAATAAAAAGAGAAAATGGGAAAAATGATGCTGCTCGAGTCTTACATCGCAATTTATTGTTGCCCTGCAATGACTTACCAGTCGATAATTCACTCCCCTCGTGTGTAGAAAAACCAACTCGTAAGTCTAAAGGTCACCGTAAACGGCGGTCACCTGAGAAGGATGGTAGCCTGAATGATCAAGAAACCGATAGCAGCTCGGAAGATGATGAAATCGCATTGCTACCATACGAGTTGCCCTGCAATCAGCGTGAAATCGAGACGGAAAATAGTACATTTGTTATGGAACGAGAAAATGACTTTCCACCCAACTATAATGCACAGGCAGGTGACAACGGAGCACCAGGGGAACAAACTGAAAAAGATTCAACAGGAGATTCCGAGCTGAGACAATCACCACCAGCACCACCAAACGCTCCAGGAAGCGACGTGAGTGACGAGATCCTTATCGAACGCTCAGAACGCCCAACTCGTTCACGTCGTGTACCAGACCGACTGTCATATTACGCACCGGGACAAGCATGCCTGGTACAAACTCCATATACCGTAGATAGTAGACCATTCTTAACGAATCAGCCAATAATCGTTAGATTTCCGTTTAATCAAGTGATTCCTCCGTTCATGCATCCGTCAATACCGTACATTACGTCGTCGTGTCGCGAGTCGATACCGAACGCTGTACCAGTTATCCGTTTTTAAAGCTTAACTCTATCGTTAACTTGTTTATCAACTGTTTTGTTTGTGTTTTGAAAAAAATTATGCAAACGCTCGTTGTCATATCGTACCACGTAAGCATATTATATTGCTTACACAAAATAGCGCCGACTATTTAAAGAGCTGACGCAAGAAAGAAATCGTTGAATTTTGTTATGTGTGTTGGATATTGGATTACGCTGCAGAGTAACCGTATCGGAGTTTTGTCGTGTACGAGAAGATATTAATCAAAGCCTGTTTTTGTTACTGTCGAAGTCAGACGTGACTTCATGTAAAGGCTCGAGTTAGTGAGGTTTAATCAACAATTGCGTCGTGACGAATTTTTTTCGTCAATCATGAGGAAGAAATTATTTGTACCGAGTTACAACAAATTGCTCCACTGATGGGCAAGACGTTTCAACAAACTTTTTGCAGGAAGATCATCCTGAGAAAACTAATTTTCCTATTTTTTTTATGTCAGGGACGACATTTCAATTTGTCGGGGAGAGTGTAGGGAAGTGACTCTAAGTAAGTTATATAAGTGCGTAAGTGCGTAGATAAGAAACTCTTACCACCGGTGCATGGTGGGAAATTTCTAGATATTGGTCTAGTGATGGTGAGTAGACGTTTTAAAAATTTTAGTCATGTAATCCGTGGAAAGGTATGATAGCGATTGAAGCATAGCATTGGCGTGTTTTTTTTGTATCCGAACCTGCGTATGAACAAAAGTTAATACGGGTTACACATGCATTGCGCACTAACATGATAAATCTAATGAAATGTAGAGGCGCTTTCCCTCTCGCCAGATTCCCCCTAAAATTTAGGCTCAAGCCTAGAGGTTTAATATCACTATATCATTATTTGATAATCAGAAGCAAGATAATTTCTTTCTCTACGCGATTATTCTACGGACAGAGCTCTTGGACATTTACTCCAAGAAGAAACTTTAAAATATATAATCTCGCGTTCACCGCTATTTATATTTTCGTTATACTCAGTAACATATGTAAGTGAAACAATAGCTTACAGATGTAGTCAAATCTGGGACAATCTACCCACAAAAGTATCACATTGCAACAGTCTGGAAACCTTCAAAATAGGCAAATAAAGCAGATTGAGATTCCTTGCAACTACAAATTATGCACTCAGCATATAGTTTGCTTCATTTTATTTATATTTATTTCAGCAGGGTAAACAATACATTCAAATAATAAACTGATTTACAATGTGCCCTGCATAAACGAAAATATTACTTACCTACTTTATATTAAAAGTTACTCAAGAAGAAAAGCAAGGAAAGAAAACTGAAAAATATGTCCAAAATGTAAAAAAGAAAGGAACTCATAAGGTAAGCTGTAAAATATGTCAAAAAATATAAAAAAGAAAGCAACTCGCAAGGTCAACTTTAGTGCCGAACATTGATTTAGATTATCAGCCTCTTTGATCTTTGATCTTTGATCTTTCAAAAACATTTAAAATTTCGTTTTAATTTATCCCATATACTATCCATATCTTTCCATTAGTTGATATGTATCAGTTTATTCGCCATGTTATAGTTGCTATGTTATGCTAATAATTTTTTAGATTCCGTTTAATCCTAGTTAATTTTAGGCCTTAGTTAGTACTAATTAGTTTATTTTATAAAAATCAAGCTACACTGTTATCCAACTGTAAATAAACAATAATAAATTATTACAAAAAAGAAAAATTACATATCATTCTTTGTTCGGGTTTTTAAAGGAATAAATACGGTCTTTAGAAGTAGAACTGAAGTTTGCGAACCCCTGTAAAACGTGGCAATAGCCAACCTTGCAACCTTAGGCGGAAATACAAAAAGAATTTCCGCACCGACTCTAAGGCATTAATTGCCATCCGCCCGGCCAATTAGCTTTTGAAAATTGTTCCAACCCCCCGCTCCTATTAGAACCCCCCGACAATTAACTTTGGAGGACTTAGTGTGTAACGCAGCCGAAACAGAAATAATTTCTTTTAGCAAGAACCGCGTGTTTTCTCAATTTTCTTAACTGACTGTTGCAAAGTTAAGCTAAACAGACTGCTACATTAAGGTAGCTCCTATACAACCTAAAGTGAATTTTGTGATATTTTTAGAAAAAAATTTTTTTTGTGATTTTTGGTAGAATATCAATAGCAGAGTACGTCTATGTCATTTGTAGAGGCGGTTTTTGCCCTGAAGTATGGAATTTATTTCATTGTTTCAAAGTTGGTAGCTGTTTTGTCCTTAGCAACTCCTTAGCAACCCCATTTCCAAACATAGGTATTCATTGCCCCCCATAGAACTCTCCCTTTAGGTGTCAGTGAACCTTTTATGGACACCCTTATGTTGAATTGCTTATTTGGCTCCTCTGATAGCACCCTGTGGTCTCATACGGGACCTGTAAGAACACAAACTAGAAACATTGAACTTTCTGAACAGACCCTTGCTCTAACGTTCACTGACAGACATCGAGTTGACTACATTCGTTGTATACTTTTAGGAGGTCATTAGGAAATTGAAGTAGCAAAATGGGTAGAAAAAAGAATAAAATATATAGGAAAAAGAGCAAATTTCATGGAAATCGCTTTACACACAAAAGGGCTGCAAATGAGTGTGCTAGCGTTGTTGATATTGAACCGGACTTTGGTAGGCCTGCTGAACAAGACTCGTGTAGTCAACAAACTTTTTCAACTCCACCAAATCCGAAAAGATTACGAGTGGACGAGTCATCGACATCTGAGCCCGATAACTATTTTATTTTAATAAATTTTTCAATTCTTAAAGATATAATAAGTAGTGTTGGAACCTGTGTTAATTGTGGGGGTGGCATATCTTTGGTTGATGTCACAAAAAGTAGAATGGGCCTAGCACATCAATTGAAGCTTTTTTGTAATGATTGTGAGTGGGAATGCCAGCAGTTCACTTCCCAAAGTTCAAAACCGAAAGAAACTGGTGGCAGATCGTTCTATGAAGCAAATATTCGTATGGTCATTGCCTTTAGAGAAATTGGGAAAGGGCATGAGGGCATTAGGGATTTTCTAAGAGTGATGAACATGTATGGGCTCTCTTGGCCAGCATATGAAAACATCAAAAAAGACTTGATTCCTGCTTACGAGAATGCATGTACTTCAATGAAAAAAGCTGCTCATAAAGTTCATAATGAAAATCACAATAAGCTTCCTACTAATCCATCAATTAAATTATGTGACATCTCAATTGATGGTACATGGCAGAAACGGGGGCATAATTCATTGAATGGTGTAGTGACAGGAATATGTAGTGGTCTTTGTATTGACAAGCATGTTATGTCAAAGTATTGCAGACTTTGTCAGCAATGGGACCCCAAAAAGGGAACACAGTCATACAATGAATGGAAGGAAACACATACTTGTAAGAAAAATCATGCAAAATCTTCTGGAAAAATGGAAAGTTCAGGAGCATTGGCAATTTTCACATCTTCTGTTGAAAAGCACAATCTAATTTATGAAAATTACATTGGTGATGGTGATACCTCTTCATTTAGAGATGTCTGTGAGGCAAATCCATATAAAGATTATGGAATATTACCTTCAAAGCTTGAATGCATTGGCCATATCCAGAAAAGACTTGGAACAAGACTTCGTGAACTACGAAAGTCACACACAGGTACACATACCCCATTATCTGGTAGAGGCAGACTTACAGATAAAGTCATAAATAGCCTTCAGAACTTCTATGGTCAGGCAATAAGGGAGAATCAAGGCAATTTATATGCAATGAAGAAAGCTGTTGGTGCTATTCTTTGGCACTGTACAGATTTTGGTGATGAGGAGAAAAGACATCAGTATTGTCCAAGAAGCCCAAGCTCCTGGTGCAAATATCAGAAAGACAAGGTGCTAGATACAAAGAAATACAAAAAGTCAATAAATCTGCCAATTTGGATACACAAAATTTTGAGACCCATATTTGAAGATCTGAGCAAAGATGAGTTGCTGTCAAGATGTCTCCATGGCAAAACACAGAATTCAAATGAAGCTCTCAACAGTATAATATGGAAAAAGTGCCCAAAATCAGTTTTGTTGAAAAAGATACCCTTGAATGTGCAGTACACTCAGCAATTTTGAGTTACAATGAGGGACCATGTGCACTTACAGATGTTTTCAGCTACTTTGGTTTCAAGACAGGGATTGTTACAGCCTTTGACTCTGATAAAAAGAGAAAACAGCGGAACAGGAATATTGCAAGAAAGATGTCAAATGAAGGGAAAAAGAGGAGAAAATGTCTCAGAAGTCTTAAAAAGGGATTTGTAGACAAGGAGAAAGAGCAAGAGGGGGGTGATTCTTATATTCCTGGGGGATTTTGAGGCATAAGTAAAAGGAAAATGTTTGAAGTCATTTTCCGGCTATTGTGTTTTTAGGGCTTTTCCCTCATTTTGAGGAAGAATTTCTCAAAAACTATTATAGATATGGTTTTGAAACTTTACACATATATTGTCCTCTATTTGCCAAAGGGCATGAACTAAAAAAACCTTAACTAGATTAGAGGATGGCTTTATAGCATTCTTGGGCTTGTGGGTACAAGGGCTGAAATTGATGTTCTCTTTGGTAAATGATGCCAAAAACTATATGAAAGCTCATTTTTACACAAAAATTTTAGTCCTTGCCCTTCATCATCATCTTGACCACCTTCATGTGAATTATTGTTGACATATGAAGTCCCTTTGATTTTATATCTTTTTTCAAAGTTCCCTGTCAAATGTGACCTAAATATGCCAATGACGTCATAATTATGCAAATCACGTGACCAAAAAGGTGTCAGAAAAATTTCTTACATACGACACTTCCATACTGACCCCAAGACTGTGTTCAATTACAACAACCAAAAAACTTCCCTAAGTTGTATAGCAGCTACCTTAAGGTAGGTGTACAGTATGAAAATCGCGATTTTGGCTGAAATTTGTCAAAAAATTTTTTGCCGTGAATTGGTACTTTAGTTATTGGAGAATCTAAGAAAGGGTCATTGATGCCCGAATATTTGATTAAAATGATGATAAAGGCAATGTTTTGTGACGTGGTCAGCACGAAATTGACAAACTTTTCTTGAAAACGTCTAACGTTTTGTGTGATTATTCATAAATCTGCTTCAGTCGTTTAATAGAAAGCTATACTATTCATAGCAAAACTAATTGTTCTGTTGATATTACTTCAATCTGATTTTTCACTATGTTTTACTTGTTGCATCGAAATATTGAAGTCATACGTGTTAGGGAATTAGGGAAAACGAAAACGAACCAGCTTAGAACATTGTTCTAAATTTATGTATTGACGTGATTACATAAATCTGACCCCATAATTCCAACTTCCCCCTCCCCGCTAACTAAATTGTCTACAAAACTCCAACCCCCTGCTAATTACGACCTCCTCTCCTGGGAACTAGACACCGATAAGTAGGCCAGAATAGAACCTAACCAGGGACATTTCGTACACTGAATACTCTCCAGTCCGGAATAGACGTCCCCCCAGACTATTTATTTTTTCGAAAAATGCACACCAGGACATTCTTATTGCAGCCCCCCCGCTTATTAATTTTGAGCCAAGAGGAAATTTTCCCAACCAGACCAAGAATTGTCCGGCGAAAGTAACTCGTTGTGAACGTTTGTTGCGCTGAAAAAATGCTAGCGTGAAATGCATAATTGCTGCAAAAAACACTGTAAACGCAGCCGTTAGTTGTGCCAATGATGATGACATTATGAACGCCGATGATAGACACATTTCTAGCAAGCTAGAAATATGTAATAACCGAAATAAATTTTTTTCAAGAAGTTAGAATTGTTATCTAATGCATATGTTGGTCTTCTCTCCACATCCATTTATAACAGCCCACCCATAGACATTCACCTTGGAGCTTATTCCACCCCCCCCCCCGCTTATTGTAACCCCCCGCTTATTTACTTTGAGACTTTTTTCCAACCCCCCCCCCCCCGCTTATTGCCACCCCCCCTTCTATTCCGGACTGGAGAGTAGAAGAATAATAGCGGAACAACAAGAAAGTACAGGCGTTGATAGATTGAATGTCACTCGTTGAGCTCTGCCGTTCTCTGGAAATTGGCCTTACGATAGTCTATATCGTGATGGTCAGTGTGAAATCTAGCCAAGAAAGTCATCCAGTACACGATATGACACTACAATCACATCTTTGGTGGCCTTGAGCTTGCCCCCTAGGTCCCCTGCCCTTTCTCTGACATCATAGGATTTCCATATCTACCATATCTTCAGTTTGTACGACTGGGGCTTGGAAGTTTCGACATACCTGTAGATTGATTGGTGACAAATCATTCAATTAAAAAGTTTGAGTGGGAGTTTTAAAAGTCAGGGATGATGAATCAAAACATGGAGCAGTTGTACACAAATTTGTCATCAATCGCTTGAGTGTGTCGTAACATCTGCATGCCACAGTCACGCCTTGGATAGTTTAATTCCGGTTTAGATCCCTATTCGCCTTCAAAGAAGTAATAGGGTAATGCGGTTAAACAGCAAGGTGAAATCTCACTCAGAATTGATTGCAAAGGAGCAGAAAAGAGACAGAAAACTACGCCTACAACTCTATACTAAAAGGTCACCTGAACTTTATACGAGGTGAGAGTACTTATTTACTACTGAGCGCAAAATATGTCGTGCGTCAGCGAAATCTTGCCGCTACCTAGCCTACGCTCTCTTCCTAAATATGAGCGAAAGGGGCGGTTTTAAGGGGCCAAGGAGGCAAAGGCCCCCCTGATTTAGTTGAGTAAGCGATTTGGTATATAGTCAGACGATTCTGAGAACTAATATCGAAAAGGACAAGTGCAATCAAACTTGATACGACGGCCAAGTTCGCATTACTCCGTTTCCATTTGATTCGTTTTACCCAGGGTGAATCCGAGTGCATATTTGAAGATTTTCGGCGCAAGGCTTCAACACTACAATGCTTTAGCGCAACGTTAAAACATAGCACTATTCTGCGAGCAATTTTGCCGTAGCCCCGTGTCGTAACAACCGCTGAAGTCACCAAAACCAAGTAGCATTTTCTATACTTCATCGTTAACTTTCCACTCTTTCTCTCTTTCGTACCTCAACTCCCCTATGTCCTACTCGAGGTGGCACAGAGGAAACCATGCTAATCATGCTCGTGGCGCAGAAAATGTTGCGGAGAAAAATTCTTCGACGCAAGTTGACCGTCGGGTTCACCCTGGGTTTCTACTTCCATAAACGGAGCTGTTTTTCTTCTATGTTCACGCTGCTCCGTTGTCAAACAAAGACGGACATCTATCAACTGGTGTACACGTATGTGCTCAAAAACGCATCAGATTCGAGGCATGTTTATTGGAGCAATGAGAACGCAAAGTCAAAAACGGAGCCAAATCACTTTTTTTATAAGACTACGTAATGTTTCCTTGAGCCTCAACATTCTTGAACGTTTTTTATCTGGAGCCTAAGAATATTCTTGCATTATTCTTTTGAGCATTGATACTCGTATAGAGTATGTTCCTATTATGAAAAAGTGTACAAGTGACACTCCCCAAAGAGTTGTTGAGTCGCACTGTAGTGTTATGGCCCAGAGACCCGATAAGTGGAGCTCATATTTACTTAGTTTTCTAAAGAAAACTCAAATAAGCAAAATATCTAAGCTTAGATGAATATTGAGCCTTGTATTATTCTTACATTATTTTTAACTTTAAGCGATTTTGTGCCTTGATATTCTCATTGACTATATATATTCTTTTAAAAAAGTGTGCATCCGCTTATGTCCAATAGCGGAGTAGTGTGGACAGGGCCGAAGAAAGAGGCAAACGGAGTAAGGAATTACTGATATGGAAAACTGTTGTAACCACCGATACTCCTCCCAGCCCTAAAGGTTTACAAAAATCTGCTACTGTCCAGCGCAAACTTTATCTAGAGACTCAAGTGCCGTACTATTACAGACACGAAAATGCATACGCTTGGCAACTAAAGCCCATTCGCGGGTAGAAATCATCCATATATGTCCGCACACTTCAATGAGGTATAACATAACTATATTTAGCAACAGCAACTTTGCTCGCAACCAAAGTGCGGTCAGATATCGACGATTTCTACCCGCGAATACCTAGTGTTTTAGTTGCCAAGATTGTAAACCTGACAAATGTGTAACTATTTCAGATCAAATAACACTTGCCATCTACGTGGCCAATTGCTTATATCATTTTTCCTATGTTCAGTGGACAGGTATCTTTCTGAAGAAATTTGACTAAAGCCGGTATGATGGCCCACTCCATTTGCAGCAAAGTTTGTTTTTCTACTGGGGTCAGGAAAAGGGCCCACAGGGCCAGTGGTGACAAAGTTAGAAATATACCCTGCCAACAGTCAGCTCTGTTTCTCAAGAGCAGACAATGAAAGCTACTTTAAATCCCACCAATGTAAAATATGGACCACTAAGGGGTACCATAAAGAAGGTTTAAGGGGCCCATCCCCCTAT
This sequence comes from Mastigias papua, assembly GCA_964019165.1. NCBI lineage: Eukaryota > Metazoa > Cnidaria > Scyphozoa > Rhizostomeae > Mastigiidae > Mastigias > Mastigias papua. The sequence continues at coordinate 17,540,391 of OZ025268.1, forward strand.
GACAATGAGGAGAGTTTTTGGCTTGAGCAGCCCCATTTCCAATGACTATACGCTAGTCTAGCAAGTTCCTCCCTTGGCAATATAAACAAGCCCTTTATTGTGACTCATGTATATTCTGTACCCATTATGCTTAAATTCTGTGAAGCTCAGTGACAAAGCCAGCTCTGAAGAGGTGTGAACAATCAGGACAGGGGTCTGGGGGCAAAATGCCCAAGAAAATTTTGGAACCACACCATTTAGATTCCAAGAAAATCCCCTTTGTTAATTTAGAGATAGGTGCACTCTAGAAACAAAAAGAAAGAGGAAATAGTAATTTATGAAATAAAAGAAGAGTATTAGGGGCTTTACAACCCACACATACCCTACCAGTAAATCTATCCCTACATATATTCAAACTTCCCTACACTTACAGAGTCCTCATCCTTTATTTAAGAACTTGAAAGCACAAGCTTATGAGAAGATAATGAATCTGCTGCTTTTGGTTGTCTTCCTGCATCAAACTGTACATTTTTCTAAGTTCTAAAAACATACTTCCATCATATAATTTTTGAGGGGGGAAAGAGGAGCATAATCTTCCAGCTGAGCAGGCAATGCCCCAATGCCCATCCCTAGCTTTCTGCCTGGTGAAACTTTTTTATGTATTCAAATCTAACAGTTTGAATAAACTATTGTGTGTTGTCATGGTGGTGGAAATAAAAGTAGTTTTCAGCACAGCTTGCCCTCTTCATCTGTTAGGATAGCACCTCCTGGAGCACTGAATACATTTTCAAACCAAATACAAACATCAGCAATGGCGTGGTGGCATAGGGACCTGGGGGGCCATGGCCCCCCCTAGAATGACTTTTGAGGGGTGCCAAAGGAGCAATATGAAGATTTGAAATGAAAAATTCAACAATATTTTTCTGAAAATTAGTAGGAATATAAGAGTTTCTGGTCATTTCAGAAGAGCTAAGTTTCTAAATTTTTGTTTGCCAGAAATGCAAACTGTAAGATGTTTACTATGTTTGTTACAGAGGGGCACCAACTTTCACCTGCCCCCCCCCCCAAGACAATCTATGCCACAGCGCTTCTGAGCATCAACATTGCTCTTTATTTCACCATTTTCCATGAATAACTATTGCCATGTCACTGTCTTCCAATCAATATAAAGTAAGAGGTTAAGCTCAGGCACACCAGCCTGCACCGAGGGCAGGGGGGGCAAGGTTCCTATTGAGGGCACATTATAAACATTTTTGCAATAAAATAATTAAATCCTTGGAAAGGGCAGGAAGGGCAGCTGCCCCCTGCCCCCCTGCCCCCAACAGTGTAGGTGTACCTGGATAAGCTTTATACAATGATCATGTAACAAATAAGAATTGCCACCAGTATGGAAAAGATATGACATAGAAATACCAAGGAAAAATTATTAGTTTATAATAGTCTAAAAGAGGAGTATTGACTTTTTAACAATATACTAGGCCCAGCAGAGTATGGAGACATTGCCAAATGTTTTACCAATTAGGTGGCTGGAGCACAACCTAAGACCCAAAGCTGTTAGTTCACATTCTTTGTTTCAATTGAAATAGCCAGGCTCTCCACTCTTGAATTTATTCTGCTATGCTGGTGTAAACAGAGCCTCTTCAAATGTAGAGAAATATAAGCATGACAAACCAAATTAAAATGCTTACCTCAAAAAGATTTTCAACATGATCTACAAGGTACAGCCTAGTATTCTCATAAAGCTGGGGTGCAAATGGCTCTGGGCTGGCCACACAAAGGGCATACACATCACTGAAATGCATTAAGGAAAATGTTTGCCACAAATCAATGGCCTAGGCCTAAACTGCTCAGGTATCAAAATATTGATTTGTATTCTCATCATGCCCAAAGCTTGTCTGCAAAATCTTCTAAACTACAATGCTGCAATCAGGGCTTATTAATGTGCAACAGTCCCCAGACACAAAATGGTGCACTACAAACTTCCACTGGCACTACTGGTCCAAATCTACCTATTGATTATAGCTACTTATATATGTCATTGTAAAAGCAGTAAGTGCACCTGGGGACCCAGTAAAAGACAGGATGCAAGTTATCTGTTCCTAACTATATGTACCTAATGTAAGTGCATAAGCCCCACATAGCTTATCCTACTAAAATTGATTGCGTAGAGGGTATTTCTGATTTTATCTGACTGTACTAATCAACAGTCATTGTGAAATAGTCCATCAGTTTTTTTCAATAATGGGAACTTCCATTTATTTTCAAAAGTCACTACATACATCAGTCAGAAAGCACAGCTGTATTTTTGAGCTTAAGAATGAAAGTAATGACATGTAGCATTATAAGATGAATTAGAAAAAATAGCCGGATCATAAGTTTTAAATTGTCATCAACACACCCATTATTGCTAAACAGACTAAACCAATGTCAATTACTGATGAAGCCACTATGACATATCTTAGTAGAACGTTTTGGAAATACAGCTTGTCCATCCTCAGCTAATTTAAAGGGGAAAAGATGGAATTTTATACCTAAGTGTGAAAAACAAAGGTACAAAACAAAGGGCAGTAAATAGGTGTAATGATGTAAACAGGTAGAAATGGCCTAAACAAGGAGATGGCAGATCAGGAATATTCTTTCTAATTCATCCTACAATGCTCCTCATCTTTGCTTTCATTCTTAAATTTCATTACATACAATTACAAACCTCAATAGGTCAAGGTAGTTTGCAGGTGACTAATACTTAAGTCATAAAAAATATATGTATATAAAAAAGTTTTAGATTTGGTCCATCATTTCTCTCATTTGTAGAATACATTGATCTAATAGTTTTTTCTTCTAACATCTTATGATATAGGCATGTGTTTTTCATCAAAGGCAGTCTCTTTGACCATGTATGATAAATCAAATTTGTATATGGGATAACCTACAAGTGCAAAACCACTGCTATCATTAGAATCCTGTTTTTCAATAGAACATAAAAGTAAAAACTTACAAAATGTTAAATTAGCTTTCAAAATTCATTAAGAGTATAGTTTATGCAACAATGTTTCTCAAACACCATCCTAAAACAATTCTATATTTCATACTCTAACTTCCAGGGACAGTGATAGTGCATTAAATAATTTAGCAGTAAGAGAATAAAAATCTTTGTGTCCTATCATTAGCATTACTTTGGATAATATAATTGATTTTTTATTGTTTTCTGTTGCATACTCATGGGCCTTCTCATGGGCCTACTTTTCTTAAATAATTCTCACATAGCTCACAAATGTTGGAGATAAGAATAATCATGCTTTAATTACAAAGAAGTTCATATTAAGTATGAGTTTTTGGGCATCCTTTATTCATAACTATTGGCAAATAAGAAAACAATAAAAATAACACATGCTTTCAATTTCTATTTGAAAGGATACTTGAAACGATCATTCCAGTCAGCTCTTTTCTCCTTCATTTCATTTGAGATGGAGGCTTCACCCTCCATGATAACTGAATTCATTGTCTTCTTTATTTTTGCCCATGTTTCACCAAAATTGATGGCTCTTGGTGTTAATGGCATTTGCAAGGTACAATAGGGTCCAAAATCTCACAACCTTTCTTTCTCTTCGAAAACAAGCAACAGGTATAGTAGTGTGGCTGTGCTGGCAGCATCTGACTATAGGACAGACAGATGGTCACTAGAATCACAATGTTACTAAGAACAACAATAATAATAATGATCACCCTCATTATAATCACCAGCATTATCATCACCATCATCATCTTCATCATCATCATTATCATCATCATCAATAACATCATCAGGCCTAGCCCTGAGCAAAACAAAGGTGCTCTAAAAAATAAACTCCTTGAATAATTTAGTGGCTCTGTTTTGCACCCCTTCTAACAATGCATACCTTTGACTGTCACAAATTTGGGTGCTGTACATATCACACTCCATGCAGAATTTCAAGTGTGCTTTTGGCACTTGCACTCAATTGAGTGCCTTTATGGGCAAGGCCTGCATCATTATCACTATCACTATTATCATCATCAGCAACAGCAACATCATTAGCATCATTATCATCATCATCGTCATCATCATTATCATCATCATTATTATCATAATTATCATCATCAACAACAACAACAACATCATCATCATCATTATCATCATGATCATCATCATCACAACCATCACCATCATCACAACCATTATCATCATTATCATTGTATACTGATCTTTGATCACTTTTGTCCATAACAGCTTGGGGTAGATGAGAGAAATTGTAGAAGGAAATATATCATCCTTGTATATAGGTAGATGAGAGAAATTGTAGAAGGAAATATATCATCCTTGTTTACCAATCAACAACATTATGTTCAGAAATCCTACTTTTTGTGAATTGATGTGGTGGTCTGCTTGCAATACAGTTTCAAGAAATGACGAGGGCTTTAGAAATATGCCAGGGAACTTTTAACAAATATTATATCAACATGTAAATTGAAATCTTGTTAACTTTCATTTTCACATACTTATGTATACATATACATATATGCAAATTTAATGTTGTAAGCACTGCTGTGCTTGTCCATTAATAAAATCAAAATGAAATTTGCTAAATTTTTTTTCATTAATTTGGCTAAAGGTGGCTCAAGAGCGGCAGTAGGGATTGGTTGTCAGGAACTTGAAATTTCAAACACAGTGAAAGGAACTTCTAGGGAAACTTTGAAATTCCTTGGAACTTAGGAATTTTGAACTTAAAAATCCAAATAGTTGAGGGAATCGAAATTTTGTTCCAGACACATCTCATTCCCTTGTTTGGTTGCATCACCTCAGCTCTTGATTCTTAACTTCACAATAAAAGAAAGCTCTTTAAACAAAAATTCCAGTTTTAATTCTGGTCTTCCCAATGCTTATCAAGCTTGTTCTTTAAGATGTTCAAATTTTGTGCCTGGACTACTCTTTCTGGCAAACTATTCCATGTACTGATGCATCTCTCTGTAAAAAAATTCTTCTGAATGTTTAACCTGGAGCCAGATTTTACCAGTTTCAATTGATGACTACGTGTGTTATGAAATTCTCTTTGGTCTATGCTGAATAACTGAGTGGTGTCAACACCATACTTTCCATTTAGTGTTAACAAAGAGTCAAATATTTAAAATTTAAGTAGGCATCATGACAAAAACCAAGAATTTCCCTGTATGACAGTATAAAAGTGTGAATCTTTCAACTATCCATGTATCTATGTTAATAATAGATCTACAATTTGAGATATAAAAAAGCGTAAAATCTGTTTCTTATAAAACAGAGCCCCAATTAAACAGCTTCTATTAGCATGTTACAGGAAGTTGTATCTAGGCCCTCGCTCTAGATCCCTGCCCAAATCAAAGCTTTCTTTCTCTCAGCTCCGGTCTCACTATATCTTATCGAATTAGCTACTTTACATCGGATGAAAAGGCGTCTTAACGTTCAAAAGCAGGCTTGCATCTTACCATTTTCATAGTATATGGGAGCCGACCACATTTGGTGTAGGTTTTCGAAGATTTTCACTCAAATGAACACATTTTACCGTTCTCCAAGGGCAACATATCGCAAGGAATTTACATGATATTAATCGAAAGCTAACCAAATAGTTAGTTTGCTTTGAGACATGACAATAATGTTTTGCTAACTCTACGATTCGTTTCGGTATATTGATATTATGCGATCACACATTCGACTGAAAACCTTTTCACTAAGATACCTTGTAATCTTCTCCGTGCTTCTTAATACAAGAACAAACACTATCCAGTTGTTGACGCGATTTCCTGTTCTGTTCTTCGATTGAGATAAAGGCTAATACGCAAAACAAGATAATCGTAACGAAACTTTCGCCAATCCCTCTGGTTCAAAAATGACTGACTCCATTAACCTCGCTTTGATTTGGCACCTAAGGACAGCTTGGTGGCTAATTCCTACGCATTGTCAAGTTTGATCATACTTTCTCCGCAGTGAGCGACTACGTTACGTGCAAAAAACTCGATGGGATTTAAATTCGGTGGTGAGAGAGCACCGAAATTTTTCTCACCGAAATGTTTCACCACCACATATTAACATTAGTTACTTCACTTGACAAAACCCCACTTACACCTCATTGATTATTGCCACATCCTCAGTTTCATCATGTACCTCAGAATCAATTTCTTCCAAGGCCAAATCTCCGGCCGAAGCAGGATTTCCCGGCACAATGTAGTTTTTCTCGATAATTTCCTGGATTCGCTCAATGGAATAAGACCAACTTGAAATAAACTTTCCACAATTTTTAATGATCGTTCGCCGCAACGAGCGCAAGTAGACCAACAACGTTTTCTTCCGTGGGGTTTAATTTCTCTGATGGGATGGCTCTATTTTTCGCATTGCAGCAATGCATGATGTGTTAATAGAAGAAATTAAACCAGGGTACCCATTCATAATTTTTTAAATTATAGTAGCTACCACTGATTTATCATATACCATATGCTAAAAATCCTCCTGTCTTGTTGCGTTTTTGTTATAATAAGGCGAATTCGAGAGTTTTTCGAAAACTTTTCCTGTTTAAGGTAGCTCCTATACAACGTAGGGAAGTTTTTTGGTTGTTGTAATTGAACACAGTCTTGGGGTCAGTATGGAAGTGTCGTATGTAAGAAATTTTTCTGACACCTTTTTGGTCACGTGATTTGCATAATTATGACGTCATTGGCATATTTAGGTCACATTTGGCAGGGAACTTTGAAAAAAGATATAAAATCAAAGGGACTTCATATGTCAACAATACTTCACATGAAGGTGGTCAAGATGATAATGAAGGGCAAGGACTAAAATTTTTGTGTAAAAATGAGCTTTCATATAGTTTTTGGCATCATTTACCAAAGAGAACATAAATTTCAGCCCTTGTACCCACAAGCCCAAGAATGCTATAAAGCCATCCTCTAATCTAGTTAAGGTTTTTTTAGTTCATGCCCTTTGGCAAATAGAGGACAATATATGTGTAAAGTTTCAAAACCATATCTATAATAGTTTTTGAGAAATTCTTCCTCAAAATGAGGGAAAAGCCCTAAAAACACAATAGCCGGAAAATGACTTCAAACATTTTCCTTTTACTTATGCCTCAAAATCCCCCAGGAATATAAGAATCACCCCCCTCTTGCTCTTTCTCCTTGTCTACAAATCCCTTTTTAAGACTTCTGAGACATTTTCTCCTCTTTTTCCCTTCATTTGACATCTTTCTTGCAATATTCCTGTTCCGCTGTTTTCTCTTTTTATCAGAGTCAAAGGCTGTAACAATCCCTGTCTTGAAACCAAAGTAGCTGAAAACATCTGTAAGTGCACATGGTCCCTCATTGTAACTCAAAATTGCTGAGTGTACTGCACATTCAAAGGGTATCTTTTTCAACAAAAACTGATTTTGGGCACTTTTTCCATATTAGACTGTTGAGAGCTTCATTTGAATTCTGTGTTTTGCCATGGAGACATCTTGACAGCAACTCATCTTTGCTCAGATCTTCAAATATGGGTCTCAAAATTTTGTGTATCCAAATTGGCAGATTTATTGACTTTTTGTATTTCTTTGTATCTAGCACCTTGTCTTTCTGATATTTGCACCAGGAGCTTGGGCTTCTTGGACAATGCTGATGTCTTTTCTCATCATCACCAAAATCTGTACAGTGCCAAAGAATAGCACCAACAGCTTTCTTCATTGCATATAAATTGCCTTGATTCTCCCTTATTGCCTGACCATAGAAGTTATGAAGGCTATTTATGACTTTATCTGTAAGTCTGCCTCTACCAGATAATGGGGTATGTGTACCTGTGTGTGACTTTCGTAGTTCACGAAGTCTTGTTCCAAGTCTTTTCTGGATATGGCCAATGCATTCAAGCTTTGAGGGTAATATTCCATAATCTTTATATGGATTTGCCTCACAGACATCTCTAAATGAAGAGGTATCACCATCACCGATGTAATTTTCATAAATTAGATTGTGCTTCTCAACAGAAGATGTGAAAATTGCCAATGCTCCTGAACTTTCCATTTTTCCAGAAGATTCTGCATGATTTTTCTTACAAGTATGTGTTTCCTTCCATTTATTGTATGACTGTGTTCCCTTTTTGGGGTCCCATTGCTGACAAAGTCTGCAATACTTTGACATAACATGCTTGTCAATACAAAGACCACTACATATTCCTGTCACTACACCATTCAATGAATTATGCCCCCGTTTCTGCCATGTACCATCAATTGAGATGTCACATAATGTAATTGATGGATTAGTAGGAAGCTTATTGTGATTTTCATTATGAACTTTGTGAGCAGCTTTTTTCATTGAAGAAGTACATGCATTCTCGTAAGCAGGAATCAAGTCTTTTTTGATGTTTTCATATGCTGGCCAAGAGAGCCCATACATGTTCATCACTCTTAGAAAATCCCTAATGCCCTCATGCCCTTTCCCAATTTCTCTAAAGGCAATGACCATACGAATGTTTGCTTCATAGAACGATCTGCCACCAGTTTCTTTCGGTTTTGAACTTTGGGAAGTGAACTGCTGGCATCCCCACTCACAATCATTACAAAAAAGCTTCAATTGATGTGCTAGGCCCATTCTACTTTCTGTGACATCAACCAAAGATATGCCACCCCCGCAATTAACACAGGTTCCAACACTACTTATTATATCTTTAAGAATTGAAAAATTTATTAAAATAAAATAGTTATCGGGCTCAGATGTCGATGACTCGTCCACTCGTAATCTTTTCGGATTTGGTGGAGTTGAAAAAGTTTGTTGACTACACGAGTCTTGTTCAGCAGGCCTACCAAAGTCCGGTTCAATATCAACAACGCTAGCACACTCATTTGCAGCCCTTTTGTGTGTAAAGCGATTTCCATGAAATTTGCTCTTTTTCCTATATATTTTATTCTTTTTTCTACCCATTTTGCTACTTCAATTTCCTAATGACCTCCTAAAAGTATACAACGAATGTAGTCAACTCGATGTCTGTCAGAGAACGATAGAGCAAGGGTCTGTTCAGTACGGTGGCCCATACAGGTCAAACACAATACATTTATCGAAAACACAATATATTTATCGAAAACACAATACACTTATCGAAAACACAATATACTTATCGAAAACACAATACATTTATCGAAAACACAATACACTTATCAAAAACACAATACACTTATCGAAAACACAATACACTTATCGAAAACACAATACATTTATCGAAAACACAATACATTTATCGAAAACACAATACACTTATCGAAAACACAATACACTTATGGAAAACAAAATACATTTATTGAAAACACAATACACTTATCGAAAACACAATACATTTATCGAAAACGCAATACACTTATCGAAAACGCAAAACACTTATCGAAAACACAATACACTTATCGAAAACACAATACACTTATCGAAAACACGATACACTTATCGGAAATAAAATACAGTTTCCGAAGACAGGGGGACAAAATAAGGGTGGCGGTGTGGTGAGGTTGTTCTAGAAAAACAAAATTTTAAGGTGTGACCCGCCTTTCTTTGTTGATGTTTGAAGCTGATGCAATCTTATTTAACGTGCAAAGAATGCGGAACCAGAGATACGCGATGCTGTGTTAACGGGCTGATCTAAGGAATAATGTCAGTCCTGATCTGTCTCTGAACTCTGTTTTTATAATTTTGAGTAATCCTACAGAACGTCGTGATTAGATTCGCTCAAAAATTTCTAAAACACTATTGAATTAATCTACTGTTCTCTATTCAGAATGCGCTTATCACTAAATTGTAGAGGGGCGCTTCAGTAAAACTCAAAGGGCCTTTGTCTCCAAATTCTCAAGGGAGTTTGGTCCTCAGATCCCCAATTTTTCCTCCTCGCCCACTACACTACAGCTCACTCTACCAGTAGACACTCGGGCCCATCAAGTGGACAATACACTCCTATACAAATTTATTTATGTGCCGCTGCCAAATACACAACACACTTTTACACAATGCAATGCACTTGTGGAGGCACAAACAACTTTCGAAAACACATTCTAGTTTTTGTAGAGTTGACCTGTTGAAAATTACTCGGGAAACAGGCAAGAATACATGTCTCTTCATATCACTGGAAAATCGTACAGCTATTAGCAGACCCGCAGCCAAGGGACTTGGGGCATAAGGCTCCCAGGGCCTGTGAATTTGGCTGTGCCCCCCTTGCGAATTCAAGCTGGCTACTTGTGACGTGTTATTTTTTTCTATTTTGCTTAGTAGGATGTAAACGCAGTAGGAAAGCAAAGTTACAACGTAGCAACCTTGCATCATGATCGATTCCTCGGAAATGATTCACTTGTTATTATGTATTTTTCCAACAACATTTACGTAAACTAACAAGAAAAAGCATCCTACTTTATTTCTATTGGTTTATTTAGCTGACACTCTGTTTTAACGTAATTCCGGTATGTAGCTTTAACATGCAGAATTTCGAAGGATATAGGTTAGATTGGGAATGATTAGAGCGAAGGTTTGATGAAATCACGGCTGGATTTTTGGAGGCCACTCTGTTCGTCATATTGTCATATTTTATCTTTTATCTTATAAATACAACTATACACATTAATTTGTTCTGGTTAAACATGGAAAAGTTGCTTTTATTCAGTAGGCTTAAATGATGATAATGATGATGATGATGATGATGATGATGATGATGATGATGATGATGATGATGATGATGATGATGATGATGATGATGATGATGATGATGATGATGATGATGATGATGATGATGATGATGATGATGATGATGATGATGATGATGATGATGATGATGATGATGATGGCTAGCCCATGGTTGGAGACCTCCTCGTGGTGGCAAGCGGGCACCCTTAAGTTGATAGTGATTCATTTCGCGAAGATTCAGAATTGGGGCAGATGTTGACGACCTGTGGCAAACTGTCCAACCAGGCCCCTTCAGTGAAAGTCAGGCACAGCAGCTTCAGGCTGCTGCTCTGATAAGTAACTGTTGGGGTAACAGAGTGGATTGAGTGTAGCCGACTCAATCATCTCTTTTAAACAATTTGAAGGCGACACTGACCTCAGGGTCAGCCTAGGCCCCGTAAGGGGCGTACAGGAACAGACAGACAGACAAATGATGATGATGATGATGATGATACAACGGCTACTTTATACAACGTAATGTGACACTACTAACAATGCCTGCCAAAAGTCTTGGAACACTTGCTATGGTTTACGCAATAGACCAGCTATAGCATACCCTCCCCCGTTAAACAATTGTATGAAGCAAATATGGGCAACTCGAAGGCCAAAAGTGATGCGTGTTTTTAAAGCTACTGGTCTCCGCTATCGAATCAACATTGTTTGAGGGGGGAAGGGGCTTTACATTTTAATTGGTGTCACGGAGAAGCGGCAGGGGTTGGAAATCCATACAATTGAGTGGGTGTTCCAACTACTTTTGGCAGGCATTGAAGATATGTTCAATCTCTTGCTGTGGTTATAAGCTGGATATACAATTGTACTCCTTCTCTCCACGAATCTGGAAGTGATAGCCTGTCTTTCTCAATCACATATTTGAAGTAATTATGATACTCATTGTCTTCATCTCTGTCGGAAATTCTTAAGCAATGCTCTTGGAAGGATTGTATCTCAGCCGTAGACATTGTTATTAGTTGGTCTGTGTGCCCTTCATTTTCTGGGAGATAGTATAGAGCATCTGGTTTCCCAGGAATCGTATCAAATCGCGATTTACGAATATAATGAGTGTTCCAATGAACTCTTACAAAGTTAAGATTGTTTCTAAGGAATTTTGATAAACAGAACCATAAGCACTCTTTATGCATCTCATTGCCAGGGAGAAATAAGCCTTTTTGGACAAGATCATTGAATAGATTAATCCACCATGATGAATGATTTCTCCTAAAATACGACCACCAAGCTTCAATGCGCTGATTTCTCTTTGACTCGACAAATCTATGTGATTTCTCACCACTATACTCATCATCACATTTAGATCTAAGGCTAACTTGAATGGCACTCATAACACAGTTTTCACTTCCTGGGTCTGTTGAAAGAATGACTGGACAGCCCCCAACCTCCTTAACATAGTCGAGGTAAAAGCCGGCTATGATTGCGGGATTGTTATTGCTTCTAGTAAGTTCCAACCATAGAAGCTTGCGACTGTATCCATCGATGCAGCCATGGATAGGAAACCCGAAATCCTTTAGTTTGTCATATCCATCAGCGTGCCAAGCGTAGTTTGGGCCAAGTGAGGAGTACTCTCTTCTGCGCAAGCGTCTTTTCCTTCTATTTTCTACGCCAATTGGATCAATCTCCTTCAGTAAAACTGCTACTGTATTTCTTGGAACTGATACACCATTTACCAAGCGTAAGGAGTGCCAAACACTTCTATAGCCACCTAAGCATCCAGCACCATCCAATTCTGCCCTTATAAGGTCTTTTAAACTATGTTCATTGACTCCATTCTTGCCTCGTCCTAGCCCATAGCTCCTTAGCCGGCGCTGCAAAGTGGACATAGAAATCTCGATCGCATGATACTTGCCCAGAAGTGCTATGATTTCTTCGTATTTATACCCGCAGTTGAAATACAGCCGTATTATTTCCTCCTCTGCAGGTTGTTGATCGACATTGTTTGAAACGTGTCGTAAGCAGGACGGCTCTTCTATACCTTGCGACACAATAGCTAATCCACAGTGTGTACAGAAATTGCATATTCCTGCCAAAGCAGCACCACAATCAATGCAGTAAAGCAGAGTCCTTCCAGTTACACTTCTATTCCCCTCCATTAAGTCTGGAAATAAGGCCTATTTGCCATGATTCAAGCATCAATTTAGAAAAACTTAAGCCAAAAGCTGTAATGTGTTTTCAAAAAGTGTATTTTGTCTTCAGAAAGTGTATCGTGTTTTCGATAAGTGTATTGTGATTTCGATAAATGTATTGTGTTTTCGATAAGTGTATTGTGTTTTCGATAAATGTTTTGTGTTTTCGATAAGTGTATTCTGTTTTCGATAAGTGTATTGTGTTTTCGACAAGTGTATTGTGTTTTCGATAAGTGTATTGCGTATTCGATAAGTGTTTTGCGTTTTCGATAAGTGTATTGTGTTTTCGATAAATGTATTGTGTTTTCGATAAGTGTATTGTGTTTTCGATAAATGTTTTGTGTTTTCGATAAGTGTATTCTGTTTTCGATTAATGTATTGTGTTTTTGATAAGTGTATTTGTTTTCGATAAGTGTATTGTGTTTTCGATAAATGTTTTGTGTTTTCGATAAATGTATTGTGTTTGACCTGTATGGGCCACCGTAGTTCAGAGAGTTCAATGTTTCTAGTTTGTGTTCTTACAGGTCCCGTATGAGACCACAGGGTGCTATCAGAGGAGCCAAATAAGCAATTCAACGTAAGGGTGTCCATAAAAGGTTCACTGACACCTAAAGGGAGAGTTCTATGGGGGGCAATGAATACCTATGTTTGGAAATGGGGTTGCTAAGGAGTTGCTAAGGACAAAACAGCTACCAACTTTGAAACAATGAAATAAATTCCATACTTCAGGGCAAAAACCGCCTCTACAAATGACATAGACGTACTCTGCTATTGATATTCTACCAAAAAACACAAAAATAATTTTTTTCTAAAAATATCACAAAATTCACTTTAGGTTGTATAGGAGCTACCTTAATTTGACAATACCAAAAGTCCCTTGAGCCACCAGAATTTTTACGAATTCCACCGAAATTTATCACCGAAATGGTCGATACTTCATCGAAATTTTTACCACTGAGTATTTCCCACCTAAAATTTTACACTGTTCTTGCATGTATGGGTGAAGTGGAGGGAGCCCCCGGGACTCTCTCCCACTTGTTAGAATGAGGAGAGTCTTTTGCTGAGAATGAGGAAAGCTGAGGTTGAGAATAGTAGTGGCATATAGAGCGTCAACTTCACATATAATAGTGACTTATTTTAGCTACTCCTAGTTATTTGAGTAGTACACTTTAAGTTAGAGTTAAGCCCAGTTTGCAACATTACATATTTGTTTGCATACACGCTGTCCCGCGCGCTCCATGATTCCCAGCTACTTTATAGATTTTTCTGATTTGCAAAGTTTGCAGAAAAATTCACTTTTGTTCTTGAGCTGTCTATCATCTATGATAGATGTGTTTTGTTTTATTTAGTCTGCATTAATGTGGTTAGTTTGGTATACCTCATATATTTGAAAATTAATATTGTTATCGCAATATCGTCATATATTCCTACGGTTGCTGTTGTCAAGGAGCCAGCACAGTTTTTAGCATACTAACTACGTGGGAAATATCCCCAGTAGGTCCAACGCGTCACCACTTATTGACCGACAAAATCATAGAATTTCCCCATTTGTTTGGGCCCACTCAAAGACCTTTTCAAGGGGAGAGTGGCACTCTTTAGGGTTGTTCTATCATCAAGTAGAAAGAAAGTGTGGTTTTATCACTGTGAACGTAGAATGAGTGTTGCCTACCTACTAATGTGTCTACAGGGTGGGGTCATAAAGTTTTCCTCATCTTTTAAAAGACATACTGAACTATAAGCAAAAGTTATTTTTTTTCATATACTTTGCTGAAAATAGGGATTATTTGATGGAGCCTTTACGAGATCTTTTCTGACCACACCCTTTACTTTCACTCTGTATCTGAGCAACATCAGTTTTCTCTAAAGCTAGATGAATGAACATTGATTAGTGATCGTTATAACTGTCACAAATGATATCTGAGTTAAAGCAACTGTTGCTACAGAAAGTATGGGACTACTATTAAGGAGATACATGGTTTTATGGCTGCACACTTTTGCCCTTAAATCCATTTTAAGTCTTCATAACTTAACTACCACTGCGGAATGAAATTATGTATGGCACAGGAGACAAGCATGCATGTTGTGTTGCAGTTTTCACCGGGCAAGGGGTTTTCTAGCGTATATTTGAGTTTGTTGGCTCATCGGCGTGACAGGAATATATATATACCTGACTTGGGTACACTGAATATCAAAGAAAGGGTATTTTTCCGAAGCAACCACCTGACTTCACACAGATACCATCACACTTGTTGGCATATATAGAATTTTGCGAGAGTTTGTCACTGAGTGGCCCAAGTAGAGTATCTGCTAGATGATACCCTGATAAACGGCATTGGATTGTGGGTACCACGGACTGCTCGTGGCTTGTGGAACTAGAAGCCAAACTCAAGGCAGTGATGTCATAGAAATAATCTAGAATTCCCATGATGACGCACAAATGGCAGAAAAGTCAGAACTCCTTCTAGTAGTTGGAAATTTTGTTCAGTGTTAAAAGCAAGTAACTAAAGATTTCAGCCGACTGATCTCCGATTGGAGATTTGCATATACATGAAAGGAAATTACTGGTTGGCTTCCGTTGAAACACAGGGTACCCTCCTGACAGCTAAACAGCTCCATAAAGCTCAGCCAAGCCCCTTGGAAGCAAAGGGCTGAGAAAGCTTTAGTCCTCTCCCCCTGTAATTTTTAAGAAGCAGTTTCTTACTCAATAGTCATGAGCAAAATAATATGTGCATATATGCAGTTGTGTATGTACTTCTCAACCCCTGAATCCAAATTTCACTCCGCGTCCCCGGTAAGCTCGATACCAGCTGTAGAAATTAAACCTGTTGATGGCTTGGGAAATTGCTAGAAACCATGGGAATCTCCACTTTCTTGCATACGATGCGGAATGAAACGATAAGCCTTTGTAATAAAAAAATTGATTGAGCTAGCATATTTAATAAATTTCTTCCAGAGCACTCCAAGGGAAGCTCAGCTTCACTAGTCCTATCGGACGAGCTACCATTGGTGGGTATAATGCAAGCCAGTGATGCAAGCTGGTGGATTGTGGAAAATCTGGGCACTTTATCCATGTAGGCAACTTAAAATCCAAACAGCTATCGGCAACATACACAGTGAGAATCTGTAATTGCAAAGCAAAATCCTTGAAAGCTAAGCTGATTATCATTGAGAACGAGGAAAACAGTGCAGCTAATTGAAATTTCTGACGTGTACCGGCAGAGTATTGTTGCACTGTGTGGGAGCTTGCCAGCCAATAAGATACTAGATAGGCATCTTAAAACTGAATTGCAGATCCAAACGGTGCAAAGTGCAGCAAAAATACGACGACATTGACTAGAAATCCTTCCTAACTTGTTGGAAAAACTGAGCTGAAATATGGCTCAATTTGAAATTTAATATTGTTCAACTATTTGTAGAATGTCCTTACCATGCAGAGCGTAGCTGATGACTCGCACTAACTTGCCAATTGTTTCGTCAGCAACGTGTACCCATCAACTCTTTAAACCGCAACTCACGTACGCAAAGTCTCACTAGACGATGATCATGGATTCTTACTGTCCTTTAGGTAGGTGAAACATATATACATTTTATTTTGACAAAAGAGAGCAAATAGATGAAATTATCTACATTGGTGTTGTTCGACGGACCATAGCACTTTAATACTTCCAGGGAACTGTCCTCTTTTTCAGCCTGTTCTTCTATCACGCATACAATTTGTTAATCATAGTTTAAAGGTGCATTGTGTTTATAGCAATTATTTCTCAGTCTTATCTCGTATCTTCACCTCTTCAGTGCCAAGCATAGTTACAGTGCAACATTTTGCAACTTACAGTGGGCTAACCTCGCTGTAAAATGCGGAGCAGTTCAGCAGATTAGCATTTGGTGTTTCACATGTGATATATTTTCAGTATATAGTCTCATATGCACAGATGAATAAGGTGCTAAATGATTCAGCTAGTGCACAACATCAAGCGGGGACAAATTGCTGCTTCAGTCATTCGCCTGGTCTCAGAGCCCTGCACAAATTCCATATTTGGAACTTCCCTGATCGCAAGGCAGCTTTTCGAAATGAAATATGCCCCTTGGTCGTTCTGAAAGGACGCTGCTCAGGGAATTGGCAATGAGCAGGCGCCAAAGTTGATCGATCAAGGTTGAAAGAATGTACTAGTTCAATGGCTTAGCAACGAGTTGCCCTGGGCAGGCCTGGGCAGTTCCTGGCCAACACAGGCCTACCTGTTTCTACGCCACTAAATCAGTATACGTTTTGCAGCCTAGATCGAACAACTGTGGCTTAAAACAGTCAGCTTTGTACCAGCTATAAACTCGTGACGCCTTCCTTGAGCAAATGCGAGCAGCAGGAAAGTACGTACACCCAAAATCACCACAGTTTTAGCCAATTCTCTACCTAACCTGTAAGCACGTGTATACTTTTGATTTCTTTTATATTTCTTGGAAAACGTTGCCCACTTTTAGCTGAGCTGCTCACAGAATGAGCACAAAGCCTTCACTTATTCTGAATTAATTGCTGAAATGTTTCGTTTTGTGCCACTTTGTCCACAATTTTCCTTAGCTTGTACGGTAGTTAGGCCTAAGAGTATAGCACGGCATGGTACGTAAGCTTTGACCTTTACAGAGCCAGCCAACGTATAAGCGAGAGTACCGATTCGGGGTAGAATTGTTGACTTAAAACGAAGTTTTGGGGGCGGGGTCCTTCGAACGCATGCAAATCTGGCGAATTCTTTACTTGGCAGTATGACCCTACCCTTCATTGTGACAATCTGGGCGCATCATTGATCTAGATGGATCTGGCCAAAATTTTAATGCCTAGCAGTTATTCAGGCTATGCCTTTGTACCGATTCGGGGTGGGAATCATGAACTACAGTTTACAGCTGTCATTGTTTTACAGCTGAAGGATACCGCTTTCGAAATGAGTTTTTGTATTATACAGTAGGTTGGGTTTACAAGCATAGCCGCCAAATATTTGATTGGTTGAGATCTCTGATCAGGTAAATTCTCTCCCAACTTGCTTAACCAATCATGGTGCAAAATGGGACTAACTTTAGCAGTGGAACCAATGTGTGGTCAGAATTCTGCATAACGAGTGGACGATTAGGTTGGGAGAAAAGAGACCTTATTAGAGCTCTCAACCATTCATGCATTTGGCGGCTATGTTGGGTTTACAACCTCCTTATTGTAAGCATTTTTGTGTTTACAATATAGCATTTCTATCTTGTATTTGCTCTGAAAGGGCCCAATAATAGCATCATCATTATGCAGAAAGGTTATACAGTAGAAAAATTCGTTTTTTATCTTCTTATTTTTATTTTTACGGGTTATATGTCCTATAATTGTCCACTTCAGCATGCATACAATTGTGACATTGGCATGCCAACTACCCCCCTTCTCTTTACGAAAGGCAATACTAGGCCTGGTGTCTACTGGTGACTACATATTTGCCTTCTAGTAGAAAAGGAAAGGCGTAGAATTGAGGTCTAAACCTTCCCGTTCTCTTTCAGAGTTTAACAATTCCCCCCTTCTCCCGCTTACCTTCTCGCCTCATTTGCTAACTCAAGGTCATCCTCTTTGAGCAGTACCAACCCCCTGAAAACGGACTGTCTACATCACTAAATTGATTAAGCGTACATTTATGAATCCAAAGATCCAATCATCATGCTTACAATAAAAGTGGTTTTTGCATTACTTCTCGTCTTGTAGTCAGATATTCACATTGACAACATACCCCTTTTAGATTACGTATTTCCCATATCTGTAGCGTTCATGATTGCTCCTACTGAAGAAATTTTGGAAAGACACGTTTTGTTCTTTTATGATTGTAGGTATTGGGTGTGTATTTAGAAAAACGTTTCCTCTACTCGTTGGTTTCTGAATCAATAAACACGGTTTACACGTTGGTACTAAAATATCTAATGGTCATTTCCTGGAAAAAGACTAAAAACACATACAAATCTTGTTCATTCAGCAGAGTCAAAAACTTCATATAAAGTATGGTATTACAGGATATCCGTGATACAGAGTCAGTAGAGTTACAGCTAGACGATACAATGAAGACCTGCTGTTTGCATCCCTTTTAGGAATAGGTTAATCAAAGTGATTATCAAATGATAAACGGTCACCATAGATTGCCACCTCTTCAGGCAGGCTTTTCCTGATTCATTTGGTGCGTCAAGAAGTAAATACGAGCAGAGTCGAGCCAGCCACCACAGGCTAGGACAGACCTGGGCAATCGATGTCCTGCCGGCCATATACGGCCCATTGATTTGCTCTGGCTGGCCCGATAAAAGTTGCATACACAATAAATATATTTCGAAAATTCATGTTAAGCATTGATTAAAGCCACATTGCCTTTACTTTGGCGTTGCTTTTTACTCGTATTGTTAAAAAGTGCAGATAATAGTATGTGGAAATGAATTCAGTCATTTTGGCCTGACACTCTTCAGTATTTTGCTTCTAGCATGGCCCTTTGGAAAAAATAATTGCCCACCTTTATGCTAGGGGGACTCTGATGGACCACGCTCCTTAGTACAATGTGCAGTAAATCATGCTACCAAAGGGGACAATGCTATGCAAACAACAGTGAGATGTCGTAGCAATGAATTGTATCTTGCTAGGAACATCCCACCTCCTCAAACCTTTTCTACTCGAATTTGAACGAAATAAAACAACGATCCTGGAGAAGACTGGGGAAACATGTCCCCTGCACCCCATGGGACCACCTCTGAATAGGAGGAACAGTAACTTCGCTGAAGAATACCTCAGATGAAAACTGACTTTAGCCGCTGATAAGATTTTTAAGAACATTTTTATGACTACTGCAAGTACCAATGGCAACATTGCTATTCCAGCATGACAACTGCAAATTTGGGTTTTTATTTTGAGCGGATTTAAATTGACCTTATTTACCCAATGTAATTTCTAGTTTTTCCTTTCAATAGGTTTAATGACTTTACTTTAATTACTGCAGTCTAAGTCCTGGTTCTGAACACTAATCTTGCCCATGCAGACTCAGCCTAGCGCAGATATGTACCCAGTGAAAGGTCCAATTGGTAAATGAGCTAAATTTATTTCGCAGTGGATAATGAACGAAGCCATTTATATGAACCTTATTAAAGTTTCGGGTTCAGGCTATAGATTCTTAATGAATGAAAGTTCTTGTTAGCAGGTATTTGCTGCAATTGGCAAATGGATAAAATTTCTAGAGATACTGCGCTAGTACTCTGTTGAGTACAGATTTACGAAAGTTGCGGTAAAACTCGTTGGGTTTGGTTGCATAATGAAAAGATTTACTTAAGGATCTGTTTTCCTCGCCATGATATGGACTATATTTAGGCCTTTGGGAAGGCTGTGAAATAATTTGATTAAGAGACCACCTATTCGGTGTTTGATATATGTTATCATGATAAAGAAACATTTTAATAGCTTTACAAGCATGTCAACTAACTATGTTTTCTTTTTATCGGGCCTTTGAGAAGTCATCATGATAAAATTGAAGGAATTTCACCATTCCAACTATGAATGAATGAGATAGAATGGGAACCCTTTTGATAAGCAAGTGGCAGTATACCAAGACACAATTAGCTATCGCTTCAATCGTGTGATACTCATCTCTAGATGATAAAGAAAAGCAAAAATTTTGATTTGATTTACTTTGCTGGGCAATCAAAATCGTGCTGTCATTTTCTTGAGTTGCTACACCAATTGTAGACGTTCATTTCTTTGATTCCTAGCTTCAAATCAGTGGAGTTGGTACTGAATTCCTACATAAGGAAGCTGTCATAAAGCATGGAACAGAGGGGGACGGAAGGGATTTACCTTCTGGTTGTAAAATTACGTAGCCCAATGCAAAAAACGAGAACAATTTACTTGGCCCTATGTATCTTCAAATAGAATTTCATAGCCCCTAAAGTTTCGATTAGGAATGATTTAAAATGCTACCTGAAGTAAGTACAAAACAAGTTGCAAAGTTACAAACTACTTCACTCTTGGGAGGTGATTCAGCACTATGTTCTAGCGAGGAAAAGGAATTGGAAACGAATCCTTATTTCTGCTCATCGATAAACTGTTACTGTGTTGCACATTATTCCATTGTTGCACATTATTCCATTGTATATGTGTGACATAAATCTTTGCAATTTGTCACATATCAAGCATTCACGTATTTGCTTTATTTCTCTATTTTGTAGATGAAACTCAGAGTAGCATCATATCTACGTAACTATTTCTTAGTATTGAATTTTTAATTGAAATAAATCTAATATGCATGACATTGCAATGGTGGCAATGACAGCTTTTGGCTGTGTCTGGAGCAAGTCCAAGGTTGTGTAAACCTTCCACTCTTGGTTACGCAAAACAGATGTGATTATTCATCCTCAAACTCCTCATCACTAGAAATTTCTGCTGTCTCATCTTGACATCCTTCGCTGGAGGAGATGCTTTTGTCCTCCTTTCCAGTAATGTTGATTACTACATCTTCATCACAGAATAGATAATTAATCTATTCCAAAGATGTCAAACCGTGTCTTCATCATCATCAGTCTCATTTTGGCCATTAAGTGTCACCCTCGTATCCTTACTATTGACTGCCAGTAGTCTTTCCAGTTGTTGAAAAGCAATGTGCTGGTGTATCGCCACTACTTCCTCGATTTCTTTAGTGACAGGTAGGCAGCCATCTCATGCTTTTTTAAGTATTTCTAAAGTTTTTACCGTCAGTTGTGTCAAACTGTTATTCTCATAATGAGACATTCACTAAGCATCTTCACAGCACCTTAAAATCTCTTTAGAACTAATTTCAACTCTCTTTGCTTTTCTTTTGTCATTATCTACTTATGCAGTTTGTAGATGCTCAAGGTACCTCCTCACAATACTCTCAAATCAATAATATATTTATCGCAGATTTCCGGCAACTTATCCCCTTCCAATGCAGTTACACCTTTACTATGGAAAAGCTGTTTTCATTTTCTTCTGGATCGAAAATCATCTATATCCCTCTCTACACCATTAAGAGCTGTTCGTGTAGCAGACACATGGCACTAATGATACCCAGGTAACTAGCGAATGAAGAGATATTGTCCTGCACTTCTTAATCTCCTATCTAATATAATGATTTAATCATCCATCTTTTCAGTATGAAATAATTTGTTGGCCCAACATTTTCCCCTCAAAGGTTCTGGTGACACCGTTGAATCCTTTCTGCTCCATACTTTATGACAGTTCCCTAAAATTAAGACTTTTGCCTTTTTGAACGGTCTTGGAATGTTGCGTAATTTATTGACTAGCACTATCCAAGGCCCAGGGGCGTGTTGAAGCAGGGGTGCGGATGTATGACGCCCCCCCCCACATTTAGCAGAAGTAGTTGGCAATGTTTTGGCAATGTCATTAAAAGCGAGTGTATCACTCATAGAAAAGTTTATGAGACTTTTGTGATTTTTGTGAATTTTTGAAGCTTTTGATGTGATTTTCGTTATTCTTTTGTTAATTTGTTGTGATTTTTGAGCTTTTTTGTGATCTCTCATAAAGTGTAAGAGACTTTTCCAAGTAATGTGCCCCTCGAGTTAGCATAACGAACATGGCTTGTCAGTAATTATAGTGCTCTGTTGGATCCTGAAAGTAAATAAATTTCTTTTGCTATTTCCCCACTCCAAAGTTCTTTGACATGCCACGGTCACTGGCCCTCTACTTCGTCCCATATAGCTACCTTTCGCCGTGTCTGATTTTAAGCAATAGCAATGTATTGCTGCAGTTTACAACTTAGGCTGAACAGAGAATTTGAGCACAAAGGTGGCCCCATGGAGAGACTGAGTTGTCCCCGAGTTTTCTCTGGACCAATTTTTTAATTCGCCCAAATTCGAGTAGAACAGGGTTGAGGAAGTGGGAGGTTTCTAGAAGGATACAATTACTTGTTATATCATATCATTGTTACGTCATACCATTGTTACGTCATCTCATTGTTACGTCATATCATTGTTGTTTGCATACCCTTCTATCATCTTTTAGTTGCATATTTCATTTTACACTGTAGAAAGGGCGTGGCCATGGGTGTGGTTCACCAAGGTCCCCCAGTCTGCAATCGCTGGCGCCGCCCCTTGTAATGATTTATCTTCACTAGAGAAAGCCGGAGGTCCAGGACACTGTGCGACGACATTATCTATACGTAGAAGTATCTTCGACTTCTTGGTTGCACTTCAAGTTGGCATTCGTGTTTCAATAGGAAGTGCACTCATTCATGTCATTGATATATAGAAAAAAAGCCTTTTTGAACACAGACTAGTGCAGCTGCAGGTCTATACAGCTGTTTTTCTAGGAGTTGAATGCAGAATGGGTGTGAAACGGCAATCTCATGAATCTCCTTTATGATAGGCCATCTTTATAATTTCTTCAAGCTCGCATGATGTTGCACGTAATTAAGGTATATCAGGATATCAAGGCATCAAAGTGCAGGTAGCGTACGCACAGTAGTTTCACAATGAAAGAAAAGTGCCTGTAAGCCATACGGATGTCCGGAAAATGCGACTTTTACTGTTATTTAAAAAGACTTTTGCTCTACATTTGTTTCTGTGGCCTCTTCAGAGCAGGAACGCATTGGCTATTTATTTTCCATTATTATCGCTGTATGTGGCTGGTCTTGCTGGTTAAGCCAAAATATGTCTGTAATTTGACTAGAGCAGAAGAAGTAGATAACAATTAGTTAAACCAGTGATTATGAAACAAATAACTAACCAATATCCAAGCAAGGCCGTAATTGAGATTTAATTGGATTAACCTCTAAGTCACGGAGAGATAGTTCTTGCAAGAGATAAAGAGAGGAAAGTTTACCAAATGACCTCACAAGCTCTGGCAACAATTTGTTTGAAGCGTGAAGCTTTTGGAAGGCATCAAGAAGACAAGCGAGTGCAACTAGGAGATTTTTATGATTGAGGTTTGTGTGCAATGGAGGGACAGTCTTGCTACGAGATAATGATAGGGTCTGCAATCCACACTGAAGATTGGATATTCTGTGCAATACGTATGTATATATTTTTTTTAATAGCATACCTAGCTCAAGGCATAGTTCTCTAGTTCTTAAAGTTCCTAACATTCAGAGTCCTTTCGACCGCAATATGCTTCTAAAAGTTCCTTATTAGTTCCATAACATCAACTGCACCTAGTACGCTGACAAAAGCAAAGGAGCAGAGAAGATTGATAATCAGAATTTTGCCATGGGTCTTTGGTGAAAGTAGTTGCTACGTCTTGGATTACGGATATGTCACGTGAATTTGACTGCAGTAAATAGAACTAGCATCCCAAGACTGAATTTTTTGCAGTGATAGAAATATTCATGAACATGCAAAGTTCATTACGGATTCTTGTCATTAGTAGCACAAATTCATTAATTTTTTGTCCATCTACATGTTGCTTACAAAATGGTGTCTTATAAAAAGAGATGTGTAGCACTTATTTTTATGTACAGCTGTTTGCACTTTCTGATTACCATGAGCTCTCTTTGTTGCATATGACCGTAGAACAACGTGTCTTTGGGCCTCATTTGCTCTGTATAGTTTGCAGCAGGGCCCTCCTCAAGGACAGTTGACTAGGGTTGGTTGGAAATGTCTTTCAGAAAGATACAGTATACTCCATGATGCAGCTGAGGATGGCTCTGTTCATGCTCCGTTTTCTAGTGTTCTACTATAAATAATCGACTTAACCCCTGCGGGATTATTTATTGTTTATACTTTTTGTATGGGGCTTATTTGAGATGAGAGCTTATTAGAGGGGGTTTATGAAATAACCTGACACATACCACATGAAAAGCACAATTTCAATGTCCCCATTCTCCAAAATATTAAAAAAGAACTCCAAAAATAAACATGAGTCCAAAACATAACTAACAGAACCTGACAACATGAATTAACATAACGTAGCATAACATAGCATAACATAACACAACATAATATAACACAATATAAAATAACATAAAATTACATAAAATTACATAACATGACATGACATGACATGACATGACATGACATGACATGACATGACATGACATGACATGACATGACATGACATGACATGACATGATATAAATACATTCTATTTAGGCCAAAGGCCTATTGCAGTTCTTATTACTGACTAATTTTCTTTTTTTTATCCAAGTCTATAATATATAATGCATAATAATATACTACTGATTTAATAATTTCAACAGACCCGTTGAGCTTTCGTAAATAAATTCGCCAGAATGCCTATAACAAGGTCTTCATCATCCTCTATGGTGTGGGGTTATTCGAGGAGGGTTTGCTAAAAGATTTGAAGTTCTGACATGGTAGCTTATTCCATTAGGAGCTTTTAGAGAGGGGTGTCCAATTCGAGGACTTGCGGTATATATTGACAGCAAGGTTTGTTAAAAACCCTAGAGTATCTACGCTATTAAGCTTTTGTGTTTCTAGAGAACTTACTAGGATTATAGCATAGTGTTTTGAAAACTTCGACAACGTATGTAGGTACGTAGTCACGCTTACTGTACGTTCGAAAAGTATAGGAGCACCCTCTGCTAAAAATAGTGACTAGCTACGGTCAAAGGCCTGGGCCGGCAATTTTTACATAACAAAGCTATCACGCTGCAAGGGCTTCTACCAACAAAATTTAGGCGGGAAAAGATTCGTCAGTTTTCAAGCTTGGAAGTAAAACAAACTGTGAAACAATATCGATGCTTTCCTATTGAAAATTGACAACATTTTGAGACAGTAGTCAAAAATTTGGGCAATGAATTTTTACAGCAGGCATAGGCAGTGGCAGTAGATTGAAGCATGCTTGAAGCAATAGTATGATATTTCAGCCTTTAAATGGGAGAGTTTATCAGCTTCAGGCAGCATTGGTAGTGAACGTTTTGGTGAAGTAATTAAAGTTCATGAAGCAGTTTCAGGTGAGTTGATTTTGGAGATTCTACAGTATGATAGCTACATGTCGATCGAGATGTGTTGGGCATCTAGCAATATAGAAATCAGGATTTTCTAGAGAGCTTTTTCGGTACCGCTAAAAGGTTCGACGCAACAGGAAGTTTACCTAAATGACAGGCCTATTGCCATTGCAAAATATCACTCACCTGCATGATCGAAGATAATATAATTGTACTCTAAATGTAAGGAATCAAGTCTGCAAATGCGTTTGCATAAGAACAGGGCTTTATGCATTCTGGCTTTGAAAGAACTGAAAAATCATACTCTTTGGCAATATTCATGTCTTTGCTATACTGTATCGTGTTGACACCTCCCACGAACCATTGCCCGAACTTTTAACGGCATTCCTTCAGCACTCTCCTTAATATCTCTATCAAAATATCTCAGTTGTATTGAGAAGCTAGTTTCACCTGAAAACTGAGGAAATGAGGAATATTTTCTCTTCTTAACTAAGACGAATGAATGCCATGAACGTAAAAATCCTGCAATGCACTTTGCAAGAGTAGGCCTTTAGCCTGTTGGTCACCATGTTTGAGTGCCTAGAGTTGTGCAATACTTTTGAACGTAGAGTAGACGTATTTTTTCAAAAGAAAGTGTTTTATATGAAAGTAGTACTTGATTCGTCAAAAAGTTTAGAAAGTTCAGTACTAGATTTTGCAAACCTAAGAAAGTTTAAAAATTTGTTTTTACCCAATAAAGATAAACAAGCAAAACTGTGCATAGATTTCATCCAGTGGCCAAGTAGAGTTAGTCAGGAAAAGCACATCAACAACTTATCAACAGATCAAATAGTATTTATATACACAGGAAACATGATTTTCTCCCAAATTTTCAAATTAAAAACACTTGTTATGTTCTGTGTTGAGTTCTATTAACCAAGAAATTCAGTTTTTGCACTAAGAAAATCTTATGTAAGTTTGAGTACTGGAATTGCCAGAGTATTAAGAAAGTTTGAGTATTGGGGTCAATTTAAGGTAGCAGTTAACCCCTTAACGGCCAAAAACTACATTTAACTATTTCAGAAAACTCCCAAGAGCTACATACTTGAAACTTTCCACATAATTTGAAGTTATTAGCTACTTCAAAATTCTGGGCATGAAATTTCATTTTACAAAATGGTTTCCATGGAAACTAAATTCTATTTATTTAAAATTTTCTAGCAAAAATTCCATAAATCCAAAGTGATATTAGATATTATGATGAAAACTTGATCAGGCATGCAGGTTTTCAAGCTCAATGCAATGAATTATCAATTTTTGAAAATTTTTCATAAATAGCTAAAAATAGCAATAAGTGATGTTTCCATGGCAACTGACAGCTATTTTTAAAATTTTGCAAATTCCATAATTCATTGCAGAGCTTGGTCCTTTTGGAATAGTTTAGCAAAAATTGAACACAATGCCTCAAAGGGTTGTCTAATTACAAGGTCTACAGAGAGCCTTGGCCTGTAAAACAATGTTTTGAGAAAAACGCTGTCAAAGTTAACATATGCAACAATTTTATAATATCCAATTTGTTTCATGAAAAAGTAGCAGAAGTTCAATTCTCTGTCGCCTTCTGTTATGAAGAATTGTAGATAAAGCAATATTCAATATCTATTTCATCTTTTTATCCTTTTTAAAGGCCTTTCTATAGTTTCTTGCTGTGGAAGAACAAATGTTATTTCAACAGTACTCCTTTCTGGTGTCCTCAAACTGTTGTCATGTACTCCTGCTGAATCCACCTTTCTTTGAGCAGTTGCTTGTAACTTGTTTGCCTTCTTGGCCATCTGTGCTGCTTTTTGCTTTGCAGTTCTTTCCTTCATCTGCAGATCTCTTGTTTTGGACAAACCAAATGAACCAGTTGAATAAGAGTCCTTGTCTGCCTTTGTTTTTTTCAATGCTCTAAGAGCTTGCCTTCGAATTTTATAAGTTGTTGATACTTTCCTAGCAGCATCATACAGTCTCTTCTTATCCTTAAGCTTTAGAGCACTAATGGAATTATTACCAACAAACAACCCAAGTGAATCCAGCAAAACAGCCTCACTGCCAGCTCCTGTATTGAAATTTCCCACTGTTTCAGCAACAGCCACTCTTACTCTTCTCTTTCCACAGAAATTTGTCTTTGGGCATCTTTTCCACAGCATTGCATTGATGGATTCATTCTGGTTTTGAGTTAAACCTTTTAAACACCTTTCTAGAAGTTCCTTTTCTGTCAGCCTTGAGAACAGGCCCTTTAGCAATGGCTGGAAAACTGTAGGTAAGCGAGTGTCATCATCATATGTTTTGCTACCATTAAATCTATCTTTCCAATACTTGCACCATGACCCAGAACCCTTTGGACAGTATTTATGCTGCTCACCTAGAGGAGAGGAATTTGCTTTTATCATATGATGATAAATTGCCCATATATCATTTTGCATACCTTTCAGATTGTCAGAATTTTTCCGAATGGCCATGCCATAATAATTCTGCATCTTGTCAATTTGCACTTTTGTAAGTCTACCCTTACCATCAACTCCTTTTCCATCTGCAAGCTTTCTACCTTTATTATCTCTAACAAGCTTTCTCAGGGCAGTTCCTATTCTTTTTTGGATGTGGCCAACACATTCTTCTTTTTCTACCTTATAAATATCTGCCATAGCCTCTTTCACATTAGCGAAGCAGCTACTATCTCCATCACCAACAAACTCAACATATTGTAGTCCTCGTCTTTCAATGCTTCTTCTAAAGATTGATATGGCACCTTCTTTTTCCATAGATTCAGATGAACCATCATGGTTAATCAAGCAGCTTGATTTATGAGCTGTATACCATTTCTGGTAATCTTCAGAATTTCTGTCATCAGTATTCCTTGATCTGCATTCAAAGCAAACCAAGGATTTCACTTCATAGTCTAGCACTTCCCCCGTGTCAACCGATATCACAAAAACAACACCAATTTTTGAAGAATGGCCCCTCTTTTGCCATGTACCATCCACAGTCACTGAAACATCTCCAATCAATTTTCCTTGCTCATCTTTATGGAGCTTCCAAGGACATTCCTTTGCCAAAAACTGTCGTAATCTCTCTGCAGCTTCTATCATAACTTTCTCTGCATTTTTTGTAGCCTGAATTTCAATTTGTTTCATGTGATCATTATAAGCTTTTTTTGAGACAGGTGGAGGTAGATCCATTAAGCCACAGAAGTGTGAAAGACCTGCTTGTCCCCAAGCTTGTGCTGCTAGCACAGATCTCCTGTTTACTTCAAATGAACCACTGCTGATTTTAGCACTTGTAGAAAAAATGGTTTCATGTTTACAAGAATTACATTGAAAAGAAAGCTCTTCTGCTAGTCCTGCTCGGTTCTTGTCATTTTGCAGTAACAAAAGTTTTCCTTTTTTGCAAACAGCACATATGGCAGCATTTTCAAGCCCTTTCGACAGTACACTCGCATCTTGAATCTTGAAACCATGTGCTAGTATTTTGTTGACAGATGATGTTACCAATCCTTTCCTTCTTAGTTTTTGCTGTTGACACGATGTTCCTTTTATTGTGTGTAAAGGGCTGTGTTCCAATTTTCTTGCAGAAATCATTGGCTTCTCTTGACTCCGAGTAGGTGTTGAGTCGATTGCATTCTTGGCAACGGACCTAGTATCGTCTCCCACACTAGCAGCTCCTTCTCTTTTCATCTCCCAATTCTTTTTCCCGTGAAATCCTCTTCTTTTCTTTCGTTTTATACTCCTAAACTTCTTTCTCGAACCCAAATCAGCATCTTTTGGCATTTCGATTGAACGTGTCTCGTCTAACTCGGAATCTACGTTGTCATCCATGTTTGTTGAAGCACAAGGACGAGTCTGTTGCTATCAAAGAGAGGCTATTTGACTGAAAAGGTAGGAATGGACCTACTGGAGCTGAGGAAACTTGGATTCCTCCAGGAAGAGGGAAGTTTATCGAAATATCACCTTAGCAACCAAATAAAAGTGGTTGCTAAGGAAATATGAAATCAGTTGGTCCAAATTAGTAAACATTTTTGGAGAATTTAAGGTAGATAACCACTTTCTGAGTTGTCGAGGTAAAAGTACAATAATTTTTACATAGGAATCGTCTAAGTTCATATTTTACCCAAATATTCGATTTCTGGGTGTTAACTGCTACCTTAAACTTTCTTATGAAAAATGTATTTTTATAAGAAAGTTATAAAAATATGTTTTTTAATATCATATATATTTTTTCTTTTGGATAGTCTTTCATACCCTTTTGCCTTTTGCTACTTTATAAATTTTCTGCTGAATAAATTTCCTCCATATTATAAACTTCGAATCACCTGGTTGCGGAACATTAGTTGTCCTCAAATATTTATTACTAAATGAGAAATTTGAGCTGCTTAGAAACTAATGAGCAAGAATTTGATTAAATGGGGTCAGAAAGTTTCCAAAAGGCATCAAGGAAAAAGACAAAGCCATTCAAGTCATCAAGAAAGTAATGGATTTAGTGCTTGTTTATCTTCCCTTATAATTTTTAAACATATTCAGTCTTTCATAATGATTAAATTACAATTGTACACCTCACCAAAAACAGGCAGTGTAAAATCGGAATTTAAAACAAACTGAACTGAACTGATAATAAATGATGATATATCACTGATATCAAAATATCAACGAGAACAAAATCTGTGAGCATTGCGTATTAGTAGTATATACAGAGAATCAATAGTGTCGGAAAGCCGAAAATGAGTAATTAGGGTTCAGGGTAAGATCCACGTAGTCTGATAAATCTCAATGCAGCATGCATCCCTTTTCTACAACGTAACAGAGGGTAAATCTACTCTCGCCGTTTTATGAATGTAAATATACTTTGCGTATCTCTATCGAAATTAAGACCCTTTTCTACTACGTAACAGAGAGTAAGTTTACTCTCACCGTTTTACGAATGTAAATAAACTCTGCGTATCTGTATCGAGATTACGATGATTTTCGTAAGCGCGCGTGTAACTCAAATGCAAATAGCAAGGTCCTTTGAGCTTACAGGAGGTCAGACAACTAGCTTTGGAGGATAACCGTAGGCTTCAATTGTAGAGGACGAAGGCTAATTCCCAGTTCCTTTTGGGAGCGTTTGGTTTCCGTCAAAGATATGACTGCATCCATGTCAATTCTTCTCTGCGACGCTGAAAGAAAACAAGACGTACTAGTGCATTTACGATACAACAATTACAGGTGACATACCTAGGGACGAAACTCTTTCATCGTGTCCTCTTGAGGTGTCACAGATGTTACAGGGTGAGAGGTTTTGAAGTAAAAGCATGGAGCATTCATATCGTAAGGATAGTGCAATTCGCTGAACGGCGTCCTATGGACAAATCATGGAATGTTTGGCAAATTAACCAGTCCTCCTAAACATTACGATTCTGGAGTCCAGTCTCCTGTACGATCTAGCGTTCGGGTACTTCATGTGACGTTATTATGAGCTACATGAGGGGATTGTTGATTGGGAAAGAAGAGCTCGTCCTGATAAACCGTAATTCCTAACCAAAGACGTACCGAAATAGGGGGCGTGAGCTGTGTGATAGTTTGTGGCATTTCTCTAGGAAGCATCTTACTGAATATGATTTGAATAGCTCTTGGTTTCCTTGGGTGGTGTCTTGATAAGCTTTTCGATCTCACAGTTAGATCTTCATAGTGGCCCATAGTAGCCTAGAGGAGATACGAGAAATGCTTAATGCCAGCCTCCTAGCAGCTAGTCAGTTATATTTTAATGGCAAGCAATTTATCTTGGGGTTTTAGCTGTCAAATGTTTTCTAAAAAACGAACTCTTCTTGGATTCTCATAGTTTTCCAGTACTGCTAAATATTTCTAATATGATGCAGCCAGTGAGTGGTTGTCCATGGACGTAGGAAGCATTCAAAAAGTGGGGGAGCATATACATTACGAGGCACCCTCACAAGCAAAACAGGACAACTCTGTAGACTGCAAATGGGCACTTATCATAAAATTTTTTGAAAAGTAGAGAGTACGTGCGCCCCTGAACTCCCGGGCTCTTACATCCATACGATTATCTTTCCTCCTCTTTGCCCTCCTCTCCACATTTCGTCCAAATTGGTCCTGTGCGTGACTGAAAATCCTGAGAAATACAATTGACTATACTTTTGGTCACTTGGCATTCTTTGATCATACCGTTATCGAGCTATGCTGATACCTGCCGAACATTCATCCAAATCCGGAATTTGTGATGCTTTGTGGCTGCTTTGTGGCTCTCAAGTTCTAAATACTGCAAACAAATATGAACAATTAGTCCTAAAATTACGATATAAGTAACTTGTACATGTATCCCAGAGGATTTACCAGATTTCCCTGCTTCCATAGCATTCACTTGTGCACATAAAGCTCAGTACCACTCACAATATACCAAAATATTGTACCTTCCAAGAGCGGACCCCCGCCATACACGAAGCTCCGGTTCTCGTATATTTGTGGAGATAACCTGAAGGAGCCCTCGAACAAAAGTGGGTGATTACTACTGGATTGAGCAGTGTTTGTCAAGAGCTTGCGAGAAACAATCACGGCCAATGTCCTTTCTTCTTAGCAGGGCATGGCATTAGTTAGATGAATAGACTGTCATAGGAGACAAGATACATCAAGAGATACAGATCTATCCATGATCTAGTTTTTGCGCAAAATAGGCTCACAGATCTCAGAGAGTAAGTAGCTTGCTTCTGACTTTGGTTGGTGATACAATCGTGGTACACTAACTACAGGTGAAAATCTGTCTGATTTCGTACTGTTTGTTTTTTTGCTGCGTAAGGAAACTTGTATTTACAAATGTTGTTTCTTCATTTACGTCGACGATAGAAAAGGAATAGAGTTTCCACTTAGCGTGGCACTTGGGAAGATATATATTGTCAAAAAGCCAGGTAATTGCTCTAAAAGAATGCCAATAGATGTATTTTCTTTGGTGATGACCATAGTGGTTTCCATTCGTTTATTGGTGACTGCATTCGTTTGACTCTAACATTCAGTTGCACTGGACTATGGCAGAAGTGGCTTAGATGCTTCATGATTTCCAGATGTATGTAAAGGGTGAGAACAGAACGTAGATTCGCATGTTTTTAGGTGCTATTTCTTCTCTTAAGTTCTGCATAAACGTTCAACAATTCCTAGTGTCTTTGTTACCATTTAAAGTTGGAATTTCGTGTTGGAATTAGAATTTTTTGACATCTTTGGCCCTCGAATATACTCATCAGATTAGAGAGATACTCAGTCCAAGGAAGGACTTGAAATAGGAAATGCTTACAGACCCGGAATTTTGAGCACAACGGGTGTGGTCTACCCTTGGAATTACATAAGGGGGGGGGGCTGAAGCTATAATTTAGCAACTTGAAATGCAAAATGATAGACCTTAGTTTTATCTTAAAATTCAGAATCTAAATACATGTCATTAGGGTACATACTAATCTGTGTTAGGTTTGATCATCTGCCTTCAATAAACAGGAGTGCTCTATTTACAAATGCGCACTTTCTTCATTTACAGACCCACACTTTGATTTACAACTCCACAAAGTGAATCAGACCCATGCTTGTTTCAGACCCTAGTCCAAGGTATCTTCATTGATGTCTTGCAAAGCTATGCCACGTACACGCTTTTCTTAATAAGGAACAGCTCTATAAGGAACCTACATGTAGACTGCCAAATATGGGCGAGTGGCCAAGTGGTTAGAGCGCTTGAGTGCTGGGTGGAACATCGATCGTTCGAGCCGAGCCCTTGGACCAACGGTGGGATGCTCGCTCACTGTCCACTCAGCAGCAAATGGGCACCCGGTGGTAACACCAGGGAAGTTACCACTACTTCTATTATCTATTATTTATATATTATTTATACAGTCACCATTAGATACCACTACTGTTATTTGTCTATGACAGATGTAAATCTATAATTCTAAAGATATGCTAGAATTTGCCGAGAACTGTATCGCTAAAGTACTTTTTATATTTGGACCTTCATCGAATACATAGAGGAAATTTTGTCACTCCTCCCGTTTGCTGAGGCCCCCCGCTTATTACATACTAAATAAAGGTTCGCCCCGTTTTTAACTCCCCCCTATTTACTTGGCACTGAAGAGTAACTGTGTAGTTAAAGCTGAGGAACTATGAAAGCACTCTTGGTACTACGATATTACCAAAAGTATTGCAATGATAAGGCCTAAG
The DNA here is from genome assembly GCA_964019165.1 of Mastigias papua. Taxonomy (NCBI): domain Eukaryota; kingdom Metazoa; phylum Cnidaria; class Scyphozoa; order Rhizostomeae; family Mastigiidae; genus Mastigias; species Mastigias papua. Next base: position 17,574,318 of record OZ025268.1, read on the forward strand.
CTTTGAGCTAGGTTCTCTGTGTAAAAATAGCATGTATGGCGTTAGTATAGTACCATACTTTTACTCGAAATGTCAGCTGGGAGATATAAGACTTTGAATTGTTTCCCAGTTGTTCTTGTTCATCAGGTGTCATTCCATTTAATCGAAAGTTCTTTGCACACTTGCGCACTAACTGCCACTTCATCTTCAAATTAAGTATCGACTTTAATTATAAAGCTACTAGTAGAATCCAGAAAAAGTCACGGCTCCACTGCTCTGAGTCGGAGGAAGATTTTACTTTCTATGTCGTATTTGAGGAAGGTTTGGTACTTTGCATCAACAATCCAGTTTCAGCAAAATTTTCAGTTAATGTGACATTGACTGTGAAAGGCATAGCCCTTCTACCGTACAATTTTTTGAGAAATGCACAATGCAGACTTCGAGAACTTTGGCTAGTTTTTGATTTTCGTAAAAGAGGAAGGTTTGTGATAAAGATTTTACAGCGAGAGGGAGGCTGAAGCTTTTTCTGGACTCTGGCTACTAGGTAATTAAAAGCTTCTCCAGACATTCCTCTACTTCACTTTACGGTAAGCTATTAGTGTTAAGTTGTGTTACATGATGTTGAACTTCGTCTCTAATAACATACAAACACACATACTTAATTTATTTTACCCAGATCAAGTTTTGGCAGCAAGAGAGCTGACGTGGGCCTGTTAACTAAATTAATAAGCCTAATCTGGAGTACCGAATAATTGGGGGTTAATTGGGGGTAGGATTAATTCTGGGAATGGTTGGAAAATTCTTGAGCTAATAATTGGATTAGGGGGCTGGAATAGTATATATTAATGAGGGATGCCTGCACAGGAAAGGAGTACAGGGGAAAACTCAACTAGACACCATAGCAGAGCCGTCGTGCCCGGGGGGAAGAGAGGGCTAGTAGCCCCATGTGGGTATTTTTGGCAGATTTGTTGGAATTGTCGGAATTTTCAGAGCATTGCTAACATACTAAAACATGATTAATAAATATTTGTTGGAAAATTTCCCTCCTTGGCCCCCCTAAATCTGGACGCCTCTGCGCAGAGGTGTGGTTTTTCGTGTTATTTCATTATATGATATGATTTTCTTAACTTTATTTCATACTTTTTAAGTAAAAGTTTTGCATCCTAATAAAGAGATTTATAAGAAAGTAGTACCAACTGCTCAAAAGTTAAGAAAATAAAATATTGGATATTTGAGACCATAGGAAAGTTGATAGGTTGATACAAATTAGAAATTACAATCTTCACATAAGCTCATTATCTCTCTTTTTTATAAATTTGCATAGATTTCCATGGTAGTTTGTGTATTTCTGTCTTTTGCTTGTGTAGAATGTTGAAATAACTCTGCGATACATTGTTATGATAATGAATGGTTTTACTCGCATATCTTACCTTCCTTGCCCCCTTGGATTGGGGGCAGGGGGATCGTTCCCATTACCCCATGCTACAGGAGTCTTTCTGAGTATTAGGGTGCATCATTGAAATAGTAGGGTACACAGTAATATACACGCTTTTCTGATAAGGAACCACTTTATAAGGAACCTACATGTAGGATGCTGAAATATTTAAAGAATTGATACTACTAAGAGAAAATTTCCTAAGGAACTTGTCAGTTTGAAAAATGTTTACAACAGCAAGCTTTCAAGAATTAGAAAGCCGGTTCCATCCAGAAAACACGCATAAATCGTGTGTTATGCTTGTGTCAACTGTTTCATCAACCTGATTTGTGGTTTTAGTCTTAAGTTATAGCCACAATTCAGACTTTCAATGTTTTACTTGTATCTATGGCGTTGCTGTTGTGGCATCAAATTTGCAGTGAAAATTAAGGAACTGTTAAGTAACTTTTATTACTTCAATTTGATCATAGGAGGCCCAAAAATAAGGAACTTTGGGACCTAGACCTGAGGTAGGTTCCTTATAAAACCAACAGCGTGTAACTCAACGTTACAAACTATAACTGCCAGTGCCGTGCCGAATGACTTTCGAGTTGGGGGAGGGGGGTAGTGTGAATCCTATTCTAGACTCTGCATTTCTTCTATTGGCGGCAAGAACACCTATTGGCGGTCAGGACACTTGCCTATCTGTGCATATGTAAAACAGACGTCACAGTTATGTCAAAGTTGAGAAACTGAGCCAAAGAGGTCTTCTTAGACGACAAATTCTTGATTTCGCCAAAATATTTTCCTCGATGTCTTCATGCAAGAAACGTAAAACAAAAGTGATAGATGATAAGCGTTTGTTCAGACCGATTCCTATCGTATTTTGATCAATCTATCTACTCAAACTAGATCATCTCTCCTTTTCCTCGTCAGGTAGATTTGCTGCCTTGGCATTAACAAACAATCTTGTACTGCAAATATAATTGGCGATTCAAACCTGACGACGTGATGCCATTTGAAGACTGGCTAGGTAGTTTGGACTTTTATGGCAGAGTTGACTGCATTTACCAACAGAAATTATTGTCCTAGGCAGAGCACTTCTTAGCACACTAACTAATGGGTGAAGTCCCCTGTAGGCCCAGTGCTGTCCTCTGTAGTGGCCGGCAAAAGCAATGAATTTCCCCATTTGTTTGAGCCCATTCAAACACTTTTTCAAGGAGAGAGTGGTCATCTTAGGTTTGTTCTAGCACAATGTAAAATGACAGTGTGAACACGAAATGTGTTTTGCCTACTTTTTACTACGTATCTACAGGGCAGGGTCACAAAGTTTTCCCCCATCTTTATGGTTCATTTTTAGAAATTTCCCCACTAGTGGAAAGTCCTTAAAATATGCTTTGATTCTAGCGACCTGAGAGCTTTAGTACTCTGTTGACTTGTCTCTTTTAAGGACTACTATCTATATCTTTTAGCATATTACTGAGATAAAAATCCCAAAATACTGCATTGCTGCAGTCTTCAGCTTAATAATTAGTATGCCTTTCACTTTTCATAAAAGGAAGTTGGCAACTTCTTCCAATGCGTCATACATCCTTCCTTTTTTAGTAGTCGAATAACAATTTGCCAAGGCTCGATGTTCTTAACTTTTTGATTACTTTTGTTTCAGGTATTCTCAAAATTATTCTTACTTCAAGGTGATTTGTCTGCAAATATTTCAGACACTCCACGCAGTGTGCAATTTCTAAGGCACTCAGCAGGACTACTCTACGTTTGAGAATAAAGCAATGATTGGTGATGTTTCTGAAGAATCTCGTGAAAATTTATTTGCCAAAAGAATGCGAATTGTTGAGTGCTTGTGAAAATTCTTATCTGAATCGGAGCATTTCCTAGCAGTGGTTTAATATTTTTAGCAAATCGAGCCTTAGTGTTTGTGCAAAGTGGGCTTTTGTAAAATGAAAAGTGTAAGTCACGTATGGCACAAATATATATATATATATATATATATATATATATATATATATATATATATATATATATATATATATATATATATATATATATATATATATATAGAAAGAATCACCCGGAAATACACTTATCTGTTATTGAACGTTTCGATTAAAATCTTCATCAATACCAGTACTGATGAAGATGTTAATCGAAACGTGTACTAACAGACAAGTGTATTTTTGGTTGATCCTTTTTATGCAATTTATCTGCATCTTTTTTGTATACTCAGTAAATTCGGCTTTGAATTAGTGTCTTAGTATTCCTCTGATGATGGCAGGATGATGGACGAAAATTTTTAGCACAGACAAAATGGCGCAAAATATAAATTTTGATACCAACTTCATTCAAGAGTTTCTGTCCTCTGTGTGTGTGTGTGTGTGTGTGTGTGTGTGTGTGTGTGTGTGTGTGTGTGTGTGTGTGTGTGTGTTTGTTTGTTTGTTTGTTTGTTTGTGTGTTCACTCATATGTACGGTATATACAAGTGCCATTCTATTTACAAAGTATGCCTTCGGTTTTATAAGAAAGTTTTTTTCGCCCATTAATGAAACTTTTTTCCAACTTTGTCATGTTTCGGTACTGAACCTTTCTTAAGACTTTCTTACTCAAGTTTCTGTACCATTGCGGTGTTACACGGACAGATAGGCACTACACGGAAATAATACTGAAACACATAGATGTTCATATGAAATCTATGGAAATTGAGCAAAAAGATGATGGGCTTGTGTGAAAATTGGAATTTTCGAGTGTTTCAACTCATCGACTTTCTTAGGTCTCAGAAATCCAATACTGAGCTTTCTTAAGTTTTGAACAGCCCAGTACTGCTTTCTTATAAGCCATTTTCTTATAGAAGATACGTGTAATGGTCTGAACGTCAGCATACACTGAAACAGTCGAAACAGGTAAAGTGAGAGGGGGCCTGACACTTCAAATTATTTGAAATATGCCATCACTATAGTTTTTGGCACAACCTGACGTTCGTAATGGACGCTCTGATTCAGTGGTTTCGATTTGCATCATAATTTGTATTACATATTTGAATAGCTTTTTCGGCTAATGGAAACTGTATCAACCATTGTTGGGAAATCATCCGCCCTTAAATGTAATGCCTATTTTTAGTAATAGCCTCTTGTACTTATAAAGGGTAACACACTTTCGCTTATTGAAATAGAAGCGTTTTGTTCCCAGAAGCAGTTCATCGTGTTAGGAGTTGTTGCAATATGATTGTGATATTCAGACAATAGAGCTCTGGCAGCTTTTTACGCCGTAAGTACTGCGCCTCTGCCACGATTGTTGTTTCAAACGCACACTTTTTATGGGAAAGGCTTTTTGGCTCAGTACTGAAACTTCCTTAGCTTTTTCATGCTTTCAGAATAAAGCTTTCTTACAACTTTCTCAGCAAAAGTGCTTTGAGGTTTGTGCACTAATACGTTGCTGCAAAGGTAGATTAGTACTACACATGGATAACACGTGAGTGCATAGATTATCGTAAGAAATGTTTGCAAATTCAGCAATTTAGACGGTAGGATTGCGTGAATATTACAATTTTGAAATGCGTGTGAACATATGGACTATCGCACCTCTCAAAAATCCAGTACAGAAATTCCAATGATCCTGCGATTTTCGAACACTTGATTGTTGCCCGGAACCTGGAACAAAAAGTTTTACATTCGAAATATAATGTTCAGACTTTGTTATTTCAGTTTTTTAATTTAGCATATAATATGATGACGCAAATTGACTTGCTGACGTATTTTCGAACTGTGCTTAGAATGAAGTTAGAAAATGAAGTTTTCAGTTATGACTGCTGTTCCGTTTCTAGTCTCAATTTCTGATCACTCGCAAATAAGAATTTTCTCAGAGTTGGTGGCGATGTAGCCTACGGTTTCTTATAACATAGTTTTTAATAAAAATATCAACCCTGAGATCTAAAATATTTCATTCATTATTTTTCGATTTGGCTCCACCAATCCATGGTGTACGTTATCGTTTACAGGCCTTTTGACTCTCGGAGCTAGTGCATTTTCAAGCCTTGAGACATCTAGTAAAATGGGAAAGGAATTCTAATAGTGTGCCTCTTGTTTGAGGATTTTTAACAATAAGTCGACCGCACCCAGCATTAAGCGTGATTTTGACTAACATTGTTAATGGATTGTATGTATACTACGACATGGTTCGCTATTTAGATATATATGTCTTTCGGATTAGAAGCTTTAAGCGATTTGCTGTAATCAATAAGTAGCACCAATAAGGCAATTTCATAACCACATCAAGCAGTATGAATTTGCAGAATACGAACTTGGGCTGTTGGATAAGAAAGACTCTGGGTTAGACCTCACGATGTGAACATTTCAACAATACAAGTCCTTTGTTTCATAGGGAACCTAGACAAAGCCTTGTTCTAAAAGTTTCGTGATTTTTGGACCTCTTTTGATCCAAGTGTTGAGCTAAATGTTCCTTAATAATTCATTGATTTTAATTGCATATTTAGTACTTTAGGAATTTCAAGTTTTCAGTGTCCAGACGGGGCACTATGGTTACTGCAAGTTTCAATGGAAACCCTTCTATGCACCACTGTTGCTAATTTGGCTTCTTAATTCTCGATTGTTTGCTCTCGGCGGGCCTAATAGCATCCCCTCCCCCCGTTAAACAACGTTTCATGAAGCAAATGTGAGCAACCCCAAGGCCAAAAGCGATGTTTGTGTAGAAAGCGAAGGGTTTTCGCTATCGACTGAACATTGTTTAAGGGTGAACTCATATATGACGTAATATCTCTACTGACATCGGGAGAGATAAATCACAAATGACATCAAGAGATGCAATAGGTGAAGGAGAAGACACATGTTTCGATCTAAGTTGGGAATTGAAGTTTATTCTCATAAAGTTTTATATTAAGTTTACTTAATTACGCATGTTCTCACTTATCATGTTCCTTACTTTTCTTGATGTCTTTTTACGAACTTTGGTATGATACTGCTATCAGTATTTGTTGATAGATTCTTGCTTATATTTTATTTCTTAGCTCTTCTATACTTATGTCAATTATTTACTTACTGGAAATTAATGCTCTTTGTGCTTCTGGAATTATTGGTGCCTATGGGTGTATTTGACAAAACTATTCAAAATGTAATATATATTGGCTTTTTTGAAGAATCGAGAATTGAAGATGTTGTAGGGATCTCTATATCGGGAATTTTTATATTCCATACTTTAGAGAATGCCGTTATTAGTAGCTTAGTCGATACTAAGACGATAAGAATTTCCAGAGTTGAAGAATCCGTGCGAAATTATGTATGATGATCTTATTACAGCTTCAATGGATAATCAGGCAATGAGAGATGATACTCAACAATCCAATTCAACTCATCCAAAAAGTAAAGTTCTTGTCCGCATGGAGTCTGTCGTGAGCAGTGTGACTAGCACAGCGGAGCTCGTCGAAGCGAACTCAGCGACAAGTTTCAGTGCGAACGCAAAAGCCGGGAAGATTAGAGCCATGATTTCAAATCGCTCGAGAAAGATGCTGCTTGCAGTTATCTGCTTGCTTTCAATAGGCATTGTGACGATGACAGCGCTTTACCTGCTGGAATACCATAAGGAAAAGGAGTCAGTTGTCGCAAAGGTAAGGGCCTCTTTGCACTCGCATTATTATTTTATAGGCAGCTTTTTTCCATTCGCGAAGACTTCCAACTATTTGTACAATATGCGCTGTGCTGTTCCTCTATTATCTCCCATACCATAAGCGTATATTTTTGACAAGGAACAAAACTCAATACCTAGTTCTTAATCTCCCCTATTGTTTGGATTTATTTTCACCGCATTGTAGTGAAGAAAGTTTAAAAAGAGTTCATTAATTTCAACTATATATTTAGTGCTATAGACATTGCAATTAGTTAGTACTATGATAGGATACTAAAGCCGTTGTAAGCTTCAGCTGAAATCCTTCTTGCTACCTGAATAGCACACAATTCATGCGAATTGCAATGGGAGTTGAATCGATTTTTGATTCTCAATGGTTTTGAAATGATGAAAGTACTTGAAGTTGAAAAAGTCCGCCGGGACTTTGTCTTTAGTACCACAAGTTTCTTATATTTTTGGGCCTCTGCTTTTAGGTAGCTGACTTGTAAAATGGTTCCTTTCAAAAAAACGTATACATTATTTCCCCCTATTCGGAGAATAGCTGTGCTTTATTCAAAAGGATGCTTTTCTTTTGATGTTATTATACCATAGTTTTTGCACTCGGATAATTCAAGCCCTTATTGTAATTCATTATAACAACAAGGAAAGAATCTAGCATGCATGGTTTTCGGAGCAGGACAGCTTTTTGTTTGTTACTTAAAGGCATTGAGAAAACTCTAAATCTCCAGCTTCTGGAAAGCTTGCTAACTAAGGAAATCTCCCAGTATGCTCATCTTTGCCCTTATGTTGATGGCTAGACGTAACCAGGGGATTAAATAGCAAACCTTTGAAACAGAGTTAAATGCATCTTTTTCGCTGGGAATTCGAAATTGCATTTACACAAGACAGAACAAACTTTGAATACGACTTTGCTTTGATTAGTAATCTCGTTGAAATGAACTTCAAAGTAACTTTATGTCCACGTATTTTTGTAAATGGGAGCACTTCATAAGGTACCTACATGTCGAAGACCGAAATTTTAAAGGACTTGTACAACTACAGACAAATCCTTAAGTAACTTTGTGTACACGCATCTTTTTAAATGGAACCACTTCACGAACGAACGAAAGGCTGAAATTTTAAAGGATTTCTACAACTACAGACAAATCCCTAAGGAAACTTTACATTTCGAATATTCATCACTGCAGTTCCTAATTTTCGATTATTTAGTCGAGAATCTTCTTCTTCTTCTTCTGGGTTCTCCTGATTAATCAGGGTCGCCGGTGCGAATCGTTCTCCTCCACAACTCCCTATCTTCTGCGTCAGTCACCTCCAGCCCCTTAATTTTAAGGTCTGCTTCTATACAGTCCATAAAGTGTCGTTTTGGCCTTCCTCTTGATCTTCTTCCAACTCTTGCACAGTCCCTGTTCCTCACTTCTCCAAACATGTCCAAACCATCTTAATCTTTTCTCTCTCATCTTTTTGCTCACCTTTTCTACTCCAAGTTCCTTTCTAACAGTTACATTTTCCACCCTATCCTTTCTTGTAATTCCTCTCATCCACCGTAGCATCCTCATCTCTGCTGTATTAGCTTTTTTCTCCTGACATTTTGTTATTGGTAGTGCTTCTGTGCCATACAACAAGGCTGGTCTAACTACCACTTTATATATCTTTCCCTTAATATATAGAGGCACTCTCTTATCACATAGGATTCCTGACATATTTCTCCACGCATGCCATCCCGCTGCTATCCTCCTCTCTACTTCCCTTGATGCTCCTCCATCTTCCTGTAGTGTGGACCCCAAGTACTTGAATTCACTCACCCTTTCTGGCTTGATTCCTCTTAATTCTATCTCTCCTTCATCTTTGTGACCTGCTTGCATCTTCAGATACTCCGTTTTCTCTCTACTTACTTTCAGTCCATAGTCTTCCAATGATCTCCTCCATCCCTCTAATTGGTCTTCTACAATCTGTCTTTCCTTTCCACACAAAACCACATCATCTGCAAACATCATGTTCTCTGGCGCCCTCTTTCTGATATTATCTGTTAGGGTGTCCATTACAATGGTGAAGATAAATGGACTAAGAGCTGATCCTTGATGCACTCCCACTGTAACTGTAAAGCTCTCACTTCTGCCTGCAGGTGTTCTTATCTGGGTTTCACTGTCTTTGTACATATCCTGGATGACTTTAATATACTTTTCTGGTACTTTCTTTATCCTCAAACAATTCCAGACTTCACTTGTAGGTATTCTGCCGTATGCTTTTTCTAGGTCTATAAACACAAGATGTAGGTTTGTATTCCCTTCTCTGTTTTTTTTTATTAACTGCCTTATTGAAAATATTGGATCTGATGTGCTTCTTCCTGGCATGAATCCAAATTGCTCTTTAGATACTCCTACCTCTTCCCTTAGCCTTCTATCAATAATCCTCTCCAATAATTTCATCGTGTGTGACATTATCTTTATTCCACGGTAATTTTTGCATTTTTGTATGTCTCCCTTTTTCTTGAAGATGGGTACTAACACACTCTTTCTCAATTCATCTGGCATCTTTCCTGTTTCCCACACTTTTCCATATAATTTGGTTAGCCACTCAATTCCTTCTCTACCTAGGCACTTCCAGGCCTCAATGGGAATATTGTCTGGTCCTACTGCTTTATTATTTTTCATCTTTCTCATTGCATCTCTCACCTCCTCTTCACTAATATCCCGTACATCTCTTATTTCTCTTTGCTGCACATCTCTTTGAATCCTATCATTCTCCACATTTAATAACTCTTCAAAGTACTCCTTCCATCGTCCTTTGATTTTATCATCATCCAACAGCACTTCACCATCTTTGTTTAGTCGAAAATAATGGAGCCTAATTCGAATGAATTGCGTGTAATCCTTGTAGTAAGTACTTCATAGATGGGTCTTGCGTTGAAATTTGAATGTCTGTGGCATTATGTCTTGACACATGGTAGTTATGGTGTCTATAGTACCAAGTGTGAAATCGAACTTTCAGTACTGAAATGTAGCCAAAAGAGTTGCAAAAGTAAGGAGTTTTAAGAACTAAGCCACAGAGTAAGCCTCGAGCTAGGTTTCTTATATAAAAGAGTGTATTGCATTCAAAATGAAAACATATGAGGGAACATTTCGGGTAGAATAACGCGGCAGAAATACTACACGTCATATTTTATTCTTGTTATTTAGATGATGTTATGCTTAGTCTTTTAGTAATAATTTTGTTCGTGTTATGTTCCTGTTATTGTAATGCTCCCATACTTCGTATTGAGGTAGTGCATTTTGCATTATATATATATATATATATATATATATATATATATATATATATATATATATATATATATATATATATATATATATATATATATATATATATATATATATATATATATATGTACACAAACTAATCCTAAGCCGCATCCACAACGTATATATATTACATAAAAAGAATAAACCACAAATATATTATCCTTTAAGTAAACGTTTCGATTAAAATCTTCATCTGCATATATATATATATATATATATATATATATATATATAATATTAATATACTGTATACTATACACTCGAATGTGAAAAGTCACATGGTGATCACCATGGTGATAGTACATTACCGAACATTTGAATCACTGCTTCGACTACGCTGTGGCAAAAGAGATCAAAAACAGGTCCCAGAACAGCGATCAACTACTGGTTAAAAGGGTCTCTCATACAGTGGTGTAAACTCGTGGAATAGTTTGAAATGAAATCTAGCAATCTTGTAGTCTTGCAATCTTCAGCCCTGAGAAGGGAGTAACACCCGGGGTTGAAATTGGACCTTACCTTGAGCAAATCGAATTAAATTTCCAGGCGATAATTACCATTTTTCTTGATAGGTGAATGCTCATGTAAGCTCCAGCTCATTTCAACCCTAGGGTTCACACGTTGTTGGCCCATGCATAAGGGGCTGCCAATGTTTTCTGAAAGCGGCCATTTGAGGAATTACACTCTAAGTTTGCGTGAAGCGGCCTCCTTTCTTATTGCAATGAAAATGATTTCATGATTCAATTGATGATTCATGATTCATGGTTCATGATTCATGATGAAAATGATTCATACGCAGACGCACTTTTTTGTGTGCCAGCGGTTGAAATACACATGTAGTAGCAAAATCATTTCACCTCGGTCAGTGGCTTCAAACTCAGCCCTGGGGTTGATAACTCCAATACAATCAGGCCTTAAAAACACCGATGAGCTGTAATAGCTTATACCCGTTTTGTTTTTTGGTTTATGATGTTAATGTTATTTATACTTGAATCATTAATAGTTCCCACAGTACCTCAAACTACAAGTTGTTGGGTACAAATAATAGATGTAGAAAGATCCACAGTTCAGAACTTTAACAGTTTTTGCCCTAAAACACGGTCGTCCAGACCAAGCAAAGCAAACCTGTCTTGAAACTTCTCCCTGATCTATTGAAGGATGTGGACCATTAAGCCATCCACCAGCAGCAGTCCTGCAGCGATACTGAGTACCAAAATTCGACGGTGGACTTGTTATCATGCTTGTTCCTGCTGGATTGCCAAATCGATACCACCCTTCTGTAAGGGTATTGTCACAAAGTACTGACACTGAATTATCATAGTAAGACACTGCCCGATTGCTCTCTGTTAACCATGAATACGGACGACAAGGAACATCTGAAATCCCAGATAAATCGTCAATAATAGAGTGATTCAATGAATTTACTTTTCAATCAATGGAGTAAAAAGAGAACTCTCTATAAGTTTTAGAATGTTTCCCCTTTTTCATGCGATAGTGAAATTCTGTAATACTGACAGATTATTCACAAATGACAAAATGAGAACAGAGCATAAACTTCATAATATATCTTCGTGATTGTGACTGATCTTCGTTGCCATCATCATCAATATTATCATCAGCATTATCATCATGAATGTTATCGTTATCAAAATCATCATCAATATCATTGTTATCATTATCATCACCAATATTATCGTTATCATTATCATCATCAATATTATCGTTATCATTATCATCATCAATATTATCGTTATGATTATCATCATCAATATTATCAGCATCACTATTATCACCATCATCTTCATCGTTATGATAACATATAGCTCATAAATGTACACAGAGCCAGAGATGTTCAACAAAATTCTACAGAGACTTTTCTGGTCTTTTCAGATATCCAACTAAAACTGAAATCAAACTTATTGTAAATCTAACTTCAGTGTTCTTATATAGTGTGTTCTTATAAACATAAAGTGAAAATTACAGTTTCAGAATAGAAACAAGTGTAAATTTGCTAACCTTTCACGGATACAAATACAGACGATATTGAAACTCCAAGTGGATTTGTCACTTTGCAAATATACATTCCTCCATGCTCTTTCTTCATTCTATTCAAACGCAATGTCGTGCTATTTGCTAATATCCTGCTGCCACTAGGCAAGCTACCACCATACTTCTTCCATTCAATGCTCGGTTTTGGGTTGCCTGTTGTTGTGCAATTGATTGAGAGACTAGAGCCCATGTCGACGGACATGTGATTGACGCCGATGTGTGCTGAAGGTTTACCTGCAAGAAATGTTTCCATATTTAGATTTCATTAACGCACACATTCTCCAAATATCATCTTCGGTCTAAATTTTGAAGCAAATTCCGTCTTATTTTGGGTCATGCCCTTTTCCTGCAATTTTTGTGGTACAGGGATTGCTCGTGGATTAAGCACTATGTCTGTTCTATATGTCTAGATCGATATATGTCTGTTCTGATAGGAGTCGAAGTCACTTCAGAGTCAGAATATATAGATATTGTCATAAAGCAGGAGATATTTTTTGAAAGGGATGTTTTCTGAAATTCTGAGGGGCTTGTTTTTACAGTAATTTTTTTTTGGGGGGGGGGCGGTCCCAGAACCCCATTTTGATGCGCTTTCGCTCACCGTTGATATCCTTATTTTTAAACTGCTGTGCCCGTGCAGCGCAATATAGCTTAAGCAAAGAGTAAGATCCCTTTATACATTTGCCCATCTAGTTATCATTACTTAAAAGACGCCCTGGCTTGCAGCCGGTCAAAGAGTTTAGTTTTTGCGAGCTTATTTTACTATCATAAGATAGATACTACTGTATCAACCTGTCAAACATATTGCAGCCTCTTTCCCTGCAGTGTTTCCTGACATTCAAATTAGGAGCTCGTCATCACTTAGAATTGAAGTAGCTTTCAGAGCCAGGTTTAAAAGTGAAAATGCGAATAATAGCTGCCTAAGCGGAATTCGGACTCGCACCTCTTTACTGTGTAGATCAAGCGCTCTACCAATTGAGCTATCATAGCCTACATCCTTTTAGAGCTTAAACAGCGTACAACAAATTGGGACCAATTGGTAGAGCGTTCGCACCATCAATGTTACTGTCTCCCAAATCCTGTTGCCTTTCCATAGCATCGATTCTACTTAGTTTCATCCTTTGAATCCTACCCCTGTGTATTATTATAATTCTTATTATAAATATAGGAATAGAATAAGAAATGGTTACTGTGAACAACGAGTCTTGCTCTTGCTTCCACAGATCCTAGAACACTGACAGCTTTGCAGAATACCTCCCCTGCATCGTCTTCGCTGACATTGTTAATCTGCAATCCATTTTCACCGACTACCTGTACTTTTGAGGTGCTATTTAAAACTGGCATCCTATTTACTTTCCATGTGATGGCTGGTTTTGGATATCCCTCTGCTTCACAAAAAAACGTAACTGCAGATCCCTCTTTGTTTGTTATGTCTCTTGGCGGATCACTTATGCGTGGTGCTTCCACTGACTTCCCAGGTGGTCCCCTTGGACCAGCATCCCCCTTTTGTCCTTTCCGTCCAGGTAGACCACTTTTTCCTGTATTACCTGGTGGGCCCTTTAATCCACGATCACCTTTGGGACCACGTGGACCTGGTTTGCCTCTTCTACCCTCTTTGCATACCATTTTCTTAGAAATGCTGGCTCCTTCGCGACAGTCGAGAGTCGAGTTTTGTAGCATGTTCAGCAACAGTGTAACCAAATGAAGCAAGCGCTTTTGAAAATTGGGTCCATCAATGTTACGTTTGAGACGTGCATGAGTTTTTGCTCCTTTCGCTGAAACATAAATAAGATACATTTTGGTGATCTGGAAAACATATCTAAGTAGCAATTGTTGGAGACCTTCATTTCACTTTATCTCTAAATTGCAACAGGGTGTTACATACAAAACTGATTTTCAAGCTGCCCCAAGTTCCAGGTAAATGCAGAACTGATTTACAAACTGCCCTGTAAAAATACTACAATGAAAGTGTTAAAAATATGACCGAAGTAATTTACAAGCATAAATACGATCTTACATTAAAAGAACAATTACAAGAAAAATATTTGAAAATTAGCGAGAAAGAAATAAGTACAGAGAATAGGACGTTTTGTTCTTCACGTCTAAGTTATTACAAAGGTGGGCTTCCCTATACGATAAACAGTTTTGGGCGCGTGTAGATCCCATTTTCGGGACATTGTGATGGGTATGAGTTCGCCTTAGCTGCCTTACACTTGTATCTGATTATTGCTGAAACACATGTATATCGATGTTGAATCATGTAAGGACTTGAATACTTTCTTAGCTGTTTCAAATTCAATTAGCTCATTATTGGTAGACCAACCAAGTCCTTTGATGAGTGTGGCAGTGCAAGCGTATCATACCGACTCTGCGGATTCTACCGGCTCTGTTTTGCAATCTTTGTAGGTTATCAAGGGTAGTAGTGCTGCAAATAATAATAATAACCTTGTTTAATATTAATGTTACAATAGTCCTGATTACTAATACATACTAGTATACAGCAATTCAAATTGCATTATGGAAACTACTGCTACTTTCTGTAGGCCATGCAGGCACATTGGTTTAGTGAGAAGCATTTGTTCATGAGCATTTTGAACTGCCCGATATTGTGTCATGTTTTTATATCTTTATAACTTTATAACTTTTATATCATCTGGGAGATAGTACTAAATCTTGGGGCCCCAAGAATATGAGGGATGTAATTTCATATCTAGTACTCTTGACCTTAGGAATATAAAGATTATTTTTCATGCATTGGTCATGATGTGAACAATTCGGGAAAAAATAGGGCTCAATGAGGCTTTTTTACATATATTTTAAGGTTATTAAAGGGATGAAATTTTTTGCATAGCAAAGCATCCCTTTTTGCCCTCGATACCTTTTTGCAGGCATTGGCAAATGTAGGTTCCAGTTGAGATTTTCGTCGATTTGAACTCATAAGTATTTGATCTCACCAACTAATTTCACCACATTATCCCCGATTTGAAAACTGGGTTTTGTGGAAGGCTCTTGTATTAGCTTCTGGAGCCGTTTGCTTGTACCGATGAGCACACCTTGTGTTGTACATATTTTAAGATAACTTGTTGCTTTCGAGGCAGATCTTGAGGTCTTCCAGGTCTACATTGATAGCCTTATTAATATTAGCAACGGGTCCAGATGAGAAGCAAATACTGGTGCAGTCGCCATATATGCTAGTTTTGCTATGTTTGAGAGCTACATGAAGGTCATAAATAGAAATAAGAAGAGAAGTGGCCCCAAACAAGATCATTGAGGTACCCCATATGCTATAACTTCTAGCTTAGACAAGAAATCAGTCGCTTTGCAGCATTATTTTCTGTTACCTAAGTATAGCTGAAGCAATTTCATTTCCTTGCCTTGAATTCCATGATGGTTGAGCTTTTGCAGGAGAATGATTTTGTGAAACGTGCCAAATGCTTTTTTGACGGTAATACAGATGACAGAGGTATATCTATCAGCATCCATATTCAGAAACCAATCATTGATAATTTTAAGGAGGCATGTCAACACTGAATGGAGGTCTCCAAATCCAGACTGACCAGCGTAATAAGATAGATCTATAGTTTGATTTTTGAAAGTGCGAGAAAATAACCGACCCGAGCGGGATTGGAACTCGCGACCCCTGACATTGTACGTCAGTGCTCTACCAACTGAGCTATCGGGCCGCGCTTCCAAATCGTTGCTCAAGGGTAGGTCATTTGCTCGCACCGCCCCTCTCTTAACCAATTTGCAAAGGGGAGCAATCGCAGCTCCATCTCAATGTGCATTGGACCTGCTGTTGAGAGATGACTGCTCACACCAGGAGGGGCCATCGCATTCCCATCGATTGGATAGACTGGATAGAGTTAAACCCTGTTGCCTTTACAAAAGTCTGATTTTTGTTCTATGGAGCCATCCTTAAGTATTGGGACAGTACAGGCTATTTTCCACTGGTCTGGAAAGGTGGCCGTTGAGAGAGGTATATTGAATATCTGACAAAGGGTGGGAGCTAAAATAGGCATACCTAGCTTCGGAAAGTAATGGGAAATGTTATTAATTCCAAACCCACAAGAGCTTATTCATTACCACCGCAAAAACTCGCGTGGTTATTTACTTTATTTTCTAGAATATTGCATACATTGTTAAATACATTCAATAAATGAACTGATTTACAATTTGCCTTGCTTACAAACATAACTGACCTAATTTACATAAATAAAGTACTAAAGGTCCAATGTATGTGAAAAAGAAGATATAAAGAATGAAAGGAAATCGAGGGTCAAATGTATGTGCTGGGTGTGATTTAGATGAGGGGGTGGGCAACCTTTTAGGAGGGTGGGCCAGCTCTATCAAATCTTTCTATCAGATGGGTCAACAATTTAATAAACATAGCGAAGCTTGCCTTAGTCAGAACGAGCCTATTCTACACCACATAGAGGTTAGCAAAGAATGTAGCTATCTACTTGTGGTCCACAAAACTTCCCTTCGCGGGCTGGACTGTGGCGCAGGCCGTAGGTTGCCCAGCCTTTGTTTAGATTATCATGATGCCCCTAACTTCTGAAGGGCCCAAGTACAAATGGCGAATCATTTACTCACCAGCTGTCCACCTCTTGCAACTAGCATGGAAAGTTTATATTGAATTGTAAGTTTTATACAAAACACTCTTCTCTTATAGACTACACACTTTTTTAAAATAAGAATATCTCAATTTTTCACTAAGCTTCAATAGTCTTAAGTTTTCTAATTTGGAGCCTAAGAATATTCTTAAATTATTCGTAACTTTTAGCGAGTTTGAGCATTAATTCTCTTGTGTGCTATATTCTTATATTAAAAGTGTATAACTGACACTCCCCGTTGCTTATTCAAAGCGAATGCATTGCGGAAGCAGAACTGCTGTAATGCTTCGACGCAGTATTTCCCCTCCGCGCAGTTTTCTGAAAAGCAACAAAAACTGCTTGGTAACGCAATTGCATGAAAAGTAGGTCGCATAATTCACGCTTCGTATATTACGACATACACTTGAATAAATTGCATTCTCCCCAATTAGAATACTGCCAACAGATTTAGTCTCGATGCTTCGTGCTTTCTGGAACCAGTTGGAATTACGATTTGTTGCATCTACTGATTGCTGCCTTTGGCATTGCCACAATATGATTTCAGATTTGGAGTACTGGTTACAATCCTGCCATTCTCTACACAAGTAGAACAGCCGTTTGTTATTATACTTTTGAAGTTAGATATCAAGTATAGAAATAAAACTGACCTGTATTCATGGCCTCATTCAATGCTTTTAATTCCGCAGCTAGATTAGCCCATTTGCTTCCATCCTCCCTGCTTGTAAACGCCTCCCGTCTCTCCAACGAATTCAGGCGTTTCTCGTGCAAAATAAGCACAAAAGTTTGCCCAATTACCACAAGCATTAAGCCAAAGAGTAAAATCTTCAGCAATTTGCCAGGATCGCTTCGTTTGATTTGACTGTCTGCAGCGTTCGTCCCCATCTTCATGCAGAACGATGAAAATATTGAAGAGCATTATCAACCCCAGGTAGGCCGTCTCCGATTTGGTCCGATGGGTTTTATCTAAGAGGAATCTCCATATAAAGAAAAGTATTGAGCAGAGCTGAATGGAATAAAAGGATGCCAGGTACTCAGCCTCCCTTCTACAAGTGGTGCTTAACCCCCTTTTCTCTATAAAGGTAGTGTTAATTAATATGAGGATTATACGAATAGAATGGGGTCACGCAGAGTCAGATAACAGCTAGTCTAGCCCTTAATACTGCCTATGCATCATTGATCTCCAAATTTGCAATGAAATATGGTTGTATTCGAAATTTTCCAACAGCTATGAAATATGTGGACTCTTCAAAGTTTCACTTTGGCTGCACGGCCTTCATGGGATAACGTGTGCCCCTTAATACAAAGCTAACTTTACATCTCTGATTTATAGGGGCCACATTTTATTCTCGACCAATCAGCTGAATTGTTTACATCATATTATTAACCAATAAGATGCTTCCACTTTCTACGTATTTAATTGCATCGCCATTTTGGAATTTAGTTGCTGTAGAGAAATCACTAGTCACAACTGTCGGCCCTGATGAAGCTACTTTAATTTACAGAGACGAGCTTGTAATTACAGCCTCGTAAGTACATTTTCAATTAATATCTCGGAGCGCCAAGCTTGGAAATGAATGGTTTCCAAGATATTCTACATATGGGTCTGCGCCTGTTCTTTACCTTATATACAAGAGGCTCTTTCTGAACCACCCTTAACTGTTGAAGTGACTAGACGCTATTTATTTAAGTATGAAAGATGTGTTTTTACACGTTTTCATTTGGCCATTATTCACACTAATCCCAAAGCTACCATTTTGAATGTTGTAATTTTGGTGCGAAATCACGACGAAGGATTTTGATGCGATTTCACAAGGCGACAAACAGCAAAGAGAGCCTTGTTATTTGAAGAACGAAAAAGAGTGGGACAAAAGAAAACATAAACCACCTTTCCTGTTAAGGACAGCATTAAAATATGACAATCTGTCTATCGCTAGTGAACTGTAATAGCTTATACCCGTTTTATCTTTTGGTTTATGATGCTCATGTTATTTATACTTGAATCATTAATAGTTCCCACAGTACCTCAAACTACAAGTTGTTGGGTACAAATAATAGATGTAAAAAGATCCACAGTTCAGAACTTTAACAGTTTTTGTTATATAACAAGATTTTCCAGACCAAGCAAAGCAAACCTGTCTTGAAACTTCTCCCTGATCTATTGAAGGATGTGGACCATTAAGCCAACCACCAGCATGAGCCCTGCAGCGATACTGAGTACCAAAATTTGACGGTGGACTTGTTATCATGCTTGTTCCTGCTGGATTGCCAAATCGATACCACCCTTCTGTAAGGGTATCGTCACAGAGTGTGGATAATGAATTATCATAGTAAGACACTGCCCGATTGCTCTCTGTTAACCATGAATACGGACGACAAGGAACATCTGAAATCCCAATTGACTCGATAAAATATATTTATTTATTTTTCATTCTTTTAGATATATGCATTTTAGAATATGATGAGAACAGAGCGTAAATGTCATAATTTATCTTCATGATTATGACTGATCATCTCCATCACCATCATTCTTTTTTCTATCAAATATATCCAACCTTAGTCACACACCGCCTGCGTAAATGACAGCTACATTCTTCTGCTCTCCAGTTTTTTATGCGGGGTCTAAACTTGAATCAATTTAAAGCTCGCATAAAAAACTGGAAAGCAGAATGTAGCTATCATTTATGTAGGCGCTATGTCGCTTAGGTTGGATATATTTGAAAGAAAAAAGAAGAGCATACTGCTGAAAATTGGTGTAAAACATAATTTTGTTTGTATTTCTCGCACTTTGTATTTTTCGTAATGTGTATTTTCGTATTTTGTATTTAATTTGTATATAGTTGTATATTTTAAATTGTTACTTAGCTGTAAAGTAGTACTTAATTAGCTCCTTTAATTGCCTGCTTTTGCAGCCTACTGTAAACAAATTGATTAGTATTACTATTATTATCATCATCATCGACATGATCATCATCATCATCATCATCATCATCATCATCATTGTCGTCATCATCATCATCATCATCATCATCATCATCATCATCATCATCATCATCGACATGATCATTATCCTTATCATCATCATCATCATCATCATCATTGTCATCATCATCATCATCATCATCATCATCATCATCATTGTCATCATCATCATCATCATCATCATCATCATCATCATCATCATCATCATCATCATCATCATCATCATCATCATCATCATTGTCATCATTGTCATCATCATCATCATCATCATCGACATGATCATTATCCTTATCATCATCGTCATCATTGTCATCATTACCATTATCACCATAATCATCACCAACACTATTATCACCACCATCATCATCATCATCGACATGATCATTATCCTTATCATCATCATCATCATTGTCATCATTACCATTATCACCATAATCATCACCAACATTATTATCACCATCATCATCATCATCGACATTTTCATTTTCCAAATCATCACCATCATCATTGTCATCATCACTTTTATCACCATAATCATCACCAACACTATTATCACCATCATTATCATCATCGACATGTTCATTTTCCATATCATCATCATCATCATCATTGTCATCATGACCGTTATCACCATAATTATCAACATTATTATCACCATCATCTTCATCGTTATGTTAACGTATAGCTCATAAATGTACATAGAGACAGACAGAGTCCAGAAAAAGTGACGGCTCTACGGCTCTGAACCGGAGGAAAATTTTGCTCTCTATGTCGTATTTGAGGAAGGTTTAGTAATTTTTATCAACAATCCATCTTCAGCCAAGTTTTCAGTTAATGTGACATTGGCAGTAAAACGCATAGTCCTTATTACAGTTATAGTTGTCAAGACACACAATGCAGAGTTTAAGAACTTTGGCTACTTTTGATTGCCTTAGAAGAGGAAGGGCTATGATGAAGATTTGACAGCCAGATGAAGGTTGGAAATTTTTCTGGACTCTGGAGACAGAGATGTTGAACAAAGTTCTACAGAGGCTTTTCTGGTCTTTTGAGATATCCAACTAAACTGAAATCAAAATTATTGTAAATCCAGCCTCAGTGTTCTTATAAAGTGTCTTCTTATAAACATAAAGTGAAAATTACAGTTTCAGAATAGAAACAAGTGACAATTTGCTAACCTTTCACGGATACAAATACAGACGATATTGAAACTCCAAGTGGATTTGTCACTTTGCAAATATACATTCCTCCATGCTCTTTCTCCATTCTATTCAAACGCAATGTCGTGCTATTTGCTAATATCCTGCTGCCACTAGGCAAGCTACCACCATACTTCTTCCATTCAATGCTCGGTTTTGGGTTGCCTGTTGTTGTGCAATTGATTGAGAGACTAGAACCCATGTCGACGGACATGTGATTGACGCCGATATGTGCTGAAGGTTTACCTGCGAGAAATGTTTCCATATTTAGATTTCATTAACACACACATTCTCCAAATATCAGTTACTGAAGTATTTTATGTACAGGGAATGCCTTTGGAGTATTACGTGCAGCTGGCCGATGACATTAGCTTTGCGAGTTTACTTTATCACCATAAGACAAATAACGTCAGCCATCCAGTTAGACATATTTGAGCCTCTTTCCTATGTATTATCTCACAGTTAAATTTGAGGCCCATCTTAACTTAGAACTGAAGTAGTTTTCAGAGCCAACGCATCCCTTGACTTTGTACATCATGCGATGAACCAACTAAGCTATCTGAGCCCAAACCCAGTTGGTGTTTAACCAGTATTGTATACGTAGGGATTCGATAGCTCAGTTGGCAGAGCGCCTTACCAGGTCAAGGGTCGCCTCACCAGGTCAAGGGTCGCCTTACCAGGTCAAGGGTCGCCAGTTAAGACCCCACGCAGGTTAGTTGTTTGTTCGCACTCTCATTTTCAATGTCTCCCAAATCCTGCTCTCTTCCCATGGAATCAACTTGGATTTCTTTCATCCTTTGAATACTAACCCTGTATATTATTATAGTTCTTATTATAAATATAAGAATAGAATAAGAAATGGTTACTGTGAACAACGAGTCTTGCTCTTGCTTCCACAGATCCTAGAACACTGACAGCTTTACATAATATCTCCCCTGCATCGTCTTCGCTGACATTGTTAATCTGCAATCCATTTTCACCGACTACCTGTACTTTTGAGGTGCTATTTAAAACTGGCATCCTATTTACTTCCCATGTGATGGCTGGTGTTGGATATCCCTCTGCTTCACAGAAAAATGTAGCTACAGATCCCTCTTTGTTTGTTGTGTCTCTTGGCGGATCACTTATGCGTGGTGCTTCCACTGACTTCCCAGGCGGTCCCCTTGGACCAGCATCCCCTTTCTCTCCTTTCCTTCCAGGTAGACCACTTTTTCCTGTATTACCTGGTGGGCCCTTTAATCCACGATCACCTTTGGGACCACGTGGACCTGGTTTGCCTCTTCTACCCTCTTTGCATACCATATTCCTCGATTTACTGCCTCCTTCGCGGCAATCCAGAGTTGTGTTCTGTAGTATAGTCAGCACCTGTGTAACCAGACCAACCAAGCGCTTTCGAACATTCGATCCTTCACTATTACGTTTGTGACGTACATGATCTTCTGAGCTTTCTACTGAAACATAAATACGATACATTTTCGTAATCTGAAAGACATACTTAAATAGTCAGTGTTGGAAACCTCCAACTGCAAAACACCCTATCGATTTGTGTTGTTACTCTTATAATTGAGATCAGTGGCGGAATCTTGCAAAGTTTTAGAGAGGGGGTATGAGTGGTATATTTGTCGACTTTTATGCGGTGCATTTGCCGATTATCCATATTCTAGTTCCGATAGTCATCCCGCAAGATTCTAAAATGTCGACTAATCTACTCAAGGGGCATTCCCCCTGCTCCCTTGCCTCCCTACCCTTAGCCCCTGGCTCTCGTAAGAAGCTGCCACTGATTGAGATACTGTATACAGTTGAGCCTCTCTCTGTTGGAAAACTTAATGTGCCTGAAGGAAGTTAGTGACAGAGAGGAACATGTTTTAGTCTTAGTTAGATTGAATTGAATTAAAATAGTAATACTACCATCAACAAGTTACATGCCGTCAACTGCCCTCTTTAGTTTCTGGTTTTATGCAACAAGTGAAATTATTTTTTTAAATGGGGTGGATCCAGCCCGATCTGTTTGGGGGTGTAGAGAGAAATATGTCGGGATCCACACCCTGTTGTTGCTCAGGCAGTGCTCTATGCATAATAGTTTGCAATAGCCTCCTGCCCTCATCCCACGGAAATAAGGGGGGGGGGGGCAAGAGCATGGTGTATGCTCAGGCAGCTCTTCTGAATTGCACTATTCATTGTCACTGCAAAAATTTGGAAATTTATTTTAGCACTTAATTATTTCGTGATTTTTCGTTTAGTTATACCAGATGTACGCCTAAATTACATGTATGAATTAATCGAATTGTACATGCTTCGACACTAAAAACACATTTTTTCGAGCTTCTTGGTGCTCTGTAAGCAACTTTTGCCCCCTTTCCCTTTTCCCCCGCAAGCTTCCCTGACTGTCACTGTACAAGCCCCCCCATGACCTTCCCTCTTGTTATTCAGTAGAAAGATCATTATAGTCTGCAATCTCTATAGCTTCTTATCTCAATGTCTTCCCAGCTAGTGCTTTCAAGCAACTCTCTTGATGGGCAGAGCCTCCCCTAAAGTTCTGCACTTAGCTGGTAAGTCATTGCTCAATTCAGTAAAATGCTATGTCGATTCGATAGTGACGCTTATAAAACTAGGCGAGACTGAAAGCTCTCAAGATTTTACTGTCCATGACTACAAATATGCACTTATACAAAATGCATAACGGAGACCAATGACAAAGCCTTTGGGGGTATATGAGAGGGGTAAATAACCCCTCACATTTTTGAAACTGTGGCAAGTTAGATTCATCCAAAAATTCTTAAAACTATTGAAGTTTCTTAAGTAGATTTGCGAAGCTTCTTTGTCTGGACTTTATTAAAATATCAATAGGAACCTTAGATATCTAAAGGAGTACTCTATGTCTACTAAAAAGCCGTGTTGCTTGACCATTGGTTTGATATATCGGTATTTCGAACTCTTCTACCTACTCAAGGGGAAAGCTCTCTAATTCAAGATCCTTGTGATAAGGCTAATGCATTTGACAAACTACCGTAGGAGCACAGCAAAGTTCCAGCCTAGAAGGGTGATAGAAGCTTTAGTTGTATGTCCTAATGGCAAAAGTCGCCAAACAACACACAGGTTTTGCCGAGGACTAAAATCTAGGTTACCTTCAACCATAGACTTTCAACCTACTATTTCTATGTCTTCAACACACTTAAGGACTGGACCCTAGAATAAATCTTTTTATTCAATGCAACTGTGCTGCGGTACCTGAAGTGCATGAAAACTTCGACGAAGTACTTCACCTTCCGCCTAGTTTTCTGAAAGGGAAGGATTTTCACCAAAGCTCTATTTGTTGCCACGGCAATAGGGCGAAAATTAGCCCGCATAATTCACGCTTCGAGCTTCCTGGAACCAGGTGAAAGCCAGACATATTACTTCTACGTACAAACTGCTACGTTTGGAAGCAGGTCTGTTTGGAAGTGTTTTGAAATGTCACAAGTAGGTTTCATATTTCAAGCTTCTCCACACGTGTAGAATAACGAAGCATCATTCTTTAGGAATTCTGACACAACCTGTAACTATACGATACAGAAACAAAACTGACCTGTATTCATGGCCTCATTCAATGCTTTTAATTCAGCAGCTAGACTGGCCCATTTGCTTTTGTCTCTACTCGTGAATACTTCCTGTTTTTCCAACGATTTCAGACGGTTCTCGTGCAAAATAAGCACAAACGTTTGCCCAATTACCACAAGCATTAAGCCAAAGAGTAAAATCTTTAGCAATTTGCCAGGACTGTTGTTCTGTTTGACTTCACTTTTGGAAGTATCCATCTCCATCCTCATAAAGAACAATGAAAATATTGAAGAGTATTGTCAACCAAGCCTTCTGCGATTTGGTCCGATGGTTCCGTTCCAAGGGGAATCTCCAAGTAGAGCAAACAGTATTGAACACTGCTGATTAAGAGAGGAGGCCCAGGGGAGCTCGGCCCCATTCTCTTTTTCTAGGAAGTGTTTACTTGTGAACAGTATGTTGGTACTGCAGAATTTCACTCTCACTCGAAAAAGCCGAAACATTCAACAACGTGCAGAAAGTAATATTTTCATCCTACACTTGCCAGGATGTGGAACGTTGGATAACGACCGAAAGGTAAAGCTGAATAATTCATTCGCATTTGTTACTAAATTCAGCTGCACCCTTTTGTATCTATCCGGCATTTCATACTCTCAAGAGTGTCGGACGAAAAATTACTTTCAGTATGTTATGGAATTTTTCTGCTTTTTCATTTCATATTCATTTTCATTTTCAAGTAATTTTAGGAGGGTAGCCCTTCAGCCAATACAAGTTTACATGGGGCCCTCCATTTAATTTACAATATAAAATTGCACAGAAAACAATTTGGTATAATTCATGCGATAGTAATGTTAATATATGGATTAAACGAATATAATGGGATCCACGCAGTGTCAGATAGCGGCTGTTCTTGCCATTACTACTACTATGTTTCATTGGTCTCCAAATTTGCAATAAAAGATCGTTGTTTTTCCAAATTTTCCAACAGCTGTGAAATATGTGGACTCATCACTGTTTCATTTCGGCTAGGCAGAGCCCCCTTTTTACAAAAGTTAACTCAACACCTCTGAGTATGAATGATTGTAATGTCCTCAGCTGGATGTTAATTTTTGGTCTCAGTGTTATTAATTTACTCAAATAAACATTTTCTACACCTATATGCGCTATTTTTGCTAGTATGTATATCAAATTGTTATGCTCCCCCCTTTTGTCTACGTACGCCGTTCAGTTCTCACCCTTGATGGCTTGTATAATAATGCAAGCATAATTTTTTAATGGTTGAATTTAGTGAAATTGTCTTTTTGTGACTCAGTGTTGTGAATCCTAAGAGTCAAGCTTCATCGGCTTGAGAGTAGAACCTAAACAGGGGAATTTCCTTAGATCAATATTATTATTATTTATTATTATTATTAACTCTTTAATTTAAAGTTGGCTGTTTATAGTTTATAGTGGCTACTATAGCCAATTTAGGCCAACTATAATAATATAATAACATATACTATTTTACCAACTAAAATAGTATATACTAGAAGGGTGTGGTCTTTCTTTGGAGCTATATGATGGGCGTGGTGGAAACAGGAAACTAGAATGCTATCTAAAAGTAGCATAATAAATTTTAGTATTATCTAATTATTAGATAATCTCAATATATATCACCGACACACGCCAATTTGTGCTCCTTTCGATGCCCTACTTTGAATTCAAATAAATGTGCATTGTTCACTAAAACATATCTTCCCGATTTACAAATCCACAGTTTTTTCAAATATCTCTGTTTCAAGCCCTGATCGACAGCTCGCTCGATCCCTTCTCATAGGACACAGATTTCAGATTCAGATTTTCAGATTTTTATTTCTAGCAATAGCCTACGTACAATTTACATCGCATAGGTAACAACAGCTATTGAAGAATAACAAAATGTACACGTAACATGGTTAGAGCTAAAATTGTCTAACAAACAAGAATGAGTATAACAAATAAATACTGACCAACCAAACAAAAAAAACACAAAAAAAGAAAATAAATAAAAAAATGCTCTAGATCTTCTCTTCTATGATTATTCGTCCTTTCTTATTTCCAAGTTTCACTGGACTTCCTGTTATCGTCATGTTGCAGGCATTGCCATATATAATAGGCAACATTTAAGATCATCTTCTGCCACTCCACTTAGAAATGAGAAACCTTTAAGACACTCTTAGACCTTTAATGCCCGAAAATGTAAGAAGACTTTCACTTCTAACCCTCTCGGAGATATTTAGTTATTCAACAAGGAACCATATTGATACTGACATTCCAAGATCGGAGATTAGAGATGTCTAGTTACTCAACCAGGAACCATATCGATCTTTAAAAAATCTAGAATTCTTGAAGGGAAGTTTCTTTTACTCTGTTACCAAGACGTGGAATGAAATTCCAAGTTACAGCAGGATGAGCCCCACAATCTCTCTGTTCAAAAGAAACTTAAAGGAATTCCTAGAAGTTAATAGATTCCCAAAGCATGATCTCTAGGTAGAGCAGCAACATTTTTGTTTATTATATTAATGTTTATTTATTGTAGTAGTTATTTATTATACTGATAAGGTATTCATGGGAAAAGATTTATTATTACATTACATCTCACTAAGTTTCTTATAAAAACTACGTGTAATTCAAGTATACATACGTAGAGATCCTAGAAACCTTTTTTGATCTGTTTCGCACTAATGCTCAACGTTGCCATTAACTTTATTGTTAGATCATTTTGATTGCAGGACCCTTCACTGGTCTCTTGTCTTGAATTCACCCCGGAGATAGTTCTAAATGAAATGCCAAGTGAGTTGCGTAGCATTCTACCTGCGATTGAATCGAAGATAACGTCGACGGCTCAGAAAAGTGGATTTAAGGTTTGTGGCTAAATTTTTAAGTGTTCTATTGAAAAGTTGAGCTTGGTTTCCACACGGTTGCAAGCGACGAGCCGCGCCCCAGTTATCAGGTAGGAAGAAGTCTTGAGATAAGGGAACGTTTTTTGGTGATCTCGTAAACTTTGATTAGGGGCTGTTCAATAACTACGTCACACTGAAATTGCCATTTTTGAACCACAAACCCCCAACGTCACTCTGAATCACGAAAAACGTGTAGAACTATCATAGAGAAAGGCCTGTCTCTATGAGAACTACCCACCCGCTAGGTGTGACGTAAATATTGAAAAGTCCCTTAATTCAACTTTTGAGAATGTCCCCAATGCGTCGCTTTCGGGTCCCTAATAGAAATGACGTGTTCCCTTCCCTTACGACGATATGGAAATTGGCCTAGGCTTAAAGATTATTGTTTCCATAAAGAAGACTAATGGCAAGGGTGAACATGCTTCAGTCAAGTAGCTTCTTACCCTCAAACTGTGTACAGGCCAATCAGAGCTCGTAAAAGGCTATTGAATTTTGCACATATATCAACATTGGTGGTCAAAAGTCCTCCGAATGTTGGGAACGTGCACTGCAGACTCCGGATTGCTGCAGGTGAGAAGTTTAAAGGAGAAAAGCTTATGCTTTTTTCAGAAAGAAGAGTCATTGTAGATTTAAAGTGCGCATTGATTTCATATGGAAATTTATTTGCATCAGTTTTATGCTGTGTTTAGTCCCTATCTGTCCGTGTAGCATTGCAGTGCATTACACAAACTCGAATATTCTCGCTTAAAAAGTGTTGAGAATGTGTCAGTACTGAAATCATGAAAAAGCTAAAATCTTTCAGTACTGGACGTATAAAATTTTCTTAGAAAAACGTGATCAGTAAATAAATAGATAAAGTCAACAGTAATTTTTCTCTTTGCAGGCTCTTTCTTATGGTATTGCATATAATGGCAAATTATGGTGGACATTTCATTATGGTCGCAAGAACTTTACGAATCCCTCATCGCCTCAACCAAACAATGACACCCCTTATCCTGCGACTAGCCTCTCAAAGCTGTTCACGGTAAGTTTTCAAATCATTTCAGTCAGGCCCATTCCTACAGTGGATCGTGAGGGAGGGGGATGTCACATACTCCCCAAGACAAAAGCCCTGTCTGCAACTTTTGTCGTCGAACTGCTTTGACTTTTGTATTCTAGGAGCTTAACAGAAAAATTAGGTGCTGCAGAGAAGCATGCAGCTCTTGAACCTGTTACATTTATAGAATCGCACAATTTGCCAATAAATTGAGCACATGATACTTAAAAAGTAAAGCAGATATTCTTGAAACGCGACATGGGGACCACGCCCATTTGGTCAGCAAATTGTAGGTCCTACACCTACCAGAGAAAATATCTAGGAACGGGTCCGATTTCAATCCATTGCGATACTTATGAGATGGGAGAAAATGCTAAGGGTATATGCGTCAAAATGAATGTTTTAATCAGATGTCCCCAACATCATTGCATTTGGCCTACTTCCGAGTTGAATCAACTCTGATTTGCATAGCTATGCGAAGTAAAACAATCGATGTGGTAGCTCAACGGTGGATAAACATTTCTGCTAGGATGGGATGATTTGCGATCTATCTATACTTACCGAATGGTAAGAATACAGGAGTGGAGCATCTCTTTGTGTCTTTCATGTTTTTTCTCTTTATAGTTATCATATGTAATGTAAAATATTTCATTTAATATTAGTTTTAATTCTTTATTGACGGTAGCACCGTCAATCAAAGTAGATTTTTTTTCAGGGGGCCGTAATAAAATCTCTTCACAATTATAAGACCAAAATAAAAGAGCTACATTTGCATACAACGTATATTGTACGTACAAAAATAGTTACAGAAGAAGCATTAGAAGAAGATTAGAATTACAATGTAGAAAGAAAAACTTTGAAGTCTTGACAGTGAACAGGCAGCGCACTTGTCAGGGTTCTTAGGAGTCTGGAAACCTGGAAAAATCAGGAAAGTAAATTTGAAGTCAGAGAAAACCTGGAAAACCTTGAAAAATCAAGGAATTTTTGTCTTTTCTAGGGATTTTTGTCTGTTCTAGGAATTTTTGTCTGTTTTAGGAATTTTTCCACAATCTCATTGTTTTTGCTCCTTCTTTGTCTTTACATATGCCATGTAATTTCCTTGGTTCGTCGAAAACTGCTGGTAAAATGTGATAAAGTTAGGGAATTGTGAAAACTTTGGTCTGGAAAGCCTGGAAAAGTTAGGGAATTTTTGTGAAAGGAGTCCTAAGAATTCTGCTTGTTTACACGCAAGATACAGTATCAGGGTGTCCACTCCGGCTGGAAAAGCTGGAAAGTGCGTCTTTTTTGAGAATATGGCTGGAAAAGCTGGAAAAACATAGGTTTTTTCCTGCTTTGGCTGGAAAAGCTGGAATTAAGAACAATCTTATCAAGAAACAGGATTAAAGAAGACAAAATTGTTCAATATCACATGGGAAAGATCTTTTTTCACTAAGTAGACCCAGAATTGGAAGTTCCCCTATGTTTTTCCAGGGTGGTTGGTAGATCCTTACCCTCCGTGCGTGGTTTACCGGAAGATATTGAATTTATATAGAAAATTCCAATTTATTGTACATTTTAAGGGAGCGGTCGTTATTGTTGACCAGAGTGGGGACTGAAGATAAAATGGTGGGGTAACTGAAAAAATTAGCCATGTTAGGTGAGGTAGAAGTATGTTTTTTGACCACAGGGGTAGTGTAAAAACATACCATATTTAAGCATAAATGCAGCCTTGTTTTACTGTTTTCCTTCGGTGGGGTAAAGAAAATTGGACTTACTCAAATGGTGGGGCAATTTTTTTAGGGCACAAAACACTTTCTCTTTAGTCCCCACCCTGGCCATAAATAGTGACTGCTCCCTAAGGTCACTCGATACTTTGTGACAATAGTTGGACCGCATTTTCAATGGCTGGATTTTCATATATACATATAGATATATATATATATATTTATAAATAGAAATAAGTAGAATAAGAATGCCTATTCATTGTAGGTGCATAATATTCATAATCATGTATATATGTACATTTTGTCCAATCCATCTATTCTATCTATTAGCCATTATTCCATTACCGACATTTTTTCTTTTTATAAGTTTTAGTCACCATAAGCAAATCTTTACCGTCTTAATACTTTTTCCATAGGCGGTGATGTTGCTGAAACTAGTCGAAAATGGCACAATTAAAAGCGTAGACGACCCAATAGACAAATATGACCCGGATTTTAAAGTGCAAAATCCATTTAGCAGCGAACGCATATCATTTAGGTAAGAACGTCCAGCGCATGTATCCATGTTACCTTTATTTATATGTATTCTGAATAATATATCTTTTCTGTTTATAGATATGGCTTTAATTTGCCTTGACTTCCCCTCTCTCCTTGTCTACATTTTGCCTGACGGCAAGTTAGCTTTAGGTTTCTATCCTGGCCTATCCATGAGTGAGTTACCTTCTCAGTTTTCCATATTAACGCTATACCCTTTAATTATCACGAACTCGAACGCTGTCACCAAGACAGAAATGAATAAATAAAAATATATCTATTTAGAATCGACCTATTGATTAAAGATCCTTTGTCAATAAATTTCCAGTTTTTATTGTTGTAGCTGGGAATGAATTTTGCTCTGCTTACAATTGCTTCAATATGGAAGTAATTATTAGAAGAACATGTTCTTTTTCCATCAGAGGAAATCTAGCAGGTTTTATGCCAAACTTGAAAGCTAGTAGCTTGATCTCTATGTGACAACATCATCAACCCAGGTACATTTCTTTCTAGGGAAAATTAATGTACCCAAAGCTATTGTTTGTTATCACAGTCCCGGTATTCAGCTGTTGACTAAAAGTTCACTGAATGTCGTTTTTGCCCCTCTCAGATTGATTACATTTTGCCCCATTGTACCATCACCTAGTTTGGCCTTATTGAGTCTTTCAT
The DNA here is from genome assembly GCA_964019165.1 of Mastigias papua. NCBI lineage: Eukaryota > Metazoa > Cnidaria > Scyphozoa > Rhizostomeae > Mastigiidae > Mastigias > Mastigias papua. Next base: position 17,605,880 of record OZ025268.1, read on the forward strand.
TTCACTAGTTAGGACACCTAGTTAGCACTGCACATTTCGTGAAAGTATGTGTTTGGTGGAACCTCTTAGAAATGTCGGCTGACCACGCTATTTATTCTCGCTTTTAATATGAGCGACTTCATATTGAGTTTATTGAAAGAACATTGATTAGTGATTGTTATTGATTGAGCATTAATTGATGATTGTTATTGATTGCGAACATTGCTTGATTGATTAGTGATTGTTATTGATTGAGCATTGAATAATGATTGTTATTGATTGAGCATTGATTAATGACTGTTATTCATTATTGTGTGATTGTAGATTTAATTTGCATTAATTTGCATGAGTATTGTGTTACATCGCTATCGCATTGTATGGGATCTTTGAGACGAGTTGATCTGAACGTATTAATTTTTTCGGTCTTGTTAGGCAACTGCTGTGTATGACGTCAGGCTTGCCCAGAGAAGCACCTTGCTATCCACCAACAGACTTTAATTTTTGTCCTTACAACACAAGTGAAATGTGGAAAAGATTATCAACTATCAGTCTGGAGCTGCGACCAAACATGGCATCGGTGTACAGGTATCATTCGCTCTTGAACTAGCTTTTGTACACCGTGTTTTTTTCGAATGAATGCCGTCCTCAAATGCTGGCTGCCACATGGTTGGTAGCGCCTTGTCACCATGTTGGGACCTGTTGCGGACTGTTGGGCGCGTTTAGCTGTCCTTCGCCAACATGTCAGCCAACAATGTTGTGCGTTGTTGGATGAAATGTTTGAGCGTCTAGTGGACAGAGAAATCGAAAAATTTGAAAACGATAATGCAACGCATAATGTATGACCCAGGTTTCCACTAATATATCAAGCACATATGCACTGACTATAAGGCAATAATGGAGAAAATCATGTATGCAGATATATCATTTGAAATAAACTTAGCACATCACGAAGAATAAAGTTGAATAAATGCTAAATCTTAGAACCAAAATGACGAGAAAGACAATCGCAATGTTTTAATGATTCTGTAATGAACTTTCTGTAAAAACAATAGATTTTTGATGTAAGAACATATTGTTTACCATTTCATTCAGAATGCGACACGTGCATAAGACTAACGGATAACATCTCAACATTAACGTGTCAGGCCCATTCCAGGATTCATTTCATTTATTTTTCATTTTATAAATGTTTATACACGAGATACCTTTCAGCAACAAATAAACAACCTATAAACAGTGTTTGTAAAAACAAATATTGATAATGATAATAGTATGAATTGCTGCTCTATCAAGGGGTCGTGTTTGCTTCCAATGAATGGCTCACAAGATACTCTCTAAAACCTGTTCTAAAACGAGCGATTGATTCTTTCTCTCGAATGTTGTTAGGGATATTATTCCAGTTTTTGACACCAGAGAAGTATTATCAGTGTGACTAGAATTCATCATCAGTGTGACTAGAGTGTGTGACCTTTACTTCAAGGGGACAGCCTTAGATAAGCTATGGGGAAACAAATAAGCAACGAATAAAGGAAAAACATGAACAGCTGTTCGAAAAGGTGTAGGAGGGAATGATGGCATAAATGTCATGGCCTCCAGGGATAAGTAGACTTTCGTGTATGAGGAGATCCATGTTGTTATAAAAATAGTAATACTTAATAATAATAGCTCATTTATTTACAAGTGGTAAGTTGCCTGCTTAAAATAAACAAATAGAAACCAACTATTTAATAACATATACTAAAACAACATTTTTCTGTCTTCCAATTTTTTATCATTGTTTTAGAATTGTTTATACTTTTTTGCCGATTATATGCTGCCTGACAGAGTGTTCCAAAGTATACTACCTCTAAACGATAGGGAGCTTTGTTCATATGAAGACGTTTTAACTTTTGGTACTTAGAGGGGATTCTTCATTCTTAGATCATAGTTTATTCTATTAAGCTCTGACAAAACAGGAGGGTTGATGTAATTGGTACATTCGTACATTTCGACCTATAGCTTTTTGCAGGCAACTGCAATTGATCGTTTTCTCTCCCGATTTTACCAGTAGTTTTTCAAATTAGAGGTATACTCACAAGAGAGAACTCTGAAGGCACGCATATGTGTAATAAGCTTGATTCAAGATATCACAATTATCAAGAGATAGAGGGTAACCAGTGGAAGAGAAAAACTTATTTATGGACAACCGAGCATTGTCGACAAAGATATTTCTGTCTGTGTCCGTAGTGTAGACGCTAGTGTTATCATGAATACAGAGCTTTTTGAAATCGCAGCTTTGTGGGCCCAGCCTTAGATAGGTGCGTTTTCAATTTAATTTCAGGACACTTGTCTGATCGACCTCAAACTAATTCGAGTGTTCCATTTCTTGCAGCAATTTAGGGTTTGCCGTTCTTGGTCGAGTTATGGGAAAGATCATGAATGGAACGAACTATGAAGATTGGATGAAGAAAGAAATCTTCGATAAAATCGGCCTACAAAACACTGGATTTAACGTGCGACAAAGGTAAGCGACTCAGGTCCCGTTTTTATTGACCTGAATAAATACGAAAACCGGCAGAAATTGATCCAGTTTGGCCTTGCGTTCCAACTGAAAGGATGAAAAACGGATCTTTTGGAAAACGGTGCTTAGAGGGTTTATTTCTGACAATGGATGAATTAAAAAAAGCATCGTTTTAGCAGAAACACTCTGACTCGGATATTGTTAAAAACGTTAAACTACATGGGCCTAATTGTCTCATTTCAATGTGAAATATCTGGCTTCATTTTGCATCCATCTTACGTGTTACTGGAAACAGTTGAAAACCAAAAGAAATGCGATTCTGTCAAGCATTTCCAATAACCCACTGCCAAAAAGAGCACTTTGTATCCGCTTTCAGATTTATCCAGGTACATGTTTTTATAAGAACCAAGTATATAAGAGGCATGAGGGTCAAATCAAGCAAAAATTAAGAGACAGTTAAGAAACACAGGCAGGCTGAGCTTCAACAGTAAACTTGAAGAAACTGTTGCAAGAAATTTTTTAACAAACTGGAATCAGTTTTGAAACAACATCCGTCCCTCAAGTGTTTATAAATGAACATTCTATTACTCGTCTCACAATTGCCTTCTTCTTATTGACAATTTCAAGAATTTAAACAAATATATAAGAAACATTTTTGGCTGGATTTGACAGCAGAAAGTTGGTTTTTTTAAAAAGGAACTGTGTATAAGTTGACTTTAACTGAACCAGAGATTGCATTTGGTTCTATTCTAGACTGCTTAAACTGGTATTCGAAAGTAGACGGAATATTTTCCACGGCCGTATTAATTTGGACCTTAGACCTTAATAATGCTGGCATCTCTTGGAATACGGGAGATTTGTGATTTGTCAGCAATTAGCAACTCTTCTGTCAACTCTTTGAAGAAGGAACAGCTCATACCCTCTATACTATTTAACTGTATTTGCCATCCATAATCACTATGTCTGCTCAGGGTCTCATTTGCCAATGGACCAACTGGGCCCGGACCCAGGGACCCCTTGACATTCTTGAAGTTAAATTGAATAGTGGGCAAGTAATGTTGTCCAGGGATAGACTGGTTTGGGCTAAGGGCTCGGGCATTTTTCATTCATTCCCTTTTGTTCTTCTTCAAAGACCAAGTAAATAACACTTAGAAACTACAGTGTATCATATTTGAAGGGACCCAAAAGATAGGGGTTAGGCAGACACTTTCCCGGCGCACCCAACCAGCCAATTCGTCCCTGATATTTAATAAAATGAACATATCTTGCTAACAGGGTGCTTAGTACTAATCATATGAAAATGTTTTTACGTATATGCTTAGGGGCTCTATTTAGTTTGGGCTCAGGGCTCCATCGAACTTAATTGTGGTCCTGTCTCTTTTAGCATGGTGGAAGGCATAATTTCAATGCGATGGACCAGGAATGGCAGTAATTAATACCGACCTTCCCTTACCTTAGGTACACCAGAAATGACAGTAATTAATACCAACCTTCCCTTACCTTAGGTACACCAGAAATGACAGTAATTAATACCAACCTTCCCTTACCTTAGGTACAACAGCATACCAGTTTCCCAAGATGCGGATAAAAAGATTTCAAGGATAATTGACTGGGGCTGGCTACGTCCAGCTGGAGGAATATATACGTCATTAAATGACCTCCACAAAGTAAGTCCATCAGGATTGTTTTATATACTGTGAACATGTACGAAGTAAGGGGAAGGTAAGAGGCTAAATATTATGGAACATATAGACTTTATTAGTATCTTATTTTAAATCAGCAATTCAACTGATAATAGCAAGAGGCGCGTATGAGATCCCCCATCTGGAAGCTCGTGCTAGAGTTTTCTCCTCTTTTCATTTCCTTCCCTTTCATGTCACATATTTGATTAAGAGGCAGGTTAGTCCTTCAGTGTGAGTACTGATTTTCAAGGAAGCCTACAGAAGGAAGAAGCCTGCTATGGAAAGATAATTCTAGACAAATATTATTACAATTTGCAATTTAAAAACATATAGAACAAAATTTTAAATATTTGAGTTACATACTAAAAATATCTACAATTTAAGGATGAATGTCAAATTAGGTTATTTTTAAACCAACTGCTCACCTCCCTTTAGCAATCTGTTTCAATGGTAGAACAATGTTTTTAGCGAATTATTGAACAGGACTAGAATATTTCTTGTGTAATCATCCTGGCTCTCTAATTTGTCACATTAGGGGTCATCCAGAAAGTACGTACGTCCAAATTGTCATATTTTTGACCAACCCACTTACCCTATACGTGCGAGCATACTTTTGATTCATCCCATCCACCCCCCCCTGTACGAGCGTGTGAATTTTCTTTGATATTCCTTGAAAAATGTTGCCTAGTTTTAGCGTCAGCTTTTCACAGAACGAAGACAAAATGCACTAATTCCTCACTTTTTCTGAAGTGATTGCAGCAATATTTTCATTTTGTACCATTTGTCCGCATTTTCCCTCATCTTGCACTATGAATAGGCCTATAATATGCAAGAAACTCGTTTATGTTTATGGGTGCCAAGGTGTACAATGAGCTATAACTGGAACTTTGTAAAATTCAGAACCTCGATGAATTCGAGAAGCAACTTAAAAAGGATTTTGAATTATCTTAGACTGAACATTTTAACTAGAGCAACTTTTAAGGAAAATAGTTTAGATCTGATATTTATGCTTTGATTAAGACTTTTATGAGATTCATTTTTTATTGTTATTAGTAGGACTCTAACATTAAATTGTAAGGCACAGGACATACATTGATAACAGCAGAAGCTGAAGTGTACATCCTATATAAATATTCATCTTATTATCATAATAATGATAATTATTATCATTTTTATTATTATTATTATATATTATTGGTATTAGCAGATCTCACCATCGTACCTACGCTTTGACCTTTACCAACCCAATCACCCTGTACGCCTGTGTACGCGCTAACTGTCCTTGACAGTAAAAAGCCTCTCGATACTATATTTTCTTTCTTTTTTTACTCCTAAAAATTATAAAATATAAACAACTACAATAGAATTAATACAAGATTTTGTGGCAACCGCAGCGAGAAAGACACGCAATCACCGAGTCCCCATTGCAGATGCCACTTGCAACTTTCATTGTTAATAACACCAATGTAGTCCAGGGTGGGATCCATGTATGCCCTACACCGGATGTAAGGCAGAGAATTGACATTTAAAATATTTTTTCTGTTATATCGTCTAATTGTGAAACTGTTGGTTACTTGCAAATACCCTGTCCCTTTTTGTACTATTTTGAGGGACTGTTTGGGATATTTATGCTCTCGGTGGAATATCAATCAATGAAAGGGCGTTTTCTAGCAATGCATGGGCATCACGAAGCATCTTTTTCAAGAAATAATTTCCCTTTCTGTTTTTCTTCGAGTTTTAGTCTGGGAGATGTTATTTAAGTGATTACAGAGGATGAGTTTTAGCAATCTTCTGTCGTATCAGACCCATCCATATCACTACTAGAGGGCATCAGTCCTCCAGGTGACGTCCCTGCAAGTGGCCATGAGAATAAATTTAGTTATGAATCATAGATCTGAAAGAAGCAACTTTACTAGCGTTCTTGTCGGTAAATGGCCAATTTTGTTGGCGTTTCTTTGCTGCTCCTCCCAGACAAATAGGGAGTACTACGCAACTGAGTATTAACATAGCAAAGCTACCGAACTGACAGAACCTACTACTATCGTTGCTTGATGGAGTAGTGTGGGAGGGGATGGTCACGGAAAGTCATCTTATTTTAAAGAAATTTCAGGTAAAAGTCAGCGAAAAGCTGGGGAAATTCGCTTAGAAAATCTTGTAAGAGCCCTGTACACAGATGATTAATTTTGAGTAATTTCTTTTGGCTAGCTTTAGCTCAGGTTACAGTTGCAGAACAACAAGCGCATTGCTTTTGAAATACTGTAATATGCTAATAGACAATCATCAGAGTTGAATTCATGTAATTTCTGAGGATCCGATCAAATGACCCGACGCTTCACTCACAGTCCCTGTACATGGAAAAAACTAGATACGCTTTGAAACCCGAGACTGCATGAGTTGATGAGTTCGGTTTGGTCACCTTAACTGTGCTTTCTGTTCACATGAAAATCTCTTGCCGCAATGGCTTCTTTTGTGGCGCCAAAATGTTGATCAACGTATCCTGTGGTGCAAAACTCATTGTCTCAGTGCGCCTTGTTTTGAAAAAATTTTTGTTCACATTAAATTTTCACGCTGCTTTGTTTTTTCAAGCGCTTCAAAAACCCGCCGTGAACAAGCATTTTTCAAAGTAAGGCGAACTGGGAAAATGAATATTGCACCAAGGAAAAGACCGCCTCATGCAGATATTTCTCATGTGAAATGGCTTTGAGTTTCGAGCACGTTGAGCTTCAATGACATTTAGTGCTGAATTATGTCCCCCATGTATACCAGCCCTCTTCAAGATAATAGTAACAATAGCGAAGCTTTATTATGGGCGCCTGCCGTTCTGGATCTTGATCAGCCAAAGTTTAGGTGAACTCATCGCATTAGCCTCCGAAGCCGTAATTTTTGCAAGATGGATTTTGCATTTCTTGAAATATCCTAGGTTTCTTTTGATGAACTCTATATTCAATATACTTCTCCCTTTTTTATTTATTTCATATATGAATATATAGCTTTAATTTATCTGAAATACACGTGAGTTATTTCTCGAACAAGTCTCGATTCATTCCATTGCATATTTTTCACAGTATCAGTACCTTATTCGACACTCTTTGGAATAGATCTGGCGGTTCACAGTCTTCAGATATTAAAAACTGGCGCAAAGTGTCCTGTATGCCAGTTAGATATGGCCAACAGTGATATACTTAAGGTTCTCATAAAATACACGCTTTTTTTTATAAGGAACCTAGCTAAAGGCCTAGTTCTAAAAGTTCCTTATTTTCGGACCTCTTTTTATCAAATTCTAGTACTAAAAGTTCCTTAATAGTTCCTTAATTTTAACTGCACATAGAGTGCCACAACATGGCACAGACACTAGAAAAGCATTGAAATTCTGAATTTCACCTCTAATTCTGGCTAGAACTCAACTTCAAAAGCACACATGCGACAGGAAATAAGTTCTATATATGCAGAAGCATAATTTCAATCAAGAAGTATCATGTCTATTCCATTGATATCATCCAATGTAATGTAATCTTCACTTGCATCTGAGTACAGCGCTCGGAATTTGAAAATGAAAAGTTCCTTAGGGATTTTTCCTTTAGTAGTATAAGTTCTTTAAATATTTCGGCCTTCTACATGTAGGTTCCTTATAACGTGATTCCTTATAAATAAGCGTGTATTGTCCATTCAGTGATAGACTTCGTTATTGAATAGGTGGCCACAGCAGCGGTTCTGAAAGCATGATATGTATAAATTCTTCACCGTGAGAGCACCCCGTACCCTTTATTTGCATGACTATTCATTGCGCATACTTTTCACATACTATCTGGCCCCCTCAATTCTGGGCTTGCATCGCAATCCCTGTCGCACACATATTAACATTTGATTGAGATGGTTTTCCCCATTGCTGGGGTCACCACACTTTTTTACAGCCGACCAGATAACTGAAAGAATGATGAGCGCGGGCCAAATAATCGTTCTGATCAAGACTTACAAGTCAGAACGGAAGCTCTGAGAAAAAGATTTAGTACCAAAATGAAAAATAAACTATGCAATTGCACGAAATGTGAAGGAATACCAAAACCTGGAACAAATAGGAACACAGAAGCAACATTTGCACATCATTACATAACCATAGAATGAAAAATAAGATTAGCACTCTAACATCAAGTACCGCCGGTGGGCCTGATAAAATTCCGTTGCGGCTGGATGTGACCCGCGGGCCGTTGTTTGGTGACCCGCGGGCCGTTGTTTGGTGACCCGCAGGCCGTTGTTTGGTGACCCCTGCTCCATTGTAATGGCCATGAGTATCAGTGTATGGAATACAGTAAAGCCCTATAAGACAACCTCCATTTTGGCCCTAGCCTATACAGTTAAGAAGTTTTCCTGTTCAGTAAGCAGTGAGAAATTATCTTCGGAAAAAACTTTCAGCTTTCTTGTTGAACCAGTCAAAGTCAAAATTTATTAGCTTCTTTATAACACTCTGAAAATTTATAGAGTAAGCTAGGTTTTTAGTTAAGTAATGAAAATTATCGGATTTTTTGGTTAAAGGCTCTTTAACGATTGTGGTTTTTTATGTGTAGTTTCACAAGAAATATCACCAGCTCTAGATCAAAACTAGTTAACAGAAGACTCAGCTATAGCTCGTAGGACATAGGTCTTAAGTCGTAGGTCTCAAGCTAAAGGTCAAAAGCCCAAATTTAGTAGCAGCTACCAAATCTTAGTCTTTTGCAAATTAAAACTAACCAACTAAATACCAAGCCAATCAGCTAACTAATAGGCTATCTGGCTAGCTATTTAAATGATTATATTCCATCAATTTATATGATAAGAATATTCTATTTTAGTTTGTCAACATATTACTTGAGAGACTAAACACAACTGTGCTGAAAAAGTCTTCCAAAAGAATGATGTTTAGAAATGGTAAGGTTTCAACTCATAACAGTTTTGATAAACATGCATTAGACAGTTTGGCTGAGTGCTGCAGAACTAGTATCTTTGGAGTATATAGACTTTAGTATTTGTACGCAACCCATTTGCGAATTCTTGTCTCTTGTTCATAGATTTGACATTCCATACAAGCATTAATCATTCATAGTTAATTTAGTTACTTCTGCAGTAAAATTGATATCAGTTGTATTTTAAACTTATCTCCAGCCAATTTTAAGCTCACAGTAAATCATATTTACTTGTCCAACATCAAAGATAGCTTGTGTATATTTCGGCGAATTTGACTATCTTTATCTCTGATCGTTCCCTACAGAGTTCCAAAGGCCTTTGGGATGCCCAGCAGCTGTATGGCAGCTTAAAACAGGCGAAACAACAATAGACAAGTCAACTAAAAAGGAACTTAAGCAGACATTTTATATTGCTAACGGACTGACTATTGGGTATACAAGTCAAATAAGACTCTCTCCTCGGAGCACGTTAGGTAATTATCAACATTCTGCTACGTTTATTGAATGAACGGTCAGCTAGTCTTCTTTTCTGATTTGACTTAGTTTTAAATTATCGTACTAAAGTACTGATACTATGCAAGAACTTTATTGCCAGTATTTACTCCTGTTATTCGGAGTAGAAACTTTGATATTTGAAATTTCATACCGTAATTCCTTAAATTACGCCCCCCCCAATCTAAAACCCTCCTCCCTTGAATAAGAACCCATCTTAGAACTACCAAGTGTTAAAAAGACCCTACTGGAATATGTACCAATCACAGAAGATGAAGAGTACTTGGTTATAGACTAATCTTTACATTTGGACTATCCTTTTCACTTTATCAATAAACGGAGTTTTGAAAATGAGTTTTTGTCTGGCATGTTTCGGAATATGTCACAAGCCCCCTTTGAGTATGCCCCGTCCAAATACATCAATGACAAAATAACCCCTCAAGGGGACAGTTGGAGGATTTATGGCAATTTGCATGCTGGTTCATATGTCTTTGCATCTTATTTCAATATACCACAATGCTTTGATCGAGCTGTTGAGGCCTCCTTCAGGTTCTTTTTAGGTAAAAGTTAGGATCGAGTACAAATCATTATGTTGGTGGGTTGCCTGTTAGAGGGAAAAACTATTCTAGGCCGTCAGCACGGTGAATTAAGGTAGCTCGTTTCTTTCTTCATCCCCTTCAACCCCCGACTGTTGCCACCAGGTAGGGGTACCCATCTGCTGCTGGGTGGACGGTGAGCGACCATTCAAACTATGGCCCGAAGGTTCACCTCGAACCATCTATTTTCTGCAAAACAGTAGAGCTCTCTAAACACTTGCTCACTAGCCCATTATTTTGAGGGGCTTTTATTCGAGATGTCTCGTTTAAGTTTTAATAATCCCCATTCCAACAATAGGACTTTATTTTTTTCAAGGAAATACTTTTATCTGCTTACCTATTCACTTTTACGAAAAGTAGGGAGTGGTCTTTTCTTGGAATCGCATAAAGGGGTGTAAGGGCACTCAAATTATTAAAATGGATGAATCGTAATATTAGATACAAATTAATAAATTTTAATATGTGTCAATGGCACACTTTATAAGGAAACTACATGCAGAGTACTAAAATATTTAAGAACTTATGCTACTACAGGAGAAATTCCCTAAAGAACTTTTCTATATGAAAAATTTTTATAACAACAAGCAATCAAGAATTAGGTTGCAGGTCCCATTCATTTGCAGCCTAGGACGCATAGATTGTCTGCTATCCTTGCGTCAAAGTGTTTGATTGAGTATGATTTATACTTTTACATTTTGACCTTATGCTTTAGCACCTATAAAACTTCTTTCATACTTTCTCTGTGTGTTGGTTTTAAGTTTTAGCCAAAATTAAAGGCAGTATTCAGAGCTTCAATATTTACTTGTGTCTGTACCATATGTATGGCGCTAAATATGGAGTGAAAATTGAGGAACTGTTAAGGAACTTTTAGTACTACAATTTGATCATTGGAGGCCCAAAACTAAGGAGCTTATAAAAAAGCTTGTAGTTTAAGCAAATGGATATGCCCTATTTGCAGGCCCACTCTTTCTACACTTACAGATCTACAGTTTGATTTACAATTTCTACAAAGTGAGTCAGACCCACGCTTGTTTTAGGCCTTGATTCACAAATCACCATCTACAGTAAAACCCGCATAGAAGAACCTCCCTTTTATGGAACTAGGCAAAAAAGGTTGTTATAAAAAGACGTATGACTGAATAATTTTGGGTAGTTCATTATGAAGAAGTTTGTCCTGCTCAGAATACATTGAGAAATGGTCTTCTTATCTTGAATGCAGTTCTATTGCTGAACCATTTACGGTCAAAATTTCGTATCTTGTGTATAGGAAACTGAAAGATTTTAGGGTACAGGTTCTTAAACGTTGTGGTTCTTAACCGTTGTGGTTCTTTTGTACGGGTTTTTCCTGCACTGCAAAGGGAGCGAAGTTATTCTTGTTACATTGAAAGTAGCGTGGCGTCCGGTTTTTTATCAGTCAAGTACTTTCAATATCATTTAGATAATGGCCTATTTACTGTATGAGCACCTCTTCTTGCTTTCGTAGCGACATATGGCCTGTGCGCAGATGGTAGTAACTACCTGGGGTTCCTTAGGCTGGATAGCTACGTTGGAAATGTTGTATTTTCAAGTGTTGCGCAGGCACTTAAAAAGAGAGAGGAAAAGGTTTGTATGATTTCTGTGCTTTACTATGAGTATTTCTATCTTAAATATGAGCATAGGGCTCTAAATTTAGAGGGGCTGCAAACCATCTGCCCGAATCACTGATCTGTTGTCCGAATGAGTAGTTGTCTAACCATGTTGATTGGAAGCTATTTTCGGGAAAAATTATTGTATTTAATGAAGAAATTGCCCGATCAAAATGGATATCTGCCCACTGGAGGAGGGGAGCTGCAGACCCCTACATCTGTTATGGTGAGCAATACTATTTAATTTCTGATTTTCATTTGATGGATGCTTCAAGCTGGGCTGCAAATAGTCTATATGGTAATACATGCTACATAATAATTCTGCCTTGCTCAGCATAGCCGCCAAATATGAGAACTCTGATTAAGGTCTATTTTCTCCCAACCTAATTGGCCAATCATCATGCAAAATGGACTAAGTCTTTGCAGGTGTGGTCAGAATCCTGCATGATGATTGGTCAATTAGATTTGACGGAAATTGATCTGACAGAACTCTCAAACATTTGGTGGCTATGCTGCCTTGATCAGGTTTTCTAATGAAGCCAACATACATTTAATAATGAGATCTAGGTGCACTTTGCTTGGAAATTTTGTCTTCGATAGCAGGCAGTAATTGCTGTTTGCAGCAAAATATGTTGTCTTCTCCAATGAAAGGCTTGGAAGGCAGCTTATGCAGGAAAAGAGCAAAGGGCAAAATGAGGGGCAAAATTTGTTTGCGGGAGACTAATTGCATGGTTTCAGTGTTATATCGTATGCAGGATTTGATTATATCGCTGCTAGATTTCACACTTAGAGCATACCATGGTAAAAATTGCCATGACGTTATCTACTGCCCATCTGCATGCGTACTGAATTCTACTTCCAAAACAATACTTGTCAGATGTTAGTTTATCAATGAAATGTTGAAGTTAATTTGGCGAAGTTTTGCGATGATAACCGCATGAGCAACGTACTATTTTTTTACACATTACTTAGTGTAGTTAAGCACAGGTCCAATCAGTTATCTTTTCTACCCCACAATTACTTTACTAAGTCCCCGTTTTTTTCTGTTCCTACTTCATACCTCCTTATACAGCTTTCCTTGTTTATGCTGTTGCCTCTATCTCTATAATCTGTTTTGGTCTTGTAACATTTTTTTCGTATTTCTTCCAACTACTTCTCCTCCCTCTTCTTGATACACTTCTCTTTTCGTGTCTTCTTCTTCAGCTCATGTTCTTTTTCTTCTCATTTTTTAAGCGCTTCCTCTCACTATTTCCTCTCCTTCTTGATGCGCTTTCTTTTATTCAATTCCTCGTCTTCTTCCTCCTCTACTTTTCCCTGATTTTAATCTTCTTATTGTTTCACTTTGGCTCTTGTTCTTCTCAATCTTTCTCCATTGTCTGTTGTTCCCTTCCACAACTTTGCAGACGGGATTTCTACCTTGGTCAGATTTTTGCAATTAAAAGAACTCATGACTGAACAATCTACCTTTAATTTCGTCCTAGTATCAGGCACCAGGCAACATGGAAGCATATGTTGGTACCTATAGACTGACCAGTTACTGGCCTCTTCTAAAGCAAAACTTAGTCATCAGAATAAAAGATGGGAGACTGAACATGGTGCTAGAATGGTTTTCAGCTGATTTATCATACATCAGACCCTGGACATTGAAGACTGTCCATTCATTAAATTCAAGGTATTGTAAAGATGCAAATCTAGCAAATGGACTTTTGAATAATATCTATTTCTTCCAAAGACCAGCAGATGGGGACACTAAATGCCCGGGGCTTTATGTACGCTCTATTAGTGCGTTCGGATATGCGTCATTTGTAAGGGTATAGACGCAACAGCTCTACAGGCAGTTTCCCATTTAGGCCCCTTACACCAAGTCATGCACAGTAATGGGGCACGATATTCCACAAAAGACTTCTGCCTCAGGGAAGTTGTCTCGTCTTTTATATAAAGGAAAGTGTTTTCATCATATGATGAGAAGACGATAGATGGTTGTTAATATTACTGAGAGGTCTTTATGAGAATATCACCCTTAATGATAAACTTAATAAGAATAATACATATAAGTATTGACACGATCAAGACCATTAGATTGTCCAATATCAATTCGGAGTCTGAATTCAAATCAGAATTCTTACGAAGAGTAGATACAGTGTCAAATGCATTTGGCAAAGTTGCAAATAAACCTATTATGTGCGATGTAAGTGATATCTATATTTATTTTCGTACATGTAAGTGTTATATGTAAGCCATGTATGCAACATCATATATATGTGTATATATATATATATATATATATATGTATATATATATATATATATATATATATATATATATATATATATATATATATATATATATATATATATATATATATATATATATATATATATATATATATATGTATATATATATATATATATATATATATATATATATATATATATATATATATATATATATATATATATATATATATATATATATATATACATATATATGAATATATAGAGGTTGAAACAAATGTAAAACTTGGTTGAAGTTTCGCTCACGCTTTATCAGAGTATATATATATATATATATATATATATATATATATATATATATATATATATATATATATATATATATATATATATATATATATATATATATATATATATATATATATATATAATATAGAATATAGAATATACATGTATATTTCAATGTTTTAAGAGTGTCAAAAGAAAGTTTAATTGTTTAAATGTTGCATCATGTTTGTCTTTTGCGGACAGTGTTGATATTTTGTATCATCGCAAGTTTGTTGAAATCAGTTTCATTTTCTGTCCAGTTTTGTACATTGTTGAATATAGAGTTACACTATCACAGAGAATCTATCATTTTGTTGATGCTCTGTTTGTTTGGAGATACTCTTTAACTTCATATAAGCAGCATTGCCTCCATTCTTCTGTGACTTCGATCTGATATGAGTGGCAGCCAATAGAACTGGACTGTCAATAGCCATCAAGCAATCAGTTTCTTTGATTGGTTGACTATGAACTCAGAATTGCCTTAACTATTTCCCTGAGAACGTATTCTGTTGTGATATAGATACATTGCCTTGTATTGAACATGATTTGATTACATGTGCGCGCTTACCTGGTCTGATTGACATTACTATGATAAGTTTTGCGTTGAATGACTTGTAATTCTGTTTTCTGCCCATGTGCAGAGTTTTGTCACCAAATATTTGAGAGCTCTGATCACTTACAGTTTCTCCTAATCTGATAGACTCAGAAAATGGACCTAAATCTAGCTGTGGGGCGTATGTGTGGTTATAATCCTGCATGATGATTGGTCAGTTAGGTTGGGAGAAAAATAGACAATTAGTCAGAGACATGCCTTTTTAGCCAATCGAGAGGCTGAAATTTAAAAAATTTTCTCCCGTGTCGAACTCAACCATGGTTCCTCCTAGGTAACTAAATAAAGTTATTAGTCTCCCAGTTACAAACTCGTTGCGTCATTGATATGTTCGAGAGTATGAGATTGTTGTTCTATGAAACTGGCCACTACAGGGGTTGAGATTGTCTGTAAAACACTGGCCGCTACAGCGGTTCTGGAAGCATAAACCTAGAGTTTTCGCCGGGGGAGCGTTTCCCGGACCCCCTAATAAATTGCAGTTTTTAATCCATATATTTCTTATGTACCATTTGGTTACCTCAATGTTGAGCTACAATGGGTATTTCTGTTGCACATAGCAGCATGTTATTGAAGATCATTTTCTTTTACATGAAAATAGCCATGTAAAAAGAGCGTTAATGTATACAGTACACGTAACCTACTCGGCAACTTGAGACCTGACACCCCCTAAGAAAATTTTCTAGCAACGCCCCTGGTTGCAAGGGGGGATTTATGATCCTTTTCTCTGAATTTAGCTTTAGCTCCCGAAATGAGAATAAAGATGTGGGGAATCGGAGAATGTATGCTGCACGTTGAATGCCTATTTGCCTGCAAGATGCCCTGAAAATGATAGATCTAGAAAGGCAGTTTCATTCCGTATCTTTCGATAAGCTTCTCTCTTCCCGACAGTAGTATCAATGCAAACAGAGACAATATTAAGGTACCCACTACAAGTAGATCATTTTTCATTTGGCAAACTCATTTTTCATTCATGCTCTTGCGCTTGTGGTCTAGCGCCTTGGCTCTCATTGAAACGGATTGCAGCATTTTTAGACTCCATAAGGAGTTGAAACACCGGTGTAGCTGACGTGGATTGGGGTTGGCAGGACTCCTAGGGCCCCTAAGATTTTGAGGCCAAAGAGGGGCGCTTAGGAGGTTCCAAAGTATAGGTTTTTGTATTGGCTGATGTCAAAAATGATATAACACACAAGTGTTTCTGAGCGTTCAGCAATTAATTGGCGTCGTACTACCTTTCTTCTCCCTTTTTGATAAAAGTCACAGTTCTTATTCGTTGTTTTCTTCTATATTTGCCAAGACATTTTAAGAGCGAAGGGCTCAGAGCAAGATATCACCAAGGGCCCCGACCGGTTTCGTAACGTCACTGTGTCGAGAGACCAATTTTCACAAATACCGCCGGATAGCTATTTAAACATTTAAACTTCAACTTGCTATTTCTCTTTGAAAAGATACAAAGATTTAATGAAACAATTTGACAACCCAAGAAAAGTAACACTACTTGCTACACCGGCCACAGTCTAGGTTTTATTGGCCCGTAGCGAAGTTCAATTGCCCCGCAGCGAGGTTATATCGTACATTTCAAGCTGTAGGCGTAATTTATTTTGAACTTAGCAACAATTGTATATTTAGCGTGTGGCTGTGCTCCTCGTCAATTTTTCTGTTTTGCCCCCATAAGGAAGATTTCGAACACACCCTCGTCTACTCTTTCGCGGTTTAAAGTACTGCTATTGTTATGCAAATTAGATGTTAGTTATGCAAATTTATGACTAGTTGACAAAATGTTTGACTGCGCTTTGTTGTATGTCATGGATCTCAGGAATATCTCATGGATAAAAGCTCAAAGAATAATGCCTATATATCTGAAGTGTGGTCACTTTCACGCTGAGAGTTGTAGTGGTTTGGAGCAATATCAAGCATAGGTAGAATCGATAGAAAGGGGTCCCACTTAAAGAGCTGCATAAATGGCATAGTGCTTGAAAAGTGCGCTATGGCATTCCTGAAGAAACGTTGAACTGCGTCATCAAGGACTGGCTTCATCATCTATATTCCTTATAGTGTGTGTTCCTAATGAATCTTATATGGTTTTATACTGAACCTTGATTGAGGGGAAGATAGCAAACCCAAGCCCGTCCAATATGATTTAGGCCCGTATTGGAATCTGCAAATGGTACTGATATATATATATATATATATATATATATATATATATATATATATATATATATATATATATATATATATATATATATATATATATATATATATATATATATATATATATATATATATATATAGAATTCAAAAATATACTTTCTTCTGTTGTAAACGTTTCGATATATTATCTTCATCAGTACTAACATTACAGTGATACGGGGCCTACTTAAATTTCCTACATAACAATGGGGTGACAATAGGTGTTACCCAAGGGGATCCTGCTTATTAACAATTGTTCCAGTGGTAGAGCGTAATTCAGGGGAGGGCCAAAGCTGTGAAGAAAGAAACAATAGAGTGACAAGGTGTAGACAAATGCCATATAAGAAGTGTAAATTGAATGCTAGACAAAGAAATAGGTGGGAAACACTGGAGAGTTGAAAACAATAGGCAGACACTACTAAGAAACCAGGCATTCTAAAAGAGAAGTTAAGAGTCTACAAATCTGACGTTAAGTCCTTCTGGTGCAAAACTACCTAGCTTAAACTGCCAAACCCCTTCTCTATGTCTTGCACCAGAAGGACTTAACGTCAGATTTGTAGACTCTTAACTTCTCTTTTAGAATGCGGGTACACGTGATATGATGAATAATGCGTCTATTTGGCCCTATGATTGGCCCCGTGCGGTTTATAATACGAGGGTCATGCTACCATCTGCTAAAAAAGATAGCGTTCCTACCACCCAAAAAAGTTGTGTAGTTTACGAATTTTCGTGCCGATGTGAAGCTCGGTACGTAGGGCGCACTACGCAGAGGTTAGCAGATAGAATAAAACAACATGTACCCACGAGCATCAGGACGAAAAACACTACAACAAGAGAACAGCCGCCTCGTACGTGTAAAATCTCTAATTCTAAAATGAAAAGTGATTCGGCCATAGGACAACATCTTCTAACAAATCCAGAATGCGCCAGAACATATACAGACGATAATTTTCGGATCATTGGGCAAGCAAGATCGTCCTTTCATTTAGGTGTTTTGGAATCGGTTTACATCAAGACTCAAAACCCAGTCTTGTGTAAACAAAAAGAGTTCGTTTTTTCACTTGGACTCTTCAAGTAAACAATGGTGAATAGGTGCTAATTGGCCAATCATAGGGCCAAATAGACGCATTATTCATCATATCACGTGTACCCGCATCTGGCTATATATTTCGGTTCACCTTTCGGTCGTTATCCGACGTTTCATACTCTGACGAGTGTCGGACGAAAAAAGCTTTCAGTATGCTAAAAGAATGTTTCCGCTTTTTCGTGCTATAGTGAAGTTCTGTAGTACCAACAGACTTTTCATATATATATATATATATATATATATATATATATATATATATATATATATATATATATATATATATATATATATATATATATATATATATATATATATATATATATCCCTCTTGCAAAGCATTTAGCAAGGTTTATTGGGGAAAGTTGTTTTATGTTTGTAACACAGCGCATTTAATGAAGCAACTACTGCCCTACATCACAGTGAACTTGTCACCTGGCGGTATATATAGTTTATGTTGTGGCAGCCAATGATGTGCAGACTGAGGGGATGTAGAGGTGTATGTAAAGCCCCCCTTTATGCCCATGAATTTGTAGGAAGGTTGGTCATGCAGCACGAAATTTAGAGGGCATAAGGAAGTTTGACTAAAATCTCAACATGAAATTCATTTACTCTGTTGGACATATTTGGTGAATGTCAACCTCTCTTTTACTATTGCAAGTACCCTGCTTCCAATAGTAGCTATCATCTTTGGTTCCTTTTGTGTAGAAAATAAAGTTTGGTCAAGCAAAAGACTGTTTGGCACTTTTTCCTCAGCACCAAAGTAAAATATATAGGCGCATTGACATTTGTAGCAACAATAAAAATTGTAACAATGACAGTTGCTTCCATTGACTGTTATTTGCTATTGTCATTTACAGAGACTCGCAAAAAATTAATCAAGTAAATTCATGGTCAGAATCAAGCAAAATGAATCCTATTAACATGAAATTGTCTATTATTTTCTCCATTTTATTTCATCCGTTTTGTATTTGTCTAATCTCAATGGTCATATTTCAGTCATCTTACTTCCAAAAATTTCGCCGGCGAAGCATTCTCATCTTTCGTTGATTTTTCAAGCGAATGTAATCCTCCGCAACCTCTCTGATAAGCGATCTCAGTTGAAATATGGCTGAAAATAAATGAAAAAGTTATCAGCACCTGCTCATTATTAATCACAAAGCGATCAAACCGACAACTCAGGTTTTCAGAAAATAGCAAGAATTATCTAAGAGATGTGGTAGCATATACAGAGTACCATAGAATCCAAGTTGTTTAGGCCCACTTAGTAACTTTTTCAAGAAGTGAGAGCGGTACTGTTTAAGGTTCTTTTAGCGTCATGTAAAAAGATGGAGTGATTTTATCATACATGCATACGTTCTACCAATGTATCTACAGAGAAAGTCACAAAGTTTTTTCCATCTCTGTGACTCATTTGAGAAATTTTTCTGATTTTTCACTACCATCATTCTTATCGATAGCTGAGCTTTCACTCTCCCTTAAGGGAGGAATTTCAGCATCTATCTTGAGGCACTCCCTAGATCATTACTTTAGTTCTGTTTGTGTAATTGCATATTATACGTGTCACCCATAGTCAGAACTCGGTGACCCTTTGTCTTTTTGGCCATGGGTGGCATAAATTCTTGTATATCTTATTGTGCTTAGTTTTAATAATTTGTATATATAAGAGTAGGAAATTTTCCTACTAGTTGTAGTTAGTCTAAATTAAATGCTTTCATTGAAAAGCCAACGTGCTATATCGTCATATTAACTATTTGTTTAGCGCTTATAATGCACTCGAGAAATGTAACAAAGTTTACAAGAGCGCAGTGAGTAAAATCACGCGTCATTTTTTGCAAGAAGATGATTTAGAAGAAAATCCTCAACTTTCTTAAAAAGTCAAGAAAGTTCAGCAGTGGATTTCTGAGACGTAATACAATCTATAAATCATATACATTTAAAATTTCTACATTCACGCAAGGTTATCATCTCTTTTACTTATTTTATGTAGGTTTCTTGTCTTAGCCTATGCATTCGAGTGTTATGGTTGTGTCTATTTGTCTGCGTAGCGCTGCAATTTTACGCAAACTCAAATATTCCCGCTAAGGGGTCAGTCATTTATAACTCTGGGCACCGGGTCGGGCTAGGATTTACAGAATGGTTAAAAGTTTGATACCCCTTCAATTTTTGTCCAAATGTTTTCACACCCCATTGATAAAGAAGTAATAAGTTTCACACTCCATTTGCTATCTATCCTATAAGGATTTCAGGGTAGATTTCTTCATTACTACTTTTAATGTAGCAATTGCCACTTTCATCTACTTTAAAAGATCACCTATAAAAGTGTGTTCTGCAAAATTACTTGCTGAGAAATTAGTGCAAGAAAAGCCTTTGTACACAATATTGGAAATATCATTCTTTGTGAGATTCTTTGTATAAGGTATAGAATAGTCTTCAAGAAAAAGTTGATTTATGCTTGAAGCATTTCATTTGAAAAAGAGCTGTGATGAATGCTAGTAGGAGCACTGCAATAACACAGTATACCACAGAAAATTTAAATCAAAGAAAAATTGCTATTGGATAAACTCAGACAACTAGATACGTATAACTGTAGTGATCAATAGATTTCTGCAAATTATTGAGCTTATTTTCTTCAGATTTTGTCTTTAAAGGATTTCATATTCCTCAAGAATTCTCCATAAAAGTTTCATACCCCTCAAGTGTACTAGAAAAGTGTTCATACCCTTTCCAATTCTAGCCTACCCCGTTACCCAGAGTTATAAATGACTGACCCCAAAGAAAGTCTTGAGAGAGTTTTAGTACTAAAATCGTGAAACAGCTAGGAACGTTTTTAGGACTGGACCAAAGAACTCTCTTGAGTGAAAATCGTGTACTCCCAAAAGAATGCACAATGAACTGGATGTGCAAGATACCTCCGATGAATAACAACATTTTAGCAGACACTTCCAATTGCAAAATCACAGAATTATGGCGGGTAGCGTATGAAATTCCCGCACAAATCTCAGGTGTAGTGAAGAATGCTTGTGTGATAGTTAATTAAAAGACCAAATGGCCCAGTCTCCCCACTGTGAACTTCCCTATTATATGCTGATGAGCAGAGACAGACAGCTGGTTTTGGCTGCAGATTGCCAACGCTGATTCAAATGAAGTTTCTTCAGAAAGGAACCCCTGGGCATAGAACGCCACTTACGCAGGAAAGGAAAAAATTTTCTCAACTGCAAATCTCAATGCAGAAGTGCGTCCACGTGCGGCTTCTTTAAGATAGCTTTGAACGTGTCAAACTTATTGCTCAATCATTCTTGATTTGCGTGGCACCAAACGTCGTTATTGCCAAAGGACCTGGGCTAATATGACAAATAGTGTCGTGACAGGCCACATGAAAATTCATGAATGATCATACTTCCTAGGTCTTACCTCCTCAGCCAAAATCGTATTTGCTCTTTCATTTTGCTGTGATGGATCTCTAAGAAACTTAGAAGCATAATAACTGATCTACATTTGTCAAAGAAGAGACCTACTAGTGGTAAAGAGTGCCTCTCTTTTAGGGGTGCAAAATAGCGGAATTAGTCCTCAGTTATGCATGTGCAGGCCACCTCACTGAGCACTTTTTTAAGACCCCATTTTCTATGTATCAGATCTTCATCCGCTGCAAAACTTTTATCGGAACAACTTAATCCTGAATAACCAACAATTGTATTGGAATTGCATTCGAAGCTCTACTTTTATGAGTTGAAATGTGCAAACGTATCCTAACTTCATAAGCAAAAAGAATGTACAATGAAGAAAAATGCAGGCCAATAACTGTTCTGCCAAGTTTGTAGGCTTCTAGTCGAGCAGACAGAAGAACACATGGAACCATACTTATCCATGTTATTATGTGGATTTTGCAAAGGATATACCATTCAACCGGTTTTTGTTCGCTTTTTGGAAAAAAACTAGGCTTTGTCTTGATGTAGGTGGAAAAGTTGGTGCTGGTATGATGGATCTTTCGAAGGCTTTTGACTGCTTTAGACATAGTCTTCTTATCACAAATCTTCATGCCTACGGGTTCTGTTATGATGCATTGTCTCTAACTCAATGCTATCTGTATCAGAGACAACAGAGGGGCTAAGTTCATTGGATATTATAGCTCCTGAAAGCAACTAACTTTAGGAGTGCCTCAAAGGTCTGTCCTTGGGCCTCTTTTCTTCAACATCGATATAAACGACTTGCTTCTTTCCTTAAACGATTCTGAAGTATGCATTTATGTCGACAGTACGACTTTGTTTGTTCGTAGTGCTGATACCAATAGCGATGTTAAGGCCCAATTCCACTTGCATTCGGATTTCTCATTTTGCATGCGAAATCATTGTTCCCAATCCAAATGTGAACGTTCGCACACCGGAAAACATTCGCATATGAACTGGGAACAATGAGTTGGCATCCGAAATGCGAAATGCGAATGTAAATGGAAATGAGCCTTTACTCGGTTAGAGTTATATTCAGCACATGCAGCCAAGTGGCCCCCTCACAACGATCTATTAACATTTGGTGAAAGTAGTGAAGATTCTACCATTACTAATAGTGTTGAAGAAAAACTGCTAGGAGATGTTCTAGACAGTAAGCTTACATTTGAGCAACATCTCAGCGATCTATGTCAAAAGGTCAGTAACAGACTCTATGCTCTTTTACATATAACACACTATATGGACCAAAATAAACTACGGGTACTAGTGACACCATTCATAACAGCCAATTTCAATGCCGTCTTTTGATATAGGTGTTCTACAGTAGGTAGTTAAACACTAAAATCAACAAACTACATGAGCAGGCCCTTAGCAAGATCACGTAGAACTTGATAACAGTGCAACTGTTCATCAGAAGAACTCACAGGTTTAACGATAGAAATGCTTAAAACAGAGCATGGCCTTAATTCTTCCTTTATGGGTGAAATATTCTGTCCGAGAAGCAAACAGTATAGCCTCAGGAATGATCGCGTTTTTAATATACCCAAAGTGAGATCTGTTATGTATGGCTAAGAAATTGTTTGATTTAGGGGCCCGCAGCTATGGTGTACACTGCCAACACCAGTTGGACAATTATCTAATCTGGTCGAATTTAACACCAAAATGAGGGCTTGAAAGGGTACTAGAACCAATGCTAATGTAGGAGCTGTAAACTACTTTCACCGTTTTTAGGATTTGCTTGATTTTTAAGAATTCTGTTTTTGTATTATTATTAATAGGCTTGCCTTTATTAGCTACTTTTTGTGTTTGATTCATATACATTTATAGCTATTTTGTATTTTATGCAAACTTTGTAAAAAAGCAATATTAATAATAGCAATAATAATAATTAATATTATTTGTTTTAGTAATACGAATAATTATCATTAGTGTAATAATTCCACTTTTTCACAGGCACGATCCCATATCCTGATGTATCCATCCCACCATAATGTAACGAGCTCAATTTCTAATTTCAAGATTGATATACTTTACCATTCACTACACATATTATATGTCTTGCCACTAAAATGAAAATGAAATTGATCTAGACCTGATTGAATTTGTAGCTTTGCACACTTTAGACGGCAATTGTCGCCACCTACAATAAAGTTTGTTATTGAAAAAAAGTTCCCGCACACGACGCGACTTTTGTCGCTAATCGCCGGCACCAAGATACAAATATCTAGTAAAAATCGCTGCCAGGTCGACTCTGCACACAGACGGTTTTTATAACCAGTGACAAAATTCGCTGTCGCTGGTGATAAAAATTACCTGTGTGCTCTAGGCTTCAAGCAAAATTTGCATATTATCCTTGCGTGTGTGTTCTTTGCATTATAATGCTGAAATAGTCAGTTGCACACAGCCTGCTTCTAGAGATATAAGTTTTTGAACTGTTCTATTCACTTGGAAAAGAAGTTTTAACTGCAATATTAATCAGCATTGCGCGTTTTTTTATATAAGAAAGTGATTTATATGAAAGTAGTACTCGACTGCTCAAAATATCAAGACAATTCAGTATTGGATTTTTGCGAGCTGAGATAGTCGACCAGTCCTATATATACCTTTAAAATTCCAAGATTCACGCAGGACAATAATCTATTTCACTTACTTTGTTTAGTATTCTTCAGGTACGTTATGTATTAGAGTGGTAATACTACAGTGTTACGGAAACTTGACTATTCTTGCTAAGAAAGTCTTGAGAAGGTTTCAGAACTGAACTTGTAATATAGCTAAGAAAGTGTCAGTGCTGTGTCAAGAAAATCTTTCTTACGAAAAGCAAAATTTACTGCAACAGCGCACTCAGTGACCGCCTAGGCTGCTTTCCTCATCTTAGCGAGGAAGTAGAGCACTGAAGTAGAGGCGAAGCAAATCTGTTTTCAGTTCAATCCTACACTTGGACAGTATAGAGACTATTTGTTATTATCATCACTCCGGCCGAATCGGAGGGAAACGAACAAAATGACGTAATGAGCGTACGTATCGCAATATAAGTTTGCTGAGAAAGCTATCACTGCTTACAGTGAGTTCTTTCGCTATAGACTACAAAAGTATCACAAATGTTTATCACTTCTGTGAAGTGCCTCCATATTTTACCTCATAAATGGAAGAATTTTGCTTGGAACTGCTTTTGTTCATTTGATGTAACCTAATAAGTTGTCTGCGACTCGGGGAGCTGTTTGCTAGGGCATTTCTTTAGTTTTTATAACAAGCATTAAATTAGCTACATAAATAAATTTCTTGTGACTGCCGTAGATGGAAAGAACATTTTGTCAGCGAGTACTGGGGGCATCATTTTCCAAAACTTCTTTTGGCCAGGACAAGCCAGGGTCTTGCAATACCGAGTGATATGTTGACTTTGTTTATAGCAAATTTTTTTAAAGGAAAATCTAGAATGACACATTTTTCTCGTTGCTATTATATTGAGGAATAGTCCTTGATTGATATAGGCATAAACACCATGCGCCTGACGAGCAAGGTTGAAAGTATGCATGTTCTGTTCCCATGCTTGTTGGAAGTAAAAATATAAGACAAAACTCTACTTTACCTAGAATCTCTCTTAATAGATACACCATGTAATCTGCACAGATCTCTCTCTAGAAGTACACAGAGTTTTAGAACTGCACATTTTGTGTAGAAGTACACGCTAAAAAACCCCTGGTCAGTAGTACACGTTCTCAGGTCGACACCTGCGCTATTCAAATATTTTCTTATACACTAGACTGATATTTTAGCCTTGTCAAAAAATGCTACAGAAATCGGCTTGAATTAGGTTCTCTTTCTTTTCCAAATAATCCATATCAAAATTTCATTATGTGACGCAGAAGCATTTCTTGATCAATTTAACAGGAGTTTTTTCAAGATATTCGACGTTCGTTAAAATTTTTTATGAATCTTCCCCAACATAAAATTCTTAGCAAGATAGCAAGGCAAGGCACGATTTTTGTAACACACCACAGCCAAAATACTGTAGAAAATATTGAATGATATTTAGATAGCAAATAACTTACGAGGAGGCCTGTTGATATGTCTTCTCATCGAGTTCACCATCAGATTTTGCTTGCCACAGCCTCTCCATCGCTTGGTTTTGCATTTGCCACGCAGAAAAGCAGCCGTGTGAGACTGGGATAGAATCAAAATGAACGTTAAACACGTCACTAGTAGCAAGACCCGCCTCATTCTCGCTGGCTAGACTGTTTTGTTGGAGATTGACTTCTGTAATGAATCACGGAATTTATAGGAACTTCTGGCAGTGCATTTTGAAGGAGCTACGTGATTCAGCTAATTCTGTTGGCTGAAAAACCACGCCTTCGCAAGCTCCTAGAAGATTGGCTGTTCACGGTCACACCAAAAGCTCAATTCATTTTCTCACCACCGGTTTCAAGCAGCAAATTTTGATTGAACTTAAGTATTCAGTCACTTTCTTTCTAAACAGCCAAAAATAAGCACCACCTGCAGCACTGCTTAAGAAACTTTTGGAAGTTTCACAAATAGACATATTGCTTTCCGTTTTGGTTCTGTTATTTATTAATGACGTAAGTCAAGGAACTACGTTAGCCCTGCAACGACAGAATTGCTTGGAGTATGTTACCTGCAGTTGCGTGGTGTACCCTCTTTATCAAGGAAGGGGTGCAATGCAAAAATGCGCTGACAGAAACCTTAGAAAAATTTGCAACTTAACGACAAGAGCCACAGTAGTTTAGATCTTCAAACCTCAAAACTTTGAATCACGCATAGATTTCTACTCATGGTCGTTTAGTAACTGATGTGTATGCATTACCATAAAACAGTTTCAATTGTCCTTTCAGTAAATGCGTTATGTCTATGCAAGAATTATCTATACCTACGAGCATTGCTGAATATAGAGCTGCCTCCCAGATTTTACGCATGAGATTAAGTATCCCACATCAAAAGCACTAGCACCTTGAATAAAATCGTCTTTAATTTCAAGATATTTGTATCACCCTGAAGCAAACAGGGGTAAATAAGGTGTTACTAGCAAAGGTAACATGACGGATGTTTGATTAATCAATATACATAATTTCTAAAAACTTCATGTAATATTCTCATAAGTAAGTAGGAATCAAGAAACCAACAAGAGACATAATAGCTGTAAAGTTATGGGAAACTTGTTATAGATTGTAATAGCCAGCATTGCATGGTTCTCTCTAGTCCAGATTAGTAGCTTGGAAGATCCTCAGCTACAGTCATATTAAATAGACACTCCCAAACATTAAAAATGTCATCGCAGACAAAACTCGTCCTTCTAGCAATAGAAAAGCTAAGAAAAACTAATGCCTTGTAATATATTGTGAGCATGGTTGATAGACAAAGAACACACCATGTTGGAATAGTGGACAAAATGCCAGGGAATGTGCATAAGATCATAGTAACCACTACTCGGAGATTGCATATTGAGTGTCCCTAAATCAATAACTTTCGCAGCCATGATTCTCCCGTAAAAAGACAAGCATAGTCGATTCAGTTCTATGCTACTACTTTTTCAGATCGTGCCCCTTCCTATACAATATATATGGCTTCATAACAAGACTCGAACCTACAGCATCATTCTGAACCTTATGCACCACTAAACTCTTCCACGGGGACAATCTACATCGATGACTTGTTCCCGGAGAAGCGTAAAATTTTCCTTTGTCTTGATTGCATTTTTACTAAAAGATTTGTTGTGTGAAGGGAAATGAAATTGCTCGTTCCTATTTCCGCTCGTTCCTCTTTGAAGTTGAAGGGAAATCAAATTGCTTAATGTCTGCCAAATTTAGTATTTTTGCTTACTGAATAGCCTCACCTCAATGTGCTTTGATTTTCAGATAAACGTTGAATTTAAACCACATTTAACCCACAGAATCGAGGTGATGATGAATGGAGGAAGTCAGAAGAGGTTTAGGAAAGGAATCCATGTTCTTTTGTAACTTTGCGACTCTTGCATCACGGCAACCTCAACCATGTCAGCTATTTTTGAGTCCTGTTCTGCTTCACAGTATCGTAATGCGATTGTCTACTACATGAAACCGTCCAAAAAACCCTAACTTAGTCCATCTTATGTTTATCACAACGAAGCCAACAGTCACAACATACAAACTCTGAACATCTTTTTGATCGCCATCTTTCAGATCCAGAGAAAACGCATGACTGTTTATGACATTGCTAAGCAAGCTCTCCCTATTGTCCCAGATTAGAGCACGTGCCCAAAGGATTAGGACAGGTTGATCTCCCTGTCCCATATGTCACATTCTCATATTTTCTTTCCACTCTTCAAATGAATTTTGTAGCTAAATCTTGAAAACACGATTCCTTTTGTGATATCAAATAACAGTCTTTGAACGCTCACGAGCCAGGGACATACCACTCGGAAAAATATCGTACCCTCTGTGATAACCTTACAACAAAATCCCAGAAATGGGAGAAAAATTACGAGAATTCCAAATATCAATAACAAGGAACCACACAAATCGCAACAAAGCTACAGAAGAATAGCGAGGGTCGCAGTAAAAGTGGTAAAAAGTCGCAAAAATTACAAAAATTGCACAAAATAAAAAAAAAACTCTCGTACACTTTTCTACGGATGGTGCACCCTCCGTTCACAAGAATTTGCTTCTAGATCTTGCTATGTAGAACTATTGATGAATGGCAAATAGAACTTGCAGAATAGTTCCTGCCCGAATTCCTGGCTTCAACGCGAGCTTATCTTCGCCTTCAATTCATCTAGCCTCACTTCACTTCACTTCATCTCACCTTATCTTACCTCACATCTCCTAACCTCACATCACCATACATCACTACATGTCACCTCACCCCGTATAACCACATATCACTTCACAATAACTCGCCTTACCTCAACCTACATCACCGTACCTCACCTTACCTCATCTTACTTCATCTCATTTTATCTCACCTTATTTTAGTTCACCACATTTATTTAGACGCTAAGCCTACAAACTGACGATTCAAACACAGCCGTGACATTTCTTTAGTTGCTTCACAGTAGATCATCCGAGTCAAAGTTCATTGATTTCGACGCCATGTCTCACTCTATGTTAAACCATAGGTTGAACCATTTCTTCATTACTGCATTTCATATATGTTGTACCCCAAGGTTAGCAATTAATATCTGGTGCAGACAATACAAGAGGGCTTGTTTTAAATTTTACTAAAGCTTCGTGATTTGTTGATTTTGTTATACTTCTCATACTGAAAGGAAGTTGCTTGCCATCGTGAGTGGAGGAGCCGGTAGCTGTAGCCCTCCACTTCTTATAGCAGATGTAATTTACTACAAGTTTTAGCACCCTCTATCAGGGGCGGATCCAGCACATTTTCTGACATTCTCAAAGGTTCAAAATATAAAACAACACCCAAAGACCACACCCAAAGACCAAACCCAAACAATTATCATAGTTTTGATAATTATGCCTGAAAGATCAAGGACTATTGAAATTTCAAAAGCACTTTACTTACAGAATCAAAACTAACCTCTACTTCAATAAAAACTATTGTTAGGAAATTTAGTTTTTGACAAGGCATCACTGCCCTATCTACAGCTGGAACCCCACACTAAGGAATCACCCATGTTCCAGAATTCCAATTGATATCCCAGAGAAGAGTTCTTAACATAAAGAAATAAGTGACATGACAACATTGCCAACAACTGTGCGAAGCAACTGGGTTTCTACTTTGATGGCATTCAAAACAAAGTCCCACGAGCCACTATGTCATTCTGTTAGAACAAGTGTCTCTATATCAAAGCTGAACTATTATGAGCTTCTGCTGCGACAAGGTCCCCCTGTATCAAAGATTAGCTACCAAGCGTCTCTCGAAGGTTGTCTCTAAATGAATACAACGAAGAAACACTAATCGGTTTGTGTACATACCCCTACACCGTCTACAAATATAAGTGTGATCGTGTAAGCGGAAGTTAGGATGAATCTTCGTTATATCTGTCCAGTGGGGACCTATAGTATTTCTAACACACAACCTAGCCTGACCGTAACCCTCCGCTCTCCGACCCTTTGTTTATACCCAATGTCAACTGACACCGGCCAGACTCGTATTCATCCAGCAATCTTGTAAACAATAATTGCATATGCGAATACAGACTGCCGTGAACGACTATAAAACAGTGAAAAAGGAAAAATATAGCCATACATTATCGGGGGGGGGGGCAGTTTCTCCTTTATCCACATTTACTCAATGGACCGGGAGTAGAGAATCTGTCTGCATGCCTGTGACAAAGTATGACTATCAACTACTACTTGCGATCAAGCCATCCTGTGTGACAACACTTACCTAGAGAAAGCTGCATACTAGCACTATATACCATCATAATTTGTTCAACATCTCACTTCGTCAACAGCTGCTTGATTTCTTCTGAACATTCTATTATTTCGGATAGATTGCTAACGAAGAATAGTTTCTCCCGCTCTGAGCTACTTCATCCAACAGATAACTCAAACGTTATGGGTACACGGCGCAAATTCCAAACAGTCACGTTTACCCACCCCCTGAATCCTCAAGATTCTCAGTGAACCTTCTCCTCAGGACGCGCAAGGAGTTAGTTTTAACATCGTCCAGGCCTACCTCATATAAAAAGAGTACCAAGAAAAAGCCGTTGCTATGTATTTTGGACCTCGTCTAACCAGCGCAGATCTACCTTCTCAAGTGACCAAAAATCAGTACTGTTTCGATGCGCACGCAGTAAGAAAATTGCGTAGCACATTCTCAAGATGCGAAGGAACTTCTCAAATTGGCATGGAAACTACACGTAAACTGTCGCAACTTGCCTAGATACCTTTCAGGATTATTGACACTTGTCAAGCGATTTTATTACTTAATCACTATTGCTAGGTTACCACTTCCTTGAGGTATACCAAGTGTGCAGCAAATATCAGTGGGTACGGGGGTCAGCAACCTTGAGAAATCAGACTTGATTTGAGTTGACAGGTTGGTAAGATTCGAAAATCTGGGCGCTAGAAAATCTGACATTCTCAACTGAGAATGTTGAGAAGGTCTCGATCCGCCTCTGCTCTATATCCCTGCAATTTTTGTCACAGCGCAAAAGCTAGAGTGGTCATCATATCCCATTGTAAGCAAAATTGCCTCACTGAAAATTTCTCCGAAAATACAGACTATTCGGGGGGAGCCCCAAGTGAAATGCCTTTGACCAGGCCTTTTATTTTCAATCTTTTATTACAGCTATTTATTCAATCTTAATGTAAGCGACTCCAGTTTTCTACTAAAGTAATGGCTGCAAAAACACTGGTCTTTGCCACAAGACGTTGTCTTTAGTATTGAGTGATGGGACATCAAATCATATGAAACATATTTGTTGATTTGATCATTGATATTTTGACACGTTCTATTCGCTTAACTCACAAACAGCATGAATAGTTGTACTGAACATTACTGTCATTGCTGTTTTGTTGTGACAATGACGAAAGTGGGAGGGCTTACCGTACAATCTATGTTCATCGAAGGGATTACGAACCAATACGGATCATTGAAAACGCATTTTTCCTATTTCTATTCAGTTTTTCCTGCAAAGAAGTGTCTACCATTGAAAACAAACTTTGCGGTGGAGCACTCCTATGGAAGATAGTTCGTGGGTTTGGAATTTCTTTTGTTACTTTGAATGTGACGATCATCTCTGCTATGGCGGAATGTAGTTCGAAAATAGCAGTTTGCGATGGAGCATTTTCTGTCTTGTATCATGAAACTGTTCTATTGGAGATGTACTTGTGAGTTGTGCTTCTTCCAGCTACAGCTATTTATTTGACATGTTTTTTATTGAGCACTAACAGAACTTCTCATTGAACGGTGCCGAAAGAGGAACGAGGAATGTGGCCTAAATAAATGTTGGACATACTTGACAAATACTTTGTTAATCTTGTGATAATAACAAATTTACTCATCTAGTTTTATCAGTTGTCCAATTGGAAATGCAGCAGTAATGCCTTTATTTATGTCTACGGAAGGTAATTAGTGATGAGTCTGAGTTAAGGGTGATCTAACTTTCAACTGTTTATAATGCTCAGGGAGACTTTCTCAGTTTATATCTTGTTTCTTTTTCTTACTTACTTACATTTCCTAATGCCTAGAGCGCGCAGAACCGGTACTTGTGCAGTTACTGATGCATTGAAGTGAATTAATAAACTTTTTACCTGTTATAGGATATCCTTTGTCAGATTGAAATGTAAAGTAATTTTGTCCCAAGTTGAGAACTAACCCCTTAGTATAAGTTTTATTGTGCAAGCTGTTTGATAATTATAAGTAGCGTGATTCAAAATTTTTTCAGAGTATTTGATTATGACTCAGAAAGAGAACACCCCTGTTGTCAAGTTTAGTATAGGCTTGATGCTCAGATCTTTAATTTTCTTTAATTTAATTTGGTTTGGTTTGGTTTGCCTTGCTTATAACCAATTAATTTAGCTACCTTATCATTCCCAGTATATTTGTATATGTGTTTAAGATATCATACCTTTGGGAATCACTCCCCACTGGTATATGAATTTCATCCAGGATATGCTTTCTCAGTTTATTTTAAGACATAACTTAAACATTAACAATGAATTCAAAGTTCTTTATTGACTAAGATCAATTAGTGTGAATAATGACTTTAGTGGGTGATGAATAGCATGTAGGCTAGCATAATGACTTATTCAATTTCACCATTTGATTATTATTTATGGAAACTGCAGACATTGTGAAATTCAGTATTTTTGAATCAATAGTTAGGCCAGTGAATTTTGATCTGGGTGTGATAGAGGTGTGTCAAGCAGATTATGGAAAAATTGTTTTGCAATTGAAAGTAAAGAAGTCACTTTTTATGCTTTATGGAGCCAGCACTATTTGCTATAAATAGGACATCCCTCTTAGCATCTAGCTGGGAAGGTCTGTTTTCTCTTTCTATTCCTATTTGGATATGATGCAATTTTAGGATTTTATGTTGATAATAGCATCAGCTTTTTGTCTGGCATGGTATGTAAGCAACATTCATCCACAGCTGGATGCCAATATATATATATATATATATATATATATATATATATATATATATATATATATATATATATATATATATATATATATATATATATATATATATATATATATATATATATATATATATATATATATATATATATATATATATATATATATATATATATATATATATATATATATATATATATATATATATATATATATATATATATATATATATATATATATATATATATATATACTAAGTCATGAGTGGGCTACCACAATTGGAAAATTTATTTTGGCCCCAGTGCGGATTCGAACTCACGATGTTTAGATCAGAAGACTCCTGTGCTAATCAATTGCGCCATCCAGGCACAAGACTCTCTGGACAACATACATAATCTACATTCTTTTACATCTCTAGCCTTAGCCGAATTAATATATATATATATATATATATATATATATATATATATATATATATATATATATATATATATATATATATATATATATATATATATATATATATATATATATATATGTATATATATATATGTATATATATATATATATATATATATATATATATATATATATATATATATATATATATATATATATATATATATATATATATATATATAAAATATATATAAATATATATTTATATATATATATGTGTGTGTGTGTGTGTGTGTGTGTGTGTGTGTATATATATATTTTTTTTGTATTTAGATACATTTATATCTATGTATACCTATATCATAATCACTTTTCCCAGTACAATAGACCGTATTGTAAGGAACTAAAGATGAAAGGGCAAGTTTGCATTGGAAAGAATGAAGATTATGTATGTTGTCCAGAGAGTCTGGCAATAGAAATTGAAAAGATTGTGTAGATAATAAATAACAGAAAGAATTGAGAAGCTGGTATATCATATATATTTAGAAGTGAATTGAAATACAAAGAGAAGTGGAAGCAAACAAAAATAGCTAGAAAAGAATGGAATGCTATCTAGTAGGGAAATGTAAACGATATGTACATTGGATTGCAAGTCATACGAATTTCTGTCTATCTACCCCAGTATGGGAAAAGGAGTTAGACTGATATCGTCAGATACTGTTCCTTATCCTAACATTCTTCTGAAGCCTGTCGATTTTGACAGTAACATCAGCTAGTAAGCCCCTGTGGTCTTCCTTGAGGAAGTACTAGTACGTCCCTCAGGCTTAGAACTTATGCGGCATATTGACGTAAGTACTCACCTTTTTTGTAAGAATGTGGTCTGTAAGAATATCAGCGCTCAATATCCCTGAAATTTACCAATAATTTAAGAATAATAATGCAAGGCTCAAGCTTCACATAGGCTTAGATTTCTTGCTCATTTGAGTTTTTTTTAGGAAACAGAACATGTGCAAGCCTCCCTTGTCCGGTCAGGATGTCATTATGCTATGACACGACTCAGCAACTCTTCGGGGAGAGTCCGTTACACACTCTATATTCTAAAGCCTGGTACTCACTTGACGATTATCACGATTATCACGATTACGATAAGCTGTAATCGTGATAATCCACAGTGAGTACATCAACGTAATCGTGATAATCGTGACATATCCATCAACGATTATCGCGAAAAGATATAGCCTGGTACTCACTAGACGATTATCACGATTATCACGATTACGATTATCACGATTGAATTCTTTTGTTGACAGCAGGATGTTCAGCTTAACATGTATTCATTAGCAATCGCGTCAATCGTCTATTCGATACGGATGTTGATCAGAGTATAAATCTGGTGCTATAGGGCAATGTTTGCGTGCTAAGAGAGCACAGGGAGAGAAGAGAGGACCTAAAACCTCATGAGCAAATGCTAAGGCTTTAGGTCAAGGATATATTTAGAAATAAAACTTCCAGCGAATATCATGAATCAGTACAAGAAATAAGGCAGATTTGATCATTTGTAGGGTCTTCTAGAAGAAAAGAGAAGTTGGGAAGATACACACACTGAGTTTCTGAAATATATTGATAGTTTTAGACGATTTCTTGTCTCGCATGCACTCCTTTTCCTTCAAAAATTCCTCAGATGCCTGCTAAACAATAGGTGTGACTGCAATCTGTCACGATTATCGCGAAAAGATATCAAAAGTTTTTGATATCTTTTCGCGATAATCGTTGATGGATATGTCACGATTATCACGATTACGTTGATGTACTCACTGTGGATTATCACGATTACAGCTTATCGTAATCGTGATAATCGTGATAATCGTCAAGTGAGTACCAGGCTTATCAAAAACGTTTGATATCTTTTCGCGATAATCGTGACAGATTGCAGTCACACCTATTGTTTAGCAGGCATCTGAGGAATTTTTGAAGGAAAAGGAGTGCATGCGAGACAAGAAATCGTCGAAAACTATCAATATATTTCAGAAACTCAGTGTGTGTATCTTCCCAACTTCTCTTTTTTTCTAGAAGACCCTACAAGTTATCAAATCTGCCTTATTTCTTGCACTGATTCATGATATTCGCTGGAAGTTTTATTTCTAAACATATCCTTGACCTAAAGCCTTTACATTTGCTCTTGAGCTATTAGGTCCTCTCTTCTCTCCCTGTGCTTTCTTAACCCCATAGTACCAGATTTATACTCTGATCAACATCCATATCGAATAGACGATTGACGCGATTGCTAATGAGTACATGTTAAGCTGAAGATCCTGCTGTCAACAAAAGAATTCAATCGTGATAATTGTAATCGTGATTATCGTGATAATCGTCCAGTGAGTACCAGGCTTGAGAGTATAGTCTATACGAGTATTAATCCTCAAAATCGCTAGTATGTTAGAATGATTTAGAATATTAAGTGCGCATTACATGGGGGCCTCATATTTCATATTTCATATAATCCATGATACTCCTTCAGTTATACACTTAAACAAATAAAGGTAGTTACATGCAAAACATAAATAAAGGCAGTTATACGCAAAACAAAAATAAAAACTAAACAACCTTTAGACTGTTCTACCAGGAAGTCATGCTAGGGACCTCTTACTTCTGTGTTGATTTTGATTTATTGATCCAAGAGGTATGTTTTCATTTTGTGCTTAAAAAGGCGGGTAGATTCCATATTTCTTATGTCGTTTGGGATATCATTCCAGACCTTGCACCGACGTATGAAAAACTTTTCTTTGAGAGTTCTAGCCGTAGTTTAGGTATTTGGAGATCGTTTGTTCTGCGGGTTTCATATTTTGAGATCTGAGTTCCAGGCACCGCGGAATAGGGGGCTGGGGGGCTATAGCCCCCCACTTTTTTCGAAAATAAATAATAATGTTTTAAAGAGGTCAAAAGAATTCGTTAATGATTGATTACTGTAGTTTTTCCGGTACTCAAAGCAAGCCCGTAGCTAGACGTGTGCTTCAGGGGTGGCAAAATTGTCTTGGGAAATCATGTGACACAAAATCTGAGAGCCTATTTCAGACTTATTTGCTGTCAGAATTGTCAAAATCGAACTGGTAAATGTATGCGCAAGGAAAGAATGGACTGTCTCAGAAAGGCCAAAATTGAGATGAGTCAAACTTCACGAGATATCTCCTTAGCTACAAGATAGGACAATAATAAAGAACTGCAGAAAAATTTCCAGGGGTGGCAAAAAGCTGGCAGCCTATAATACAGGGGTGGCATTTGCCACCCCATGCCACCCCATAGCTACGGGCCTGACTCAAAGGCAACATCTGAATTGAGCACTAGTATTGTGCTGCAGGGATTACTTTTTTGTTAAATCGTGACGTCAATAATAGAGTAATATAGCCACTTCGCTAAATTTTAGCTCCCCCCCCACTTTCAGACTGCTCCGCGGTCCCTGAGTTCGCGGTATAGCTCAGGCGCACATGTTCAGACATTGTACTGAGTAGGATAACACCTGAACATGCATGTGCCCCTAGGCTACTGAGGCCCTCTTGTAGTACGTACGCCGACATGCCGTACAATTTTTAGCCTAGAAGACGTATTAGCACTACCAGCATATTGACACCAGACACACTAAATCCCAACAAAGGCACAACATTCGACGAGTCTCACGGAAAATTTATCCTATTGTACAGGTTACTTTTGTTAGACCGCAATCACAATACACGTTTTTTGTAAGAAAGTGGTTTGTAGGAAAGCAGTATTCG
Source organism: Mastigias papua (assembly GCA_964019165.1). Taxonomy (NCBI): domain Eukaryota; kingdom Metazoa; phylum Cnidaria; class Scyphozoa; order Rhizostomeae; family Mastigiidae; genus Mastigias; species Mastigias papua. The sequence continues at coordinate 17,642,791 of OZ025268.1, forward strand.
ACTGCTCTGATAGTTAATAGAGTTCATTACTAGAGTTTTGAGACTAACGAAAGTTTTGAGACTAACGAAAGTCGATATGTGGATGAATTGGCTTACTATGAAAAAAGTGTTAAAAAAGTCTGTAAAGTACCCCTCACCTCTCCACAATTGCTTCTTCATCGAATAATTTGTTTCCTGTTGCTTATGTGTTCTCTAATAGAAGTTAGTAAGTGGAAGACCTGAAAGCATCTACGGGTGGCACGTATGCTGACGATAGAAATGTGTATTTGATTTCTACTAATGTGGACATTCAAAATTGGTAAGGCGAATCAGAATCCCCCTCGATTAAGCCTACACGTTAGAATTAAAAGTTGTTTAGAAAGTTGTTTGTATCCCCCCCCCCCCTTGAGTAATGGCCCATCACATATGATGAACACCTTGTTATAAACACACAAAACTACCAAACTGCACATCTAATTCCTCAACCTGCCTCGTGCTAATACCCTATGGGGCACAAGTTTCCAGCTTATTGCCAAAAACTTAATAGATCGATTAAAGTGGAATTGTAGACAACGCGAAAGCTTCGGACCATACAAGCTGGAAACTTTTGCACCCCGGGATCTTTACATTTGGCAGGTTTGAAGAATAGGATATGTTGTATTGTAGTTTTGTGTGTTTGTAATTTTATTGTGTCTTATTTTACCTTCCACTCCCATCTCTTCCTACTTCCATGGTTCACTTTAACAATTTGCTTTATATCATGTCTTTATGTTGTTTTATTTTGGTAGCATTTTCCCAGTCCTGCTGATTTGCAGTAATGGATTAGTTCTTGTGGTTTTATTTTGCCCCATTCATTTTATCCACATGGGCTTACATACAGCAACTCTCTATAACAACCTTGCTATTTCCTCTCTGTAGCAGATTTTGTGTATGCGCTTCATTTGTCCCGTTTCCTCAGGGTAGTAGACGAGTAGACGTGTATATATATATATATATATATATATATATATATATATATATATATATATATATATATATATATATATATATATATATATATATATATATATATATATATATATATATATATATATATATATATATATATATATATATATATATATATATATATATATATATATATATATATATATGTATGTATATTTATATACATATTTATCCGTGCATAGTCTCCATGTCCGTGCGTCTGTACGTCCGTGCATGCTTTCGTGCGTGTGATACATAGTCCCTCTCTTTTGTCATATTTAAGAGGAGGATCGCCATCAGGTTCTTGTGTGGCTCCCATGATTGTCACTCTGAATTCTGCTTGAATCTGCTGTCAATGTTCTATTATTGAACAACTGACAGGGTTAAGTAGAATTAGACTCTTTATAATAGGTTAGTTTTGGGGTATAAAAGTTCATATTTCCAAGTTCATGAAATTTAATCTTCATGAAAAGGAAAACTGTGACTTCTAACAGTGTTTGCAGTCCGAAAAATTTTCATTGGAGGAGTGATGTCAAAATTATCGGTTGTTGAAGTGCATTAAGTTCTGTTTTCCTACTGATTTTGCATTACCTTTGTCCAGGCCCGCACTCTTTGCCTGCAAGAAGTGGATTTTCAGTCTGATATAAGCAGATATACTTTTATGCTATTGCTCTTTTTTGCAAGAAAATTGTCTTATTGCAGTACCCAATAATTCTTACATCACTCTAATTTTCAATTTCAAACCCATTGTTTGATATTTCAAGACCAATATCTTTTAGGCCCTGTCTCTTGTATGCGTGGGTCTACAATACAGCTTTGCCTTTTATGGTTGATAATCTCACTTTGCCACTTGGTCAAACGTTTCTCTTACGTTTTAGAGACCATTGATGCAACATGGTGAGCGTGAATGAATCAGTAGCGTTATCTGTTACTGCACTCGTTTTAATAAGTTTCATATCCATCTCAATACTGGTATGTATTGTTTTGGTATACTGGAGGTATCGATCACGAGAGAAAGAAAAAACTGTTTGGTACAATTCTCCCAGTGAGCTTAGAACTGGATGGTTATCAGATAATCGTAAATGCCTTGTTCCTGGGACATTTTCAGCAAAGGTTATTCAGCCTGATCCAGTACAAGCCACTGACACAGAACCAGTAAGTGCTACTGACTCTTGTTTTTAATTTTTGGGTTGAAGTCTTAGGCAGAGCAACGGCATTTAAAACTCGTTACTCAATGATTGTAATTGTTGCCACATATTGCGGGATCATAATTTTGAAACTAGCGAATAGTCAGTCGAGAAAGCTAGCTGCTCTTGATGAACGTCCTATGCAGTTGGAGAAATGCAATGTTCTATTAACTGAGAAATCGAACATAAAGCGGGGCTGTGTTCAGATGCACAGTATCTTTACTAATGATATATTTGATGCCTCTACAAAGTCGCTTCATAAGAGATCCACACATGAAGACTACAAGAAACAGATTATGTTTATTAAGCATCGAAGCTGAATTTGCTCGAAAGGGATTTCAGTACATAGCTGCAAGGCTATACAACAAACTGCCTTTAGACGTGAAGAACTTCTGAGAAGAAACAACCCCTCAGGGAAAAACTGCATTTACCTCAAAGTACGAATTAAACTGGATGAGATGGGGGTGAGGAGCAAAGCATACGGCATAGTGTATACTCACTTTTTTGTAAGAATACAGCCTTTAAGAATATCAAGGCTCAGATTGTCTGAACTTTAAGAATAATTTAAGAATAATGCAGGGCTCAAGCTTAATCAAGGTGTAGATTTTATGCTGATTTGGGTTTATTTAGAAAACACAACGAATGGAGCTTCACTTGCCCTGTCTGGAACTAGATAATGCAACTCGGTTTTTTCTCTTGCTAAAGTTGATTATCTAATGGCTGTTCCTTGCAGGCGGATGTTTCATTGGAACCTCGTACTGAGCTTCAAGAGGCATCAACATTGGGCACTGCACCGTGTGGAAAAATCTCTTTCATACTAAGATACCTTACAGAAAGGTTTTTGTTTCTCATTTTTGTTCATATATATATTCAGTATTGCCTGGATTTGTTTCTACGAATCCAAGCAATTGTATGAAGTAATTTTTTCTTAGTACTATACCGTGTTATATCAACAAGTTCATTTGTTTTTCTGTAGAATGTCATTATTTCGAGAAAGAAGCTGAAGCAATCTATTACGTGCAGAAAGTGCTTTGATTTTATTGACATTCGGGTACGAATGCAAGCTCAGGGCCCATCTAGGAATTTTCGAGAGCTGAGGTCTAATCCATACAAAGGCACACTTTTGGAAGAGGATATTTCGTAGAATAATGTTTTAGATTTAGAAACGGAAGAATTTTCATGACTTCGCTGCTTTCAAGTTTTAGCAGTGATTTAAGTAGATATCTACTTAACAAAATGCAATGAACAGTTTCATAATTTTCTAAGACAAAGAATATTTTTTCTTTTTGAAGGAAAGGGCAGGGCACTAAACCCCCAGAATTCTCATATAATAGGAATAGTACACTCCAGTTCCTACTTGTTTCTACTCGTGAGTATAAGGAAAACTCTTTATGGCTACACAAAATTTGGTTTTGAGCCTTTATGTTGATAATTTTTCAGAACACTAAGGTGGAACCACAGTCTTGCCTGCCCAATAGTCCAAAAATCTTTGCCCGTATTTGTTTTTGGTGCATTTGGTGAGGCTTTCGACTTGCTCGCATTGAACGATAATGAGGATTTTCTTTCTAGTCTTTCTGTTGGCCTCATTATCGATCTGTTATGGTGTCGTATCGGGTGCACGTGGTTATTCGTTACATTATTCAGTTCGTATCGTATGCATAGGCTGACCCAGATGATCCTGTTTTTGCCGTCTTATTTTTTTAAACTGAAGATTAATACGACATGACAATATAACGAATTCACACATCACATAAACGGGGTCTCAAACTTGAACTTTGCCGCATGTATCCGAATAAATACTTGGCGGCAAACAACCACAAAGGTTAGTCCTTTTTCCTGATTTAGGATCTATCGTGATGTTTCTCAGGTCCAACATTTGAGTGACATAGCTGTACAGTGCAACTTCAGTTATTGCCGTGTAATCTGGACGTTTCAATTCGGCGTTAAGTGTAGATAGAAGCAACTTTCAAACCAAAAATTTTCTAAAGTTGATACTAACTGGATTCAAAGCACTCTGTTATCTGTGCTCATCATGTCTATGGGAATTTTTCAGCAGAAAGCAAATGAAAGTAGAACATAAAAATCTGAGACTTAGTTTCCAACCAGTCCATACTAGTACCTTTGGCCTAAAGGCAGTCTTTTGTAGGAACCGCATCTAAAAGAACACCTAAATTGACGAAAAAAAATGCTTTAGAAATATCTCAACGTTCAAAAAGAGACTTAGTAATTGGGCAGGTTCCGATTGCTACTCTGTCTTATGTTACTTTTAGATTGTAACTACCTTCACATTATCTTACACTGAGATTTTATATTTTGTTGGTTTGAGTTAGTTTACCCTTATATCAACCATTGGGAACCCAGCATTAGAGTATGTCAAATAAATACGAAATGGAAAGTTTTCACTCATTTGCGCGACCAGAACGACTTTAGTGTCGAATCACTTGCTATTTTAACATAGGATTTCTTACGACTATCAGACAGCTATTCTTTGTTTCTCATGGGTTTTCACTGATGCTCGTGGGAGCATGCTGTTTTATTCTATCTGGTGAATCCATCCATAGTGCGTCTTTAGTGGCCTGTTTCACATCGGCATGAAGCTCACAAGCAACTTATCTTAATGGAGGGAATGAAATCTTTTCGAACAGATGGTAGCGTGACCTCAGTATTGTAGACTATATGAAGCTTCAAGATCAAGGCCGTTCTTAGAAAGTCTCTTTGGGCGGTGTAAACCCTACAATTTGCCAGCAAAATGGACGTGACTCCAGAACATTGAAGAATATCTACTTAAACTTACAATTGTTATTTCTTCAAGTTGGTGACAAATTGTATGACAATAAATGTAGTGAATTCATGAGTTGTCAGCTGTTCCGCGGCACTTAATTCCTCTTCTTACGCTCCTAGAGTACAAAAAATTAACGCAATTTGCCGATAGAAATGGGACATTTTAGCTATTTTGCCGGCAGAATGTTTTTCTGGGAGGAGTGACACCGTCCTGCAGCCCCCACTGTAGGAATAGGCCTTTTCAAAGTTTAACACAAATAATGACTTTATACTCTAGTTTTCAATCTTCGAGGACTTAGTTGCAATCTGAGACACTGTAAGTATATCGGAAATCAGGACCAAGCTGTTTTGTCCTTGAAGTAGGCATGACAGCTATCTGGATATTTCATGGTCATTTGGTCTTTCTATACAAGGTACCTGATCGGCATAACTATGGGAAGGAAATTAGCGAGAAAGCCTCAGAATTTTGAAGCGGAAAACCAACTTGTCTAAACTAAGCACACACTAATTTTATAAGCAGCCTGGCCCAAGGCCTAGTGGTAAAAGTTTCTTAATGTTTGGTCACATTTTTGTTCTAAAAGTTTTTTAAAAGTTTCTTAAGCAAATGAAAAAATGCTGTAATAATGAATGCAAAACGGAAAACGTTTTCTTTTGCAGTACCCATAAAGCTTAGGACTTAAGACGCACTGTAGAGAACACTTGTTATATCCATGGAGGAAAAAAGGGTTTCCGAAGCTGTGAAAGATGACACAGAAAGTTCTAATGTTTCATAACTCTTTCTTTGTAGTTCTAAGTTATTTTTTGAATTTTAAGGTGTCTAGTACTAGGTTTCTTTCTAACCGGTTTCTTATATAAAAACGTGTTTATCTATTTGTCTAAGATTTACTGCTCTTCCAGGAGGTCGTATCGTTTGAGGAAAAATTAGAATGACAGACTGATTATTGTCGATTCACTAACTAGGCGTTGTTATGTTTATGTTGGGAAAGGCCGTAAGGTCCTTAGTGAAGCCCCCAGCAATGCAGGAAAGAAAAAGTCTAGCTAGAGAGGACGGTAATATCAAGTTTGTTGATCTTAGATTTGAATGAAGAGATTTTGAAACAAATTGTTTATATTGTTTACTTGCCGTTTCAACATTATGTTATTCCCTTCTAGGGAGGAGCTGATGGTTCGTCTTATCCATCTTGAAGGTTTCTCTAGCGGAGATAGCATTTATAACGCAGACAGTGCTTACGTGGATGTGCTCCTGACACGGATAGGAACGGAACGCAAAAGAAAAGGCGATAACCCACCGAAACTTGATCTAGCGCTGCAGCAAGTATATTACTTCATCATATCCCAGGATCAGTTATTTTCATACAAGCTTGTATTTAAGGTGAACACGTTTGATGAGTCGTTTCGAAGGACCGTCTCTGGAGAAGTGGAAATCGATTTATTCGACGAGCTTAAGAAACACATCTTCACGGGCACGGAGGTGTTATTATCAAAAGACATTCACCCGGCATCTCATCAGGTAGCTTCGACTTCATCTAATTTTCTTTCTTGCTGATGCTGTCATGCGAACTGGGTCACACCGTCATGTCATTCAATCCTATTTCTTTTTGCTTCAATATTTTTATGGCAGTCAGATTTGAACGTGACCAGTTCAAGACACAACAAGATGTGCAAAGTTAGATTTTTTCCGTACAAAATTTTAGTTTTTTCTTGGGTAGGTACTATGGACGTATCATCAGTCGAACACTGTTCAATCCATGTACTCATTTGTTCATATTGTTTTGTGCATGCAAAGAATGACCAATCTTCTTGACTTTTTAAATTTAAATAACATTCAGCTATAGAGCATTGACACATTTTATTGAATTGTACTTATTATAGAGTTGTAACACGTTTTATTGACTCATGCGGACAGTTTAAGTTTTTTCAAATTTTATTTCCATATTTTTGGAATATACATGTTACCTATCCGTGCATTATAATCTTCACTCACTTTTATTTCCTAGCACTATGATTTTTTCTTCTTTGTTTTATGATACAGGGTATAAATCTTTCAAATGCTATGTAGTGGTCCATTTTTGTCTTTCGATGTGAAATTTGCCCAGATTATAAATATTTTTCTATTATACATATCTCCACTTATTGGCTATCTTTTATGGTAATGTACAACTTTCTTTTCTAAAGACTTCAAGTTCGACGAAGAGCAGTTCGGAAAACCTGCATTCGAAATTGAGGCCTGATTTTTATGAAAGTGACGACAACGACGTAGAGAGAACTATGATGTCATCGCCGTTATCATGGGAAGACGAGTGCAATTTATCCAGTAACTCAAGCGTTGGACTAACTCCATACGAAGACCTATCATCTGGCGGAGTACAATGGCATCGTCTCTCTGGAGACAGTTGGGAGGAGCAGCACGCCATGCAGTGGCCTCATTTGTCAGATTCAGTTGTCTCTGTTCCTAGCTCGTTCCATTTTACGCAGAAAACAGTGGATATTGACTATGGCGAGAGACCCACAAGCAACACTAATGACTTGGCCGACGGCTTGCCGTTACGTCGCTCCGTTTCTGAAGGATACATTTCACACTACAGTCAGCTGTCACCTCCGCCGAAGAACTTCTATCATTTGGTTCCAACGCCTTTAGCTACCAAAAACCACAGGACTATTCTTGATAGCCCCTTTTCTCCTATTCGGAAAAAGTCGCCAACCTGGTCTGAAAAGAAGGTCTCTGGACACGACTACACGCTTTACCATCAAGAGAAGAAGACAGTTTGTCGAAAGAGGTCTCTGTCCTTGCCGTCATTAGCGGATGCACCGGCTAATTTGCAACTGTTTTCGGAAGATGGCCCTGAGAGAGATTTGTTCACAGGTGTTTTGTCTGGTTCGAGATAAAGTTTTGAGTACAAGGTATGATCTACTCACACGGGAGGTTTGCGAGAAGTGTTCCTTGAAAAGTACCTTAAAGCCGCATAATTTAACAAGGTACAATTTTAGGGTTTTGGGATTGTAGATTCTTGCAAAAGGAGTCATGACGGTTACAGGCCCGTAGCCATGGACTTCCCCATAAGTGATCCAGTGTTTGAGGTGCCCCCCTTAGAATATGGCACTCTAACTCTTTTCTGCATCATTTTGCAACAATTGTCGGAATTTATCCACAGTCAAAAAATTCAATGCATTCTGAGCACCACAGGGGCCTACAAGGCCGCCCACCGCCCAACTGATTGGTGCTCTCTTCACTTAGATTTTCTGTTCCCTAACGAAATCACGCTTCCTACGAGCCCGGTCGGTTAGCCAACTTGGTGACTTATTTTATGTAAACTACTTTGAAATGCTATAGTCAGCTGGTTCAAGTGGTAGTCCTGAGGGACAGGACAAAGATAGATGAACCATAGCCTTCTAACCGCATCAGCACTTTTTCACCATCCCAATAGTAGCATTGGGAACTTCGAATGGAAACCCAGGTTCCATAAGTATAACCGCCAAATGTTTGAGACCTCCAATCAGGTTTCTTTTCTCCCAACCTGGTTGACCAATCAGCAAACAGAATGGGCCTACTTGTAGCTGCGGGGGACGTGTGTGGGGAGAATCCTTCATGATGATTGGCCAGTTGGGTCGGGAGAAAATAGATCTGGTCAGCCTCTTAAACATTTGGCTGCTATGCTGTTTCCATATTTTTCAGGGTTGCGGTTATAGGCCTATACTTGTAGACTGAGGTTATGATTGTGGAATTACCTCTCTTCAGATCACAGGACTTGAATTCTTGCATTGCATATATATTTCCATCCATCTTGCCTCGTTTTTTATTATGTCTCGTTGTTACCCTTTCGTTTTGATGCGCCACACTTGTACAAGATATAGTATGCGTTGCAATGGATTAAAACTTCTTATTTGTATATCCGTATTTACTTATTTGTATATGATAGATTCGGTAAGATCTTAAGATATAATCCTAAATTTTTATGCCTATTATCATGGGCGTGGGGCTCTAAATTTAGGGGGCTGCAAACTGTCTACTCGAATTTCTGATATTTTTCCCAAATGAGGTGTTGTCTAGCCCTATTAAGCTGCAGCTATTTTTGGGATAAACTGCTGTTTGTTTCTGAAAAAGTTGCTTGAATGAAATAGATTTCTGTCTAACGGGAGACTGCAAACCTCCTATCTTCCCACCACCTACGCTTAGCCTATTAGTATTTCAATGAGACTGAGTTATACAGTGGTGTTTTTTGGGGGACCAGAGGCATATTGTCCCCTTGAACTATCTCCATATTATCGTTACGATCGTTTGGATGGCTTTGAAAGGTCCCAACGATCCCAGCGACTTTTTGGATAGATGTACAAACGATCGCGGCGATTGCATACATCAGAATCGTTAGAATAGAAACGTGCTCCATCCAGACATTTCCGATCGCCTGGATTGTTCTTGCACGTTTCTGCACAGCGGCCCAAAGAGTCATAACGAGTATATGCAAACCAGGCTTAAGTCTATTGCAGGGCATGGTTCTTATTCTCTGAGTGTCTGCATCCAAAAAGGTACTTGATTTTTTGAGGTTCATGTCCTGATGGAGTAATTCATGATCAAAGCAACTTCCTTGCAGCTAAGAAAGTTCGTAGTAGAACCCCTTGTAGACAGTTGCTCCACATTGGATTATTCTGTTCCTTTGATGGTTTGCTCATAAGAGCCATGTACAGCTCATAAACGACTTTTAAACTGAAAGATGGCATATTTCCCCCATTCATTCGCTTGGTCAGCAGAGGATATATCTGTTACGCCAATGTAACAATCAAATCGTCTTTCTGGGTAGCATTCAAAGTTTTATATTCCATATAAATTTTGCACGGACAAGTAGAATATATTACAACTTTTGGTAGTGTTTTGTGTGACTTTCTTTAGAAGGATAATTTGAGTTCAATTGGCCATCTCAGAGCCCCCTCCCCCACCCCCACCCCCTTCACCTTCCATTCCTAGTTAATACGTACCTAATTAATACCTAATTTCAGACTGGGATTTTGTATTTTGTATATTATAGATCGTTCCTCCTCATCAGAATAGTAGAATTTTATATTTATATTTTTACGTTAAGGAACATTTATGTATGTTAATTTTAAATGCTATTTATAATATCCAATGTCCTTGTGTAGTGAATCCATTTTAGCGAAAATTTCATGAATCCAACAGCAATTTTTGTTGTATTAAAATGAAGCACGTTATTGGTATTTGCATTTTATTGTCTGCTTTACTGTACATTTCATTATAGAACAGATTAGACCCCGCCATCTTGACGGATAGAACTGAAATGTGTTAAATGGAAGCAATGGAAGTTACTTGTGTCGAAAAGGTTCACGAAGTTTTTTCCTCGAGAAAAGAAATATCCCCTTTCAACGAATGACAGTGTTTCTTTCACCAAATGAATTAGTATTTTGTTTGTCAGAAGCACAACAGACAGTTAAGTCATCATTAGGTTTTAGAAATATTTCCTACCCCTCCCCCCTCTCCCCTCCCCCTCCCTTCCCCCCGTTTATCAAGACCCCGTATATTAGGGACCTCTGAATATCACCCCTAGCCCAGTTGCAAAAACCTCTGCGGAGACATTCTACTGGCTGCGGGCAGATCGGAAGAGCATGGGATCGGCAAATGCGGGGCGGGTCTTTCAAAACAATGGCAAGCTGTGACACAAACAGATAGTTGAAAGATACGTTTCCGCTACTGTACCAAGTCTCTCTAGTTTGGCGCGGCGGGGTGCCATTATATTATACCGCAATATAAAGATAAATTATGAAAAGATTGAATATTCGCGAGAGTTGCTGTAGTCGCTGCTCCAAGCGTTCGGTCCATTTCGGAGCGGAGCAAGACACAGTCAAGCGTCTTATAATTTCCCCTGCCTCTCAGGCAGTATCAAGGGAAGATGGACGTTAAGATCAAGTTCTTGTCTTGGCTGTTTTTGTTTTTGATCATTGGAGCTGCTTACGCCCAAGGTAAGGTGTATTAACCACTGTTGATATACTACTCCATTTCACAATGCGTATCATAAAATTATGAGGGGTTTGCCCAAAAATACTGTCAGTAACTTGTATAAACTTAATGCATTATAGACTCTGTATTGTTTCTATTTGCTGATAGTTTTAATTCATTCTATTTACTATCTTTTGTGTGTTGGGCTGGGCATAGCTGAATCGTGTGGCTAAAATTTTGGCCTAAGGCTACGTTTTACGTTTGTAACCTTTCGGGCAGGGATCGTGTTGTCTGCCAGTGGGTTGGTTTGTTAAAAGTCTTGCAGCTCCATTTTACTACGTGAACGACATTTTATTGATTGTGTACCAGGGGGAAAATTCATCTTTCGAATGTTGTTTGGTTAAAAGTAGGGTGGTGTAGGCGGGAGAGTAACTAGACGGTGAGGGGTCTCATTTGTATTTCGACATTTATACCTCTGTACCATATTGTACCATATGGACTTTTTTCTCTTTTGTGGACTGTCCGGCATGCCTAGCTATAGTCTACCGAAGACTTATTGGTCAGAAACCAGTATTACTTTGGCTCTTTGGTGCCTTCACAATTAACCGCACCTCCCCTGTCTCACTGTTTAGACCAAAATCCAAAGAAAGTTCCCCCAACCGAAAGTGTTCAATTGATAACAGAGAAGCAATGACCTCAGGACTTGAACATGAGAAACATTTCTCGAGGCAAAGTTGCGCGAGCGTTCTCGCCCTGTAGGCTTCAGACCCTAAGGCGATTTGGTAGCGTCCAAGTCTCTTTGAGCCAATACAGAAACCACAGCGCTGTGATGGATAAATTTATGCTGCGAGAAAAGTAAACGTTTTCCCTTCAGGTTTTAGAAATTGGTGAATAAGTATGGGAAAAATTAGAGAGTTCCAAAGACTTGTGTATTTGTTACTGCTTTTGCACACCGGAAGGCTAACGCTTGCTGGGTTTAAGAAACATATAAACGGTGACCACCGTAGGGAGTTAATCGGTGGCAATATCTTGTTCTAAATAACAGTGAGAGCTGGTAGGGGGATTTATTTGTCTTGTATTTGAATGCTTTATCAACGGAATCGGAGAAGTCCCCCAATAAGATTGAAGTAAACTGTGGGGTGTAGGGTGCGGATCTATCACCTATCAACATGTTGATGTGCTACTCTTTGGAGAGGATTCAATCTAGAAGTAGTGTAGACAGGAACTTTGGCAGGAGCAATAAAATGCCTGAAGACTTTCCGATTTTGTTGCACAGCGGAAGCGCTTGGAAGGAGCGTTCCTGTAAGTGTAGGGGATTCCGCGGCATTTCCCGCAACTGTGCGCTTTTCAGCACAAACTCAAAAGTGACGACAGGCAGTTTGTACCTATCTGCGTGAAGCAATCACCATCAATATTTTAATTCCGTACAAATAGTAAATTGGGCCACGAGAAGAGTGGAATCATCATAGCTAACATTGATTGGTTGTGATTTAGATGTAAAGGAACTAGTAATGTAAGTGACCTATGGAAGTGTGTTGGTATAGGCCAACTATCAAGATTTTTGTCTTACTTGCCAGATCAAGATGGGGATGGTGAGTTTCCACCAGAAGAACCACCACCAGGAGCAGAACTTCCACCAGGACAGGTACGTTTTCTCTTCAGTTGCACTTTGTACAAGTATTTGAATGCAAAGAAGAGGAATATGTATTATGGTATGATAACTCTTTGGAATATATCATCACTGAAGAGCCAATTGTTGTTTGGGCTATTGAGGTTTTTTGGGGGAGGGGCGCTGTCAACTTTGTTTTGTTGTGGCTAACTGAACCATGCCATCAGCATCTGGAAGTTTGCTAATGAACTGGTCATTTTAATACCTTTGGTTAGTGCTGGTGCATCGAGGGACTTTTCCAGCACAGCTATGAAAAGCATTGCATATTTCTTTAAGTAGATAAGTGATGAGTAAGTTCATTATTTGTGTTCATTGTTAATGGCATTTCATGTTTTGTAGGCTGCATCAATACCAGGACCCAAAGGAGTAAAAGGACCACCTGGAGAACCAGTAAGTGCTTCTCAGTATTGATCAGTTTTGGTTGTTTTTCATTCATCAACTAGTGTATATACCATAAAGTCTCTGTTAAGCCCTCCAGGGGGCTTATTGTTTTCAAGCACTTTAGATGGGAAGCTTAATTGAGAGTCAGCTTAATAAATGCTACCTTATGCAGAGGGGGTTTATTGGAGAGGGGGATTAAAAGAGAAATTAGGGTATATATAGGAATTATTGTCATTTTACTAGTTAGACATTACTCATAGGTCTGTTTCAATCCAGGATAATGACTTCTAAGTCCATTGACTAACTTATTGCACCTCTGATGAGAGCAGTGGAATAGCAGTGAGAAATATATATATATATGTATATAGCTTGCGAGTAACCAGGATTTCTCCTTTTTCAGTGCAGACAGAAACATTATTACTCTCAGAAAAATCAGGAGAAAATTAAAACTTGCCACCTATGTATTTATATATATATGTATATATATATATATATATATATATATATATATATATATATATATATATATATATATATATATATATATATATATATATATATATATATATATATATATATATATATATATATATATATATATATATATATATATATATATATATATATATATATATATATATATATGTATTTATATATATATGTATATATCTATATATGTATATATCTATATATGTATGTATGTATATATGTATATGTGTATATGTGTATATGTGTATATGTATATATGTGTATATATATGTATATATGTATATGTATATATGTATATAATAGTTGAAACATTTAATCAAGACCATATGTATATATGTATATATTTACTTATTTATTTATTTATTTATCATATTTCCTCAAAGGTAAGCTACAACCTACTTTTTGTTTCAAATGCAATTTTTGGCCTACTTTTGAATGGGTCTATTTTTGAGGTGTGTTCTGAGCAGAGAGAAAATATGACTTCTGAAAAAAATTTTCAAAAATCTTAAAAGGTGTCAGTTTTATGGTTCAGTCCTAATGTCCTCTTGTGAATAGTCTAGAAAGTTGTCAATAACAATTTTGTTTTATCTTCTTCCTATGCATCAGCTTCATTTTCTATGCAAGAACTGCTTTTAAACACCTCTTTTCTCTTTAACTGCTCATAGTTTATTATGTCAGGACTTAGTTTCATCAATTCACAAAGTTATGATATACTATCATGCAGGATGCAAAGATCTTACCTCTTTCGGACAAGTAATTTTGTGATCGTCTTTTACATCTTTTCTTTGTCCAGGCTTATTTTCAAGGTCGGCTTATTTTATTGCATCTACTAAAATATCTCGGCTAGTTTTCGAATTGACTTATTGTGACTGTTAGCTTACTTTTGAGGAATACAGTATAATACATGTATATTTATTTATTTATTTATTTACATACACAGATACTTGTTCATAAGAATTTATCTATAAATCTAAAAATGTGTTTATATATACTGACTTTTACTCATTATTGTGTGTCACTGTGTTCATATTATAATTTAGGGACCAGATGGAGGACGTGGAGATAAAGGTGATCCCGGAGATGCTGGACCTGATGTAAGTATAGATTATGACCCTATTTGTTCAGCCCAGTAATTACTGTGTGATATTTCAGAAATATAATGCAAGATGTCTCTTGATACATCTTATGAGTTTTGATGTATCTAAAACCTTAATGTGAAATGATATTATATGCTGGTATTAATATTGGCATTCCCTGTTAGATTTTGATTGATTGTCTTTGTCATATCAGGGTCTTTCTGGATTAGATGGTGCTGATGGAGATGAAGGAGAAGTTGGCCCCCCAGGACCACCTGGACCACCAGGAAATAATGTTACTGTAAGTGTGTTTCAAATAGTTGTTCAAAAAGTGAACACTTTTTTGTTTAGCACCAGGAGAAAGCATATAATTTTCCAGCTTTGTGCAAAATTATTTGCAGTCTTCACTGGGAAGTCTACACAGTATTAGCCGTATTGAGCTATGTACGTTATTAGTTCTCATGAATGGTATTATAATATACTTCTTTATGCACCTTGAATAGAATATAGGTGGCTAGTTGTTATGTTCAAAGTATGGTTTTGTCCTCATGTGCAGAAGTATGGTAATTTGATTTTTCAGAATTACTTTAGCCTTTTTGGGACATGTTTTGTAGTATTGACATTTCTGACCTTTCTGTTGTTTCTAGACTCAAATCACCATCTATGGACCTCCAGTAAGTTTTCATTTTCTAAGCAGACTTTTGTGTTAGTGTGTGACTTGTGGCTATGAGTTGTGGTGATGATGATGCTGATAATGATGATTATGATGATGATGATGATGATGATTATGATTATGATTATGATTATGATAATGTTTATGGTAGTAATGGTTATAATGATGATAGAGCATGCACTGATTATGTAGATGTGTTTATGATGAATTTATAGGACCAATGTGCTCATTTTCTTTTGGAATATAGGAAGATAACACTCTCTCTTTCACAATATAGGGCCCACGTGGACCCTCAGGAAATCAAGGACAGCAGGGCCCAGAGGTAAAACTGAAGTTAATTTTATTTGAATAATTAAGAAAGATTGTTAAAAGTAAAATAGTTGTGCTTTTTTTCATATGTTTTATGTTCTTGTTAGGCCAGTTGTATTTTTTGTAATTTTCTCATTATTGCCTCTTCTAATTGTGAATGTATGCAAGAGCAAATAATGCCAGGCCTTTCAATAAGTATATCAGACAAGTGCTACTGATCATACTCTTCTTTGGGCTCTCTTGTGGGTGCCATTTGGTAAGAAAGTGATTTTATTGATTAATGAAAGATATTAGTAAAGAAGCCAAACAATCAGAAGAATCATACATACTGAAGGAAGGCATGTAGCAATGCAATCTCAGAGGGTCCTGGTGGTTATTGCAACTTTGCCACCTAAGTTAGGCTGCACCTTATAAGGTCAATTGCTTATGGTGTCATCCAAATTCATATATAGGAATCATGAATTTGCAGCAAAGACCAATGAGAATTGGCATTTCTCAATAAGCTAATGGGATATGCACACATGCTTTTTAAGTGGAAGTCCAAGCAACTGTGTGCAAATTATGTGATTGAATTATTCAATGTGGAGAGACAGATTGCAATTGGATGGGCTTGTATAAATTAAGCAGTATATTTTGTATCCATAGTGATTTTAGTGCTCTTTGTTTTATATGGTAGTTTATATTTATGTCCTAAATTCACTTCAGGGACCTGGTGGTGAGAAGGGAGAGTCTGGCCCACCTGGCCCAAGAGGACCACCAGTATGTATTTACTTTGATTTCAAGATTAAATCATCAAAGTTTTTTCTCTGTTGAGCTTAAGTGAAGTTCAACACCTAGAGAAGTCTTTAATTCATAGAATTTCTTCAGGGATGTAATGCAGGGAACACCGTTCTTCACTTTCTTTTGTTTTTTGAATTTTTTTGAAGTATATACTGTATTTTCAGTGTTTTCTGTCTGATTTTTTTACCCTGACTTAGACTTGGATGAAATATCAAATTTAGATGAACTATCATATTTGATTCTGTAGTTTTTAAGTGCTTAAATTCAAGAGGTTTAGCAATATGAATGGATTAGGAGTTTTTTTGCAATATTGTATGTCACGAGACCAGGATTTATTCAGTGCTGTTGTCATTCAACTAGATTCAAGAATAATTCCTCTTGTTTTAGTCACATAAATTTCTGTGAATTTCTATATATTTCGGTTCACCTTTCGGTCGTTATCCGACGTTTCATACTCTGACGAGTGTCGGACGAAAAAAGCTTTCAGTATGCTAAAAGAATGTTTCCTCTTTTTTCATGCTATAGTGAAGTTCTGTAGTACCAACAGACTTTTCACATAAATTTCTGAATATATCTACTGTAAAGATAAAAGTGATGGGGCAAGCAATCATACCAGGTTTTAGGGACTTTGAAAGATCCCACTGTCCATTGGCAATCCCTTTTACTATGTACCCCAAGACTTTATTGAACTGCAATTATATATAATGTAAGCATGATATTGTAAACTATCGTTTACATGCTATTGTTTATTAGGACCAGGAAAATTATTCGTCATTTATCATTGTATGTCACTGGTACAGATCTGTATTGGTATATTTTATCTTAATACTTTAGGGACCAATGGGACCACAAGGTCCAGCAGGACCTGATGGTGCTAATGGTGCTGATGTAAGTACCTTTGAAGAATGTAAAGATTCCATAGTTGCCAGGACTCACACATTCTACTGAAGATTCTAGCTTTTCATTGTTATCTCGGATCAACCATAAGGAATACCAAATTTCGTAGATGTTCAGCATATCTTTCAGTACTATTGAAAGAACAATTCAGAAAGTTATGTTTGGAGTTAAACTGGAGCTTTGTTTTTCATGCCAGTTGATCACCATTGGTCCCTTGCCTTTGGACTATTAAATAATGCCAAAGAGGTTACTACTGAACAGTGGCTAGCATTCTTAAACTAATTGCTTTTCATGATTCTGGTCATTCACACCAGTTTTGCATAATGTGATGTTGCACTATTATTGATAGAATTTTAATTTCCAAAACTTGGCAACTATGATATTTTGCTCTACCTCATACTTTTATGTTTTTATGATGCTTTATGGTGCATGCAATTTGTTGTATCACTTGTATCCAAACAAGGTACCCTTCATTAGAAGAACACATGTATGGCAATTTATTCTTCTACTATATATATTTGTTGAACTACTTCAACACTGAAGGCCCTGTTCCATGAAAGGAAAAGAAATGTATAGAAAGGTTAGGGAGCAAAGCAGAAATATTGCTGATAGAATTGGCAGTAGATTGCCGAATCAAGTTACCCTGCAGTTTTTTCAAAGGTGTTGATGGTCTTTGCTAGAGTATGGCAGAAAAGTCATCAGAATGCATTTGCTTTCATACAATTTGACAATCAACTTACGTGCATCCATTTATCCTTTATAGTGGGGATCTCAGACTGAAATCACTTGGGGCTTTAGCAGACAAGAGTCTGGACAATGAAGCCCCACATTAAGTATTCCATGAAATCTGAATAGAGGCATCTAGTATTATCATATCCATGACATTCTAAATCCAAACTTTACAACCTTGACTTCAATCAGCTATAAATCAAGTGTGTGCTGAAAAATGAGAGTTTGAGATGTATAAAGTCTATGGTGACTATACAGTGCTGAATAGGGAAATCCATGGTCATTGGCAGTATTAGCATTTGTCTTATTGCCCTGCAGACCATCAAAAAGCTCAATATATGGGCTGCAAATGGCTATAGACTTTGAGTATAAGACCTCTGCTTTTTAGTTATTACTTTGATTGCTTCTTCTTCAAGTACCTGACCTGGTACAGGTATCGGCAGTCATGCGCCTCCAATCCTCATGTCTTTCTGCTGTTCTAGGGAATTCTGCCCAACTCTTTGTTCCCATTGTTGCCCAGTTGTTAAGGCTTTGGAGAAATGTCACTCTCTCTCAATGACAATCCCTTTTTCCATTGATTCTTCCATCTACTGCTTCCTTGATATATATGATCTGCCATTTTATGATAGGGAATTAAAGGAGTTAAAGGAAGACAAGGACCTGTAGGACCTGTTGGTGCTCCTGTAAGTATTTTTCAAGCACTTTTAGGTTTGGTTCTTTCCTGTGTAATTTCAGTTGCAAGATTTCTCTTGCTTACCATATTTACTCAATAAAATGTTGCCCTTTGATAAGCAGTGCCCTCTTAAAGAATGTCACATCCAGCCAAGCATTTGTAATAAACACCATCTGTTGAATGCTGGCCACTATTGAAAGCTAGGTCTTGAAAAGCTGTCTTTATTAGGAAACCTATTAAGCATGAAATGACTAGTAGTTTTACTATATTGCATATACATATATATGTATATGTATATACAGAAGTTTTACTTGTTTCCTATCAAGAAACACAAAGAAATCACTGCATTTTCATTGTGTATATAATCTATATACACCAACCTTTGATAAATGCCATCCTCTATTGAATACCACTCCCAAAAGTTGGGTTTTTGGGCTGAACACCATTTATTAGAGGAAAAATGATAATATACAACTAAGTAGGTGTTTACAATGCAAATAAATCAAGTCTGATGTTGATTAATTGATTGATTGGCTGATTGATTGATTGATTGATTGATTGATTGATTGAAAGATAAATGAATTGGTTGGATGATTTTATTTGCAAATTTACAATGAAGTTTGTTCATGAATTTTCTCAATGCTAAAGTGGGAGTTGCCTCTCATTGGATCTTCTTTTGTTCTTGTTTGCATATTTCAGTTCAATTATTTTTGTTAAAAGTTTGCTTAATTTTAATGAACTAGATACATTGTGTTATAAATGATATTGGGCTGGATTGTATATTGAAACTGTAGTTCATTTGATCAAATGGATTTTTGTCATTTGTCTTGTTTGTGTTTAAGAGTGAGAGATTATATTTGCTGTGAAAACTTAAATGATTTGGCTCATTTCTTATCCACTGGTTTGTTATTCGTAGATTTTTAGTTATGATAGTAGGCTGTGATCTGCAAAGTCTTTATTGACGAGTTGCTTTGCTATTATAGGGTATCTCCGGTGCAGCTGGAGCCAGAGGAACAAAAGGTGCAAAGGGAGGACCAGGCTCTCCTGGTCCAAAAGGAGAAAAGGGTGATGGTGGTAGACGAGGTCAAGATGTAAGTGTTTGAAATAATATTTTGAATGTTTGTTCTTGAAGAAGCATGCATGTATTTTTCACCTATCATAAAGTGATGTTTATGTCACATGTGGAAATGTGCCAAGATAAAGGATATGTGGGGTGTTGAATTTGATATGAAGCAGCTTATCATTTTTTGTCTGTTGTTTTCATTGTCATTCATATTGAATATAGCACAACTTTTGAAGTGGTGAATGACCCAACATCACATTAAAATCAGTGGGAATACAATTGTCCTAAATTTTACATATGTTTCTTGATAGGGAGCTCCTGGTTTGGCTGGTCTCAAAGGTAAACAAGGAGATGAGGTTGGTTTTTCTTTAGGTTTTAGATTTAATTATTGTTTTCCTTTTATTCCTTATTATTAATTATTTCATCTAAAAAAACATATTGTTATTATTGTAAATTTATTAATAATTATTGTTTTATCAACCCAGTTGCATGCACATTGTTTTGACAATGTATATATATTGCTCTGTTTGTTCTATACATCAAAACTTCAGCTGTTGTATTCATTTTTTGTATCAGGCTATATGATGTAGCAATTGCAACATTGTAATGGTTGTTTGTAAAAGAGCAAGTCCTTTTTAAGACTTTATTTTACCAGAAAGATTTTTTATTTTACTCAACCATTACAGTGTTTCATTGTTAGAATTAGACCATGTATTGTTTTGTAGATATCATAATTCATTTGCATTGTGATAGGTTTTGACTAACCCAAGAAGGTAGTTGCTCATTGATTGGAAAGTAGTTTGTCAATTTCATGGCATTTTGTGCTGTTTACATTGAGTTGTGCAAATGGTACACAGATTTATACTCATTCAGTGCTCATCCATTGTTACAAGGAGATGATATTTATCCTGAAAGTGAAATGCACGATATGATTCTTTGATATTAATTGGACTCGTTGTTTCTCTTCCTAGGGTGCTCAAGGACCACAGGGATACCCTGGCCCAAGAGGACCTTCTGGTGATATTGTAAGTTTTGTAGTCTCCTTAATTTTTATGAATAACTCCTTTTTGCATCTTGTTCTTATCAAGTATCAAGTGTGATTGGTAAAGTTGTAATTCCAATGGGGAGTTAATCACCATTACTGTGGTTTTACTAAACAGTAGAATGGGCTGCACATTGTTTTGAAAAATTTTAAATTGCAGATACCAAATGATAGCATGGGGCCCAACAGCGACTCAGAAGCCAGACTGGCTCAGGAGCCCATCACAGCTCTTAGGACACTTTTATCAAAAATTTGATGGGAGGAAATGTGCTCTTTTTCAATCCATTTTGTACACTTCAGAATTCACAGGTCTCATAATTTGCATCATGTTTGTCATTCCCTTGATCAGGCCTTTCCCGGAGACGCGGGCTATAGCCCGCGCCCGCGCAAATCCCGCGCAAAATTAATTTGCGAGGGCTTTTTTCCGCCCACGCAGTTTTTCCAAGCTACATTCTCATTTAATCGCGCAGCTTAGCTTCCCAGTGTTTGAACTACTTACCGTTAAATATCAGGGTGTTAGCAAATAACGTCAATGTGTTTATAAAATGGCGTTATAAATAGGATATTTCCGTTTCCTTATATGGCATATGCTAACAATTTTTGTATTACCCTCTTAAAACTTTCAATGGAATAGGAAATGTTTTCGCACGAAAGGAATAGCCCATAGCATGATTACCATTGTAATGGAAACTTTTAAGGTAGTAGTACACATAAAAATGCCTTCTTAAGGTGAATAGTGTTTATTTTGCCTTTGCAAATACTCAAATGTAAAAACCAATCAACAGTTCCGCAAGGGCTAAATAGCCCACGCAGCCAAATGGGCAAGGGCTTTTCATAGCCCACCTGGTATTTTTTCCCGGAGAGGCCTGCTTGATGCTCTCAGTCAGTATCCAGTAGGAGCCTGACTACCCCTGGTATAAGATGTGATATAGGATTCCTTGTGGCTACTCTGTTACATAGGTACCACTGACTTTGACAAGGCACTTACTCATAATTGTTTGATTAAGTGCTTATTTTGAATACTTTTTTATAAGAGTATCCTTCATTGTTGAGTCTCTCAGGTACAGTGAGTAAATGTATTCATCTCTACTTAATTTTGTCCTTAACACAATAGTTCACTGCCATTAGTAAAATGCTACCTAGACTGCTAACCTGTGAATTGCTCTTCTAGGGCCCAATTGGTAAAGATGGTGTTGATGGTCCAACTGGTGCACCAGGTCCTCGTGGACCTGATGGACCCCCTGGAGTTCAAGGACCAGCTGGTCCACCTGGTGCTGTTGGACCACAAGGACAGCAAGGTCCAGCTGGAAGACGGGTAATCTTTTAATCGCATTATGGGGATGCATTTTCTATTGGAAATAAGATTTTGTTGCAAGCACATTCATATGTCTAGGAGCATAGTAGAAGTCAAAGATAACAAAAATCATAGTTTTCGTCTTTACTTAGCATAAGTTTACATATTTACTGCTTTTTATAAAATTTTTATATATACATGTACATACGTGAATTTTGAAATAGAAATACTGTTTTTGATAACAGCTTATTGTAATATGGCTGCTTCATAATATCAATGGCAAGTCTTGCTTGTACTTGGTTGCCTTAGGTCTACCATTTATTTCTTATGACAATCTTCATGTACTTGAATCCTCTGGTCTTTTTAGGGTGAGCGTGGATACCCTGGTGCTCAAGGTTCCCAAGGAGATCCAGGAAAACCAGTAAGTTGTTCCACCTTGCAAATAGTGTTCAGTTTGTTATTTTGTTATATACCACACTCCTCCAAAAAAGTTCCCACCTTCAAAAAGGAACCCCCCAAACAGGTCCCACCTAAGGCAGCCCAAAACTGAAAAACTGATTAACTGCCTAACTGAAAAAACCCAGGGTATTAAAGCAGGCCAACCATATGAAAATGCACCTGATAAATTGCAATCACAGCAAGAAATGTTGTTTGAACCAGGCTTAAAGCCATTTTTTGGGAGCAACTATGATATATAGGACTGGAATTTTGATGGTATTGACTAGAAATTTGTATTGAAATTGGCTGAACACAATTTTCATTTTTAATTAACTTTGAGAACTATTTATGTTTAAACTAGCTTTTGATGACAGATTACCTGAGTGAAGTAACATAGAATTTGAAAAGCATCCACCCTTGAAAGTACACCCCTCCAGAAGCATGATTGAAAATTTAAAAAGTGCTCTGAAATATAAACCAATCTGAGTATCATGTTACAAAGAGCATTGCTTTGCTTT
Organism: Mastigias papua; assembly: GCA_964019165.1. Classification (NCBI taxonomy): domain Eukaryota; kingdom Metazoa; phylum Cnidaria; class Scyphozoa; order Rhizostomeae; family Mastigiidae; genus Mastigias; species Mastigias papua. The sequence continues at coordinate 17,665,700 of OZ025268.1, forward strand.
GGATAGCATTACCTTCTCTGGCTCTTGTTTTCTATGTGATCCCTCACTGTATATATATACTTATTTTTTGATGATTATTTTATTTTTTGAATCTTCGTGCAAATTGTTGAGGATTAGTCATAAATATTTTAGCAAGTCTTAATTTTACTTTCTTGAATGAGATTGTAAAGTTAATCTTTTCAGCCAGTTAAAGTTCATATGTTTGGTTTCTTGAAGCAAACTGTATAAAGTCTTTTATAATGAAATATCTTTCACATTTTGTAGGGTACACCAGGTGAGAATGGTGCCCCAGGTGCTCAGGGACAAAGAGTAAGTTTTCTGTTGTTATATTTTTATTATAGAATAGTATTTAGAGGTTTGTCATAGAGTAATAGCATTTGTTTATTCTACTTGCACATCTGTTACAATGCTATCCAGTAATTTCCATTTTTATTGCTTCCATGTCTACTACCAGTAGCAATGTGAATGGTGATTGAGGCCTGCTAGTGGATTCCTTGCCACCTTCAACAGAATTCTTAAAATTTTTGATGTGGATTATCAGTTCTGATGCAGTACGTTCTTCTCTTGTAGGGTCTTGCAGGACCACCAGGATACAGAGGAAACCAAGGTCCTAGAGGCCAGCCTGTAAGAAACATTTTGTACCCTTTTTGTGGCTCCTTTTATTTACTTTGATGCATACTGCTTGTATAGCATGCACAAAAGAGAAAAGTTCTCAGATGCAGAATAGATATGTAGTAACCTATAGCAAAACTTCCAAAATTTTGATAGTTTTGAGATTTATGGTATTCAGAGTCCTAGATAAACTTTGCAAATTCCTTGCAGAACTCCTTGGATTATTTTGCTTTGGAGTGTTTAATGAGAGTATTGTATAAAGTTTGAGGAGAAATTCACAAGTTATCATTATATATATATTATATATAATTTATTATTCTGTTGTCTGATGTCATTCCCTTTCATTCATTTTGATTGTAGCTATTTTAGGATGTTAATGTGATGGTTTCATTTCTCAATAGGGACCAAGAGGAAACCGTGGCCCACCTGGTCCACCTGGACCCCAGGTAAAGTGCTATATTTGTTTCCTTAGTAGCCCACTTTTTTACTAAACATGCTCAAATTTTCAGGACAAAGGAAAAATTCTAAGTTAGTGATATTAGATAGTTTGGTGAATCAGTAAAGCAAATTCAACATATGAAGTTAATTTTAGAAGGTATATGTAATATATATATATATATATATATATATATATATATATATATATATATATATATATATATATATATATATATATATATATATATATATATATATATATATATATATATATATATATATATATATATATATATATATATATATATATATATACTAAGTCACGAGTGGGCTACCACAATTGGAAAATTTCTTTTGGCCCCAGTGCGGATTCGAACTCACGATGTTTAGATCAGAAGACACCTGTGCTAATCAATTGCGCCATCCAGGCACAAAAGAATAGCGGTGGAATCTTAAGGTCATTCCACCGTGAGTCCCTCAACGCATCTAGGGCCTTCTCTATGTTTCGGCTATAATGCCTTCTTCAGAGCCAAGCGTACTATGTTATCTTAATTCGGCTAAGGCTGACATAGGTAAATACTAAGTCACGAGTGGGCTACCACAATTGGAAAATTTCTTTTGGCCCCAGTGCGGATTCGAACTCGCGATGTTTAGATCAGAAGACACCTGTGCTAATCAATTGCGCCATCCAGGCACAAAAGAATAGCGGTGGAATCTTAAGGTCATTCCATATATATATATATATATATATATATATATATATATATATATATATATATATATATATATATATATATATATATATATATATATATATATATATATATATATATATATATATATATATATATATATATATATATATATATATATATATATATATGGATGCTTTTTGTGAAAAATTGTCAAGAGAGTGGTACATCGCCTGCGCAAATCAGTCTTGGAGGGTGATGTGGTATCAAGTTTTTGCTTCATAGGCATCCCCCAGAAGTGCATCCCCCAGAAGTGTACTTCGATATCATGTCAAAAGTTTGTAGAGCATTGTTCTTGGCAAAACCTAGTTATGCTGATGTGTGTGATTGCCACTTCACACCTACTTTACACCTAGCCATTATGGTGTTTGATCTTTAGCATGTTGCACACAAATAGGTTTACAAATGTGAACCTACTTTCTTGAGTCTCTGGGTGGAAGACTTTTGATGATAAGTACTTGTACAGTTATGAATGGTTTGCCATATTCTCTGTCTAGAACCAAGTGCCAAGTCATAATTGTTGGGGCTAAATCAGGATTTTGCAAGGGAGGCCTATCACCCATGTAAATAGGTTTGAGGGCAGTTGTGAGGGTGAGAGGGAATTTGTGAGGGTGAGGGCAAGGGCATTTGCTCTTGTAAAATGAATAGGCCTGTATATAAATATTTATTTATTTCTGTAACATTATATGGATATTTATTCTTGGTACTTGATGTCTTGTAGGGTGAATCTGGAGCACCTGGTGATATTGGAGAATCAGGATCAAAAGGAAACAAGGTTTGTTATGTCTTTGCTTCATTATTTTAGTTGGACCCAGCTGTCTAGTCTGCTCAAGCAAATATGCGCTGTTGTTTTTCATACAAGAGTATGGAAGTTTTTATTTTATTAACTTCATTATACTGCTTGCAAATATGTAGCAGGTTCTTAACATTTATGTTTGGATTGATACCCATATCCATTTGCAGATAATCAAGCATTGCCTTCAAATTTGAGTTGCAGAATGAATTATACTTAGATGCATTTATTTAGCATGCATGTTTTTCAGCCTTGTGCTGCTGATATGCCTTCCAGGTGCTTATGGATATTTTTAATGTTTCTAGGGTCCACGTGGCTTGACTGGACCAACTGGTCAGCAAGGTCCAGTAGGAAAACCTGTATGTATTTTGATTTTGAGAACTTCTTTAGTTCTTAATTCATCTCATAATCATTTGTTAGACTGTAAGGTTGTTTATTTTTGTAGCATCTGAAACAGATTTCAAGTAATTGTAGTAGTTGATTTGTGTATTTGAAAATGATTTCCTTCAAACCTGGGCAGATGCAAACTCACAGTGGAGAGCTGCCAGAAAAATCGAATTACTGGATGTCTCCTTTGTTTCACTTATTATATATGATGGGAGAGATTTCATCATGAAAATATGGTTTTAGAAATGTGTTGATTGCTTTAGTTCTTGTTTTTTATGAGTTCTTAATTCTGTACTTGTTCTCTATAGGGAAATGATGGAAGACCAGGAGCCCCTGGACCACTTGGACCCTCGGGACCTAGAGTATGTACCATAACCATTTGAATAGATGTTTAAAGCAATGCTTTTACTATTCCAAAGCTATTGCTTAAAATAATTATTGGAGATGTAGATAAAGGGATTTACAGAGTTCATAATGGAATGCTGTTTCTCTGTAACTGATACTCATTTGCATTAAGTAAATTGTTATTTTTATTTGTAAAGTAGTTTTAGAGTTATTATACTATGCAATTTTAATTGTAAAACTTTTCTTTTTATTTAATGGTCTAAGAAAAATAGTGATTTTCTGGCAGGTGTCCTGTCCTGACCACTTTGACTTCCATAACTCTCCTACTACAACTTCTTAAATTGTTTTGCTTCTCTGGTCCACTTGACAACTATTGCCTTATTTTCATTCAGGGTCTTCCAGGTATTCCAGGAAGACCTGGTTTAGATGGATTCCAAGGAATCAAAGGACACAGAGGACCAAAAGGTTATCAAGGACCTGCTGGAGATAAGGGTGATCGGGTTTGTGTTTGGCTCTTTTACCTTTTTTCTACAATGTTATTTATCAAATCCTTTCTGTACCACTGTTGTGTGTGTGAGTAGTTTGCCCTCTTTATTGATGCCGATGATTTCAGATTGCAACTTTTCTCTGCTTTTTAGGGTTCTTCAGGAAAGAAAGGAGCAGCTGGTATCCGCGGACCAAGGGTAGGTTGAGACCCAATCTAAGATACATTATATGACATGTACAGAAAATGCAACTTTTTCAATGGCAAGTATATGAAGATGATTTGTGTTATTTGGGGAGCCTACTTCTGTTAGTTGGCATTGTTTAGCTGGAAACAGGCATTTGCTTACCCTTGTAACCACATTAAAAATTTACTATTTATGTACAGTGCCCTGATTTCATTAGAGGTAGCCATGGGAAACATGTTTTGTATTTATTTGTAAATGGCATTTCATCTGTTCACTGGACACAAGTTATACTAGAAATAATGTATCTCTACTCTCTGTGAATGTTTTCCCATCATTGTATCTTTTGTTAGAAGAAGGGATTTGTATATATTGAATCAATTCATTTTTCAGGGACCACCAGGCCAACCAGGACCACCAGGATTGGAGGGAAAAGATGGACCTATTGTAAGTTGGAAAGAACTTAGAGAAACCCTTTGTCTGTTATTAACACTATAGTCATGTGATAAAGTTGCAGATTTAAATGTCTGAAGGTCCTGTCTCTTTGCCCATTTTTTAGATAGTTATGTTGACAGTAAATTCAATAAGTAAATTCAAAACTTTGTGTTATTACTATTTCTTGTTATATTTAGTCAAGGAAGTATTCCCAATTCAGGTTTTGCTAGAATTTTGTAATAGTTGATTGTTGTTGATAGCACTGTAAGAGCACTTTGATGCTGCATTACATGGATGTTTAATTTGTGCCACTAAAGACTTTTGCACAACATGTTTTTGTTGTTTAGGGTTTGCCAGGCAAAGATGGAGAAATGGGACCACCAGGACAACCTGTAAGTATACATATTATATATGTATATATAGTTTGTAATAGTTGAATTTCTCTTTTATCTGATTTTGAAAACATGAACAGGAAACCACTGTTCTTAGGAGACGAGAAAACTAGGAAAAGTCACGGAATTATATATATATTTGAAATGTAGAATAACCCGGAAGATCTTGAAAAGTTAAGGGATTTTTCTTTTTGGAGAGTTTTATTGTTTTTGCTCCTTTATTGTCAAAAAGTACTGGGAAAATTGTAGAAAAGGTGGGGAATTTTTACAGATGTGATCTGGAAAACCTGGGAAAGTCAGAGAATTTGTTTGAAGATTCTCCTGAGAACCCTGGAAGTAGTATGAAGGCTATCATCAACATGACTAAGTAGTTGAATGAGTGGTATTGTCATTTTGAGATATGTAGAGTGTGAATTTATCTTGTCAGTGGCTTTTGTGATGTTTTAGATATTGAAATTGCTGTTTATAGACATTTTCATGATTGAGTTAGGCTTTTTGTTGCAGTTTGATTCACTTAGTCCTTGCCATTTTTTCTAGGGTCAACCAGGAATTCAAGGAGAGCCAGGAGGCCCAGGAGCAAAGGGAGACAAGGGTTTTGCTGGACGAGATGGTGAAGCTGGCTTTGATGGAGCAGCAGGCGAAGCTGTATGTAGACATTCAGTATTTTTTACTCCTTGCAGAAGTGTAGGGTGGCGTAGCATTAGTAAATACTTTATAAACTTTTGGCCATGTTGAAACTATCTTATTGCAATAGGGTTCTTCATTACTGTAAATTCTGGAATTGGTCCCCCCCTCATAAAGCACCCCTCGAATAACTTCCCAGGCTAGAACTTCAAATTGTTAATTAACTCCTGCTTGAGTAAACCCTCACCACAAGGGATGATGATAACATTAATCGTTAAAATGGACTGACGTTTACTTATAGAGTGTTCTTTCAATATGTTGGAGGAGTTTTGACAATGAGCTTTGTCATATATGTCAAATAATTTGATATGCCCCTCTCAAATCAGCCCTCCCTTCAAATAAGCCCCCCAACCTTAAGAGTATCAGAAATAAATATCATGTTCAGCTAGCTCTTAGTAAACCCATAGTATACAATGGTGATTGTGGCCAGCTGGACGCTGTGTTCATGATCATCACATCACGTTGATCTGTCTGCATCTGGCTATATGTTTCAGTTCACCTTTCAATCATTATCCAACATTTCATACTCTTACGAGTGTCAGATGGAAAAAAGCTTCTCAGTACGCTCAACCCACTTTTTCAAGCTATAGTGAATATTAAGTGTAAATTCCTTGTGGATTCCTTTACATATGATTTTCCATGGAGAATTTACCATTATAGTATTTAGTAGTATATTTATATTATATATTTATTAGCTGTGTTCATATTTATGTCTTTCTTGCTAGTATTATTTATCTTTTTGCAATCCTTTGACATGTAAAATTTTTTCTCATTAGGGAGAACCAGGACCCACTGGACCTCCAGGATTAATCGGACCTACAGGAAAACCAGTAAGTGTATTTGTTTCTTTTTTGCTAGAAGTACTCTTATTTGAAGTTTTCTACTGTTTGGATATTTTTTGTCTATTTTTCATTTTACTTTGGTATTAAGAATTTTGGCTTAATTACTTGTTTATTCACCTTTACTATTATTGAAGAATTTTGAGCAAATTTTGACAATTTATCCAATTTCACATTTTAGGGACCACGTGGTGACCAAGGAGAACAAGGCCGAAGAGGAAATGTTGGAGAGATAGTATGTTTCTAGTTTTCTGTATAATTGGAAGCATAAAGTTAATGAGAGTTCTAAGCATTGACAAGTTAGAACCTATAGCACAATTTCCTTCAAATGCTTGTTTGACTCCCCTGTGTAGATGTATGTATGACTTTCAGTGAAAGAACGACATGGCTGACCAACTTTTCAACCTAGGTAATATGGTAGTAGTAAGACACAATGAATGTCTAACTGACGATGAGTAGCACAAAGGAAAGATTTGTTGATACGCTAGAATGGCAGAAATACATTGTAAAGCATACTTTATACTATCTTTGACTCCTTGGCATGCTTATTTTCTGCTTATATGTGCAGATATAGGGACAATTCTATTAGACTCACTTTATTTTACCTCATTTTAAACACTGTTTTCACTGAAGTTCGAAAGTCGTACCTGGCTATAGATCTGTAGGATGCTGAAAGTGTTTTTCTTTCTTTCAGGGTCCACCTGGAGCTCCAGGTCCTCAAGGACGTCAGGGAAAGAATGGCATGAACGTATGAATCTTTTTTATATCCTTATGTTTTCTAACTTTTCCTCATAAGCTAATCCCTAATGGGAGGCCCTGCTTTGTATTTGCGGGTATTTGTATTTGACGTTATGGAATGTTTTTCTTGAGGAAATAACAATAATAAATTAAATTGTAGCTCACATGCTTGTATGATTTGGCAACTCTTCAAAGCTTTCTTGATATATAATTTTACTGTACAAGTGCTTAAATCCTGTTAACAGAACTTTTTCTTATGTAACATGTTGGTTCTATGCTGTTGTTCCAGTAAGCCTCCTTTGCCTAACACCCTACAGGAAAATTTTTCTCTTTTAGGTCATGTCAATTTTTATTCAAATGTAGCTTTATTCATCTACTATTAATTTTTAGGGAGCCTCTGGGCAACCAGGAAAGGATGGCTCTATGGGCCCACAGGTAAGAAAATTTTTCTACAATGTAGCAGTGTTTGATTGCATTGGTCAGATCTTCTTTGTTTCACAAACTTGTGCTTTCTCGTATATAATCTATTTAATTTTTGGGTTCTGCCCTCCTCTGTCCACTTCCAGCATACAGCTTTATTCACACACCTTTGTGTGTTTTTCTAGCAAGACATTAAATTTAGTTGTGTCCAGTCATATACTTAGGTATGTGTATTTTTATCTGTATTTTTAGGGAGAACGTGGATTCCGAGGAGAAAGAGGACCAGCAGGAGCTGATGTATGTCTTCTAATTCTTATATGTGCATAATTTGTCATGCTTCTGAAGGATGAGCTGTTGTATGTAAAGCCATTTCATTGAAGATAAATTGTGGGCCCTAATTGTTTATGCATACAGAATACTGCTTCCATCGTCTCATTATGAGGGACTGATAGCATTCTCTTGAGTCCCGAATGTATGCCCCCCCCAGCTTATTGATTTTTTGAAAAATCCTTTCAGGGCAGCCTTTTACCACACCCCGTTTATTATTTGTCAGTAATTTGATCGAGTATTAAGTACCGTCAGAAATAGTGCTTTGCATATTGTTTACATTTGAAATGAGTTGTAAAGCTCATCCATAGCTATTGTACTTAGGGAAGCTTTCCACCCCCCATCAATCATTCCAACCCCTTTTTCTTAGGTTTCTAGGAAAGTTCCAGCCCCCCTACTATTCAATCCCCCCATCTATTCAAGACTTTAGAGTTGTTAGACTTTGTTAATCCTTATTCGATCTTTATAGAAATAGTTTTTCTAAAGAGTTTTATTCTGCAAGTATGGCCTATTTAGACCAATATAGTTATTGCTCAGTAGAGTAATTCTTTTCTTTGTTTTGACTGTTAGGGACCCCCAGGACCTGCTGGACGCAAGGGTATCAAAGGAAAAGCAGGTGCAAAGGTAATTAACCAGACTTATATGTATCTTATTTGAAAGTTCTACTCGTATTGCAACAACAGTATGTCATGTATTGAAGGGTTTGTGTGAACAACAATCAGCCATGATGCATAGCTGTACTCTATTGCAAATTGTTTGACTTGCTGTTTCTCATGAGGTCATAGTTATTACCACCGTTGTATCATCTCAGCCATTCAGGATTAAGGAGTATTAGTTCTTTTACTTTAATAGGCTTGGTATTTTGTCAATATTTTTGAAGGTCGAGACTTAGGAGTACACAGCGTGGTGTATCATTTGCCCTCAGAGGCGTTATCTCAGACTCCATTTACAGTGGTCTAGTACTGCTTCTGTCCTGTAGCAGAATGTGTTATGGATCGGCATTCCGTTTACACTGCTTCGAGCTATCCTTAACACGTCTTGGTCCTCCTACCGTACCACTTTCTGTACCTGCTAACAACTGTGTACTGCATTGATTCACTTTGCGTACCAGAGTAGTGTAAAGCACTAACCATAGCACATTCTGTTAAAGATCAAAAGCTTTATCAGTACAGTATAAATGGGGTCTCAATCTTTTGGTAACTATGTTTTCTATTAATCTTTTTTGCAGTCTGCCTTGTTTTGTGAACTGAAAAGATGTATTATTGCTGTTATATGACGCCATGTGGCTCTGTGAATAAGTCAATATTCTGTCTCAATTGTGTTCTCTTAAAAAAACAGAAGTAGTCCCCACCCAACCCCACCCCACCATTGCCATCCTGCAGCTACAAATGAGTCATTGCTTTCAATCAAAATCTTTTATTGCTTCTCTCCCATAGGGTGCTCCTGGTTCTGCTGGACCACGCGGAGACACAGGACCACAAGGACCCATGGTAAATATGGTTTCTATTCTCTGAGCTAATACCTAAAGTCTTTGATTTTTCATAGCTTTCTAATGAAACGCAGATTTATTTGTAATGACATGTTTTTGTTTTAAATCCTCTTTTTAACCAAATGGATATTCTTCACTTGCAAGTGCTGAAAAGTTGCCGAGTGGTATTAACATATTTCTGAATCCCTAGGGACCAATCGGAGAGAGAGGAGCACCTGGTCGTGATGGCGAAGCAGGAGATGCTGTGAGTAGCTTTCATTGATCATTGAAAGCATTGCGTTCTTTAGGGAATTTCCACTAGGGGGAAACTTCTCAAAAGGTCCACATATATGGAATGTTTTATAGCAACACCCTGTGGACAATTTGGCAGAAGGAAAGCAACACTCATTCTATGTTCATAGTGACAATACTGCACTTTCTTTTTACATGTTGCCAGAACAATCAACTCTAACCAGTACTACTCTTTCCTTGAGAAATTTATGGAGTTGACCCAAACATGACTGGGGAAGTTCTTTTATTTTGCTAATCACTACTGTTGAGAGCATTAGACCTACTGGGGACTACCCCTAGTAGTCAGCATGTTAAGTTTGATAATGCTCTGACTTGTAGTACAACTAGTGTACATGTTTTGGTAACTAGTCCATTGTAGGGATGAGGAATTATGTCTTGAAAAATTATTAGTGACCCTGTTACTTGTGTTATCATTTCAGATACAAGTTATTCCAGTCATTTATATTTTGCAAATTGTCATTGCACTATAGGGTGCTTTGCAAGTTTGTTCCTCACACATCCCTAAGTTCAAATTTTAGATTTTTTTTATCTATCTTTGTCTCATCAGGGAGACCCAGGCAGCAGAGGAGATAGAGGAAGAGATGGGCGTGATGGAGAAAGGGTATGCTAATTAAAATCAATTCATTTTAGTTTATTGGTGTTGCTTTTTGTTGATAGAAAGCCACTCACTCTTACCAATGTATAGGGAAGATTCCTAGTTCTTAAAGTTTTCGTTTGGCAGTTTTATTTGAATATTTGCTGTTTATATCTTGATTAAAGATCAGCTGTTTTTGCTATTCAATTTAATCACCAAGCTACTTGCTTATCATATGATCTTTTTTCTGCTTTGTTGTTTAGGGTCTTCGTGGAAAACACGGAGAACCAGGAGCTCCTGGTCTACCAGGACGAATTGTAAGTATCGTGCACTATTTTCCACTTTTCTTGGCAATTGATTCCATGACATTCCAGACCATACATTTAAATGCTTTTCAATTCAATAGTGTGACCAGTGGGAGGCATGAAGTGGAGATCGCCCCTTATCCACTTTTGGCAAAAGGTTGGTCATCAGAATTCCTGTAGAATGAATCAGGGATTTCTGGTAAAAGTATTTCACCCGAGCTCTCCCTTTTGTGGAACAGATGTTACAGTATTATGAAAGTCTCTTGTCAGTAGTGACAAGTACGATTTTTTGGGAGATGTGGTCTATGCCAAAGAAAGAGGAGTGGCCCCAAATTATTTTACTTAAAGTGTATTCCTAGACCTCCTCAATATCTTGTCCCCCACTCCCACTTCAATTACCCTGGCAATTATGGGTGTAGAAATCAAGTCCTTAGTTGTTTTGTGTCACTCAGTCACCATGCCAGTTGCATTCAAGATTCCCCTTTTGTTTGGACGCTTGCTCACATTCAGCTTAGTTGGCTGTAAAAACTACCTTTGACATCACAAACACACTGAAACTCTCACGGTCTCTCACGCACACACACTCTCACTCACTCACTCTCACTCTCTCACTCACACTCACTCACTCACTCACTCACTCACTCACTCACTCACTCACTTGCCTAGTCTTTCCTAGAGCTCGCCTGTATGCTACATTTTACTCTCCTCTTTTTGTGTCGAGTAAGGTTATCTACACTTTCATTGGTCGCTTGCATTTGCACGTGCTTTCATCTATTTCAAGTTGTACCATTCGTTTACAGGGAGAGCCAGGTAAAGCAGGACAAGACGGAACACCAGGACCTCAAGGATCTAGAGTAAGTCTCTATGTCTTATATGCATATTTTTTATATCAAGCTGTATATAAATATTCACATGTTTTATAGTATAACTGTATCTCATATGTTTTGAACTTAGTCAAACTTTGAGATCGAATCCTTCCACATCTGTATTTCGTCCGTAGCTTTCATAGTAATGTAGCCGTCCTTTTCCTGTTCTTGGATGCTTGCCCAGTTTGTCATCTAATATTCTACCTAGTTCTTTGCATATATCTTTGGAAGTTCCTTCTCCTGTTGAACCAATAACATCGCCAGGAAGCTTAAATTCTGAACGCCAATAGCAGATGTGCACTTGCAGATTTGAACAGTGTTGTTTGACTTGCTTTGTTTTTTAAGGGACCTGCTGGAGACCCAGGACTTCCAGGAGAGAATGGCCCAAGAGGACAACCCGTAAGAAACCATTTCATTCATACATTTCATGTTTCTTCTACCATTTCTACATTCTTCCTTTATTGTTCAGTTTTACAGATTTTCATATATCTACGTTTACCTATTCCAATGGGTTTGTTTGCAGGGGATCTCCCCCACTTCAACTCTCCAATACTGCAGAGAGATTTCAAGAACTCTGCATATTATATTGCTCAACAGTGTAGATTTACTGATTTTAAGAATGATATTTTTGGAATGTTTGTCACATCACAGTATCTCCTATGTAGCTGTAACTAGTCTTTTTGATTTCAGGGAAAAGCTGGTCAAAAGGGACCAGTTGGAGATACAGGACTTAAAGGTCCAAAGGTAAACTAAGTCGCCAAGATTTTTCTCTTGATCCTCGTAGCTTATATTATTTCCGTGATTTTATCGTTATGGCTGTACAAAATTTGTAGCTTTTGAATATAAAGTAAAAAGTAAAGTTCACGTTCTGTCCAGGCCTTCACATTAGCAGATGTCGTTTTTGCAGATTTATGTCGAATTCTCAAGATGTCGATAAAATGATAATATGTTGATAAGCTGATTCCTTTTTCTTGCAAATTCCTGCGGTATTTTGCATTTCTTAATTACATGTAGGCCTGTTTTGAAGATGATTTCATATTTTTCGTGCGTTTTCATATATACTTTTTAACATTTTGATGTTCATGATTTACAAAATTTTTCGAATTTTGAAATAGGGAGATCAAGGAGCTATTGGTGCCCCAGGACGTGCTGGAAAAACTGGCGCAGCGGTAAGTGCTTTCATCTACCTACTAGATACAGAGATGACTGCATATGATTGTCTATGGCCTGTGGGAGTTTGAGAGAAATGCAAGCGGGCATCAAAGGCATGGGAGTAAATGCAAGTGTTGCCTTTTTTGTAATTGCAGCTCTTTCAGCTACGGGCGGAGTTATTGGACCATGAAGTAATGTACACATATATGATATATATATAAATATATATATATATATATATATATATATATATATATATATATATATATATATATATATATATATATATATATATATATATATATATATATATATATATATATATATATATATATATATATATATATATATATATATATATATATATATATATATATATATATATATATAACTGTACTCCTCTACACCGTGATGGAGTGATAACCAGATTTTGTCCTTTGTTCTCTTGATTTGATAGACTGTGTCTTTATCACAGGGTAAACTTGGAAAACCAGGAGAAAAAGGATCATCGGGTAAACGAGGTAACCAGGTAGGGATCTTTTGAGTGTTTTCTTCTCTAGATTTAATTGTTGCCTATCACATGTTTGGTCCGGAAGTAGGCTAAGCTGCAATGGCAGGTTGGCGCTTGTATAAATTTTCTATGTCAAATATGGTCTATGATGTGGACTTGTTTCACACGGTCGTTATGGATGTACGTCAAATGACAACGTCACATCTATAGTAAATGATGTTAATTAAATTCTACAAGCGATAAACACCAATAAATTTTAGAACATTGTGTGGAATTCAAAAACAATTTCAATGTTTTCGATTATCGTTTACTGAAGAAGAGGAAATTCGAATCGTTAAGGAAGTTTGAATTCCAAGTGACATTTCTTCCTTTTTATCTTCAACTTATCTTCTATATTTTCTCTATTCAAATCTTAGGGACCTCCAGGAAGTCCGGGACGTCCAGGACCCCCAGGACCTGAAGGACTCGCAGTAAGTACCTGGCAAGCTTTTTACACAGGCTTTGTTCTTAAACTCTCATTTGCTCTGTTCTACGCTTTGGAGCAATGCTCATTGGTGATAATCATTGAGTGCTCCAAGCATTTTACCGTTAAATCTCCTACTGATCACTGGAGCATCGTCATTTTTAGGGAGCTGCTGGCAACCCAGGACCCTCAGGGCCAGATGGAAGACAAGGAGCAAAAGGTGACAAAGGTTTACAAGGAGCTGAAGGAAAAGCTGGATCTGCTGGAAGACCAGTATGTATTTCTTATTCTCACTTTGGTATTCGCACACGCTCGCAAATACTCACGCACGAACCCTCATGCAAACAAGTGCACTCACATACAAACGCGCACATACAGAGCCATTATCATTTGTATGCTTATACCATACTGGCTTGTACTCTTGCACGCAGTTAATTGCCTCATTGATTTGATTTAGGGTCTTGATGGTGCCAATGGAATTGATGGAAGTGACGGCAAAGATGGCAGAAGAGTAAGTTCTTTGACTAGCTATTGAACGATACTGCAGTGATCGTATATATAGCACCAAGTGCCTTTTTTGTGTTATTGGGTAACGAGTGGTTACAACAAATGTTTGTTTCGATGATGGTGCAAGACTTAAGGGTCAACATGAACTCACAGAGTTCAGCATTGTTTTCTTGGAATTAGAATGGATTCGCTATGAAGCCCTCTAGTTTTAGCGGAGTTCAGTTGGTAGCAAGTTGAAATTCCGCGCTATTAGTGTACGGTAGGCCTTCGATTAATGGATTCGCTATGAAGCCCTCTAGTTTTAGCGGAGTTCAGTTGGTAGCAAGTTGAAATTCCGCGCTATTGCTGTACGGTAGGCCTTCGATTAATGGATTCGCTATGAAGCCCTCTAGTTTTAGCGGAGTTCAGTTGGTAGCAAGTTGAAATTCCGCGCTATTAGTGTACGGTAGGCCTTCGATTAATGGGTTCGCTATGAAGCCCTCTAGTTTTAACGGAGTTCAGTTGGTAGCAAGTTGAAATTCCGCGCTATTAGTGTACGGTAGGCCTTCGATTAATGGATTCGCTATGAAGCCCTCTAGTTTTAGCGGAGTTCAGTTGGTAGCAAGTTGAAATTCCGCGCTATTAGTGTACGGTAGGCCTTCGATTAATGGATTCGCTATGAAGCCCTCTAGTTTTAGCGGAGTTCAGTTGGTAGCAAGTTGAAATTCCGCGCTATTAGTGTACGGTAGGCCTTCGATTAATGGGTTCGCTATGAAGCCCTCTAGTTTTAACGGAGTTCAGTTGGTAGCAAGTTGAAATTCCGCGCTATTAGTGTACGGTAGGCCTTCGATTAATGGATTCGCTATGAAGCCCTCTAGTTTTAGCGGAGTTCAGTTGGTAGCAAGTTGAAATTCCGCGCTATTAGTGTACGGTAGGCCTTCGATTAATGGATTCGCTATGAAGCCCTCTAGTTTTAGCGGAGTTCAGTTGGTAGCAAGTTGAAATTCCGCGCTATTAGTGTACGGTAGGCCTTCGATTAATGGATTCGCTATGAAGCCCTCTAGTTTTAGCGGAGTTCAGTTGGTAGCAAGTTGAAATTCCGCGCTATTGCTGTACGGTAGGCCTTCGATTAATGGATTCGCTATGAAGCCCTCTAGTTTTAACGGAGTTCAGTTGGTAGCAAGTTGAAATTCCGCGCTATTAGTGTACGGTAGGCCTTCGATTAATGGATTCGCTATGAAGCCCTCTAGTTTTAGCGGAGTTCAGTTGGTAGCAAGTTGAAATTCCGCGCTATTAGTGTACGGTAGGCCTTCGATTAATGGATTCGCTATGAAGCCCTCTAGTTTTAGCGGAGTTCAGTTGGTAGCAAGTTGAAATTCTGCGCTATTGCTGTACGGTAGGCCTTCGATTAATGGATTCGCTATGAAGCCCTCTAGTTTTAGCGGAGTTCAGTTGGTAGCAAGTTGAAATTCCGCGCTATTTAGTGTACGGTAGGCCTTCGATTATCAACAGCCCGATTAACTGGCCGATCCCCCACCCTGATATTCGATTGTCTATATGCCGGTGTGAAAAATTTATTTCATTTCATTTCAAATTTAAGAGGTAGACCTTCAGCAATGCTGATTTTCAAGGGGTCCTCCGTTAAAAATTTACGTTAATAATATATATTTTTTGTAAACTAAATTAAACTAGTTTAATTCCAACTGCTATGTATATTCAAATTTTTCTAGAAATATTATTAGAAACCCCTCGAGCCTAGCAGAGATATCTACAATAGAAGAAGTTTGCGAAAGTTTAAAAAGAAAACTATTTCAGATAGAATTCCCTATATACATTGCTTAAAGATACTCAGGGAGGATGCCAGCTTTCCCGCTGCAGCGATACCGCTAAGTACCTTAACGAAATGCTTTTTATTTTGGAACAACTGTCCTTGAAAGCTCCATACCCCAGTGGACGGATAGTCGAGGAAGTACTATACTGAAATGTCATTTTATTTTCATGAACTGTGTTTGTCATTCACTCTATGACATTCCATGTTAACTGTATGAAGTCATAAATTGCAGGGAAGTGTGTTTGAGGAGATATAGCAGTCAATATTTACCCCCATCCATCAACCTTTGAAGCATTGACGCATATACTTCTCCTCTTCTGATTAAGATAGTGTTTTTAATAATTTGGTTGTATTCTCAGGGACCAAGAGGACCTACTGGCTCACGTGGATCTCCTGGTTCTCCAGGAAAAACTGTAAGTACTTTTTCATGATATTTATTGGTTTGAATTGAACCATTCGCACTGTTACCTTTATTTCTTTACTCATGATAATGTAGCAGCAATGTTTCAACTAGATATGCTTGTTGAATCCACTCGAGAGAAAGTAAGCTAATCAGTTAAAAATGTATCTTGACGTCCTGGTTTGTTTTAGTTATGGACTGTTCAGCCATCTTAATATCGAACTTATTTTTAAGGGTATGCCTGGCTTGATTGGTATGATCGGAAGACCCGGGTCAAGAGGACCAAAGGTTTGTATCCTTGGACGCTTTTACACAGTGGACCAATGTACTAGAATACACATAACGTGATTTTTGACCGTATTATATTGTTTACTTTATATTAACGTATTGAACACTGGCCTTACGAGTACGAGTCGAAATGTTTTATTAATGGATTACTGGAATTGCGCTTGATGCGGGGAGATTATCTTAACATTTCATTTGAGGCAATTGTTTTCCCAACTGTAGTGGTCGATAAACTGTACTCTCTGGTCCGGAATAGACGCCCCCCTCCCCGGCTATTGATTTTTTCAAAAAATGCATACCAGGACATTCTTATTGCTACCCCCACTCCAACTCCCACTCCCACTCCCACTTATTAATTTTGAGCCAAGATCACATTTTCCCAACCAGACCCAGAATTGTCCGGCGAAAGTAACTCGTGGTGAATGTTTGTTGTGTTGAAAAAGTCACAGTTTGAGTGAAGTGAGTAGTTGCTACAAGAAACACTTCAATCGCAGCTGACGGTTGTGTCGATAATGATGACATTATGAATGAGGACGATAGAGACATTTTTAGTATGTTAGAAAATATGGAATAAACGTAATAAGTTCTTTTTCAGAACGCGCAAGTTTTTTATCCAATGCATATGTTAGCCTTCTCTCCACCTCCATTTATAACAGTCCACCCCAAATACATTCAGTTTGGAACTTTTTCCAACCCCCCCCCCCCGCTTATTACCTTTCAGACTTGTTTCCGCCGCCCCCCGCCCCCCCGCTTATTGTCACCCCCTTCTATTCTGGACTGGAGAGTACACAGCTGTATCTACACGGTTTTGAATTTCTCACTCACGGCCCCATGTTGATTTTCTGTTATGATTTTCCAACGAAGTAAGTTGAACTCGGTAGATAGTACGGACGGTGCTCTTTATGCATGGTCCATAATGGGTGCTCTTCGGACTTCATACTATCTTATGTTCTACCACCTTATGTTTTTTGCTTTCCTTTGCAAGGGAGAAGACGGCATTGATGGAAAAGATGGTGAAGATGGTGAGCAAGGAGAGGAGGTAACTTTGATTTCCATTTTCTCTTCACGAAAATCAGAATATCGCTTTGGAAAGAGCTACTCTGAGGCCGCGCTCATACTTCTCCGTTTTTGGGACAAAAACGGACATGTTGATCTCTGCTTTTGGCTTAGTGTTCCAAAAATGGAGCTAAATGAAAACAGACCTAAACAGAAACGCGTGTGTGTACTGTCAACACCTAGCGAATCCAGAGTGAAGATGGTGCCAACACCCTCAATACATAAAAGCCATCTGGCAGATGCGTTTTGAGGATGAATATGAACCCCAATTGATAGTAGTGGCTTTTGTCTGAAAACGGATTAGTGTGAACAGATACGGAAAAAGCAAGCTCCGTTTATGGAAGTAAAACCGAATCAAAATGAAAGTTGAGTTATGTGAACATGGCCCAAGAATTGATTACGTCAAATGCCATCGGGCTAGAGACCAGTCGAGTCGCGATTGGGCCGTCAAAGTTAGGATGTTTCCCCAATCCTGAAAGTTTTTGACACATGGTGCCTTTTAATTAATATACCGGGGGATTTTCAGTTGTAGTTAATTGCCTGTCCTGTCAGTTATTTATGCCTCTGTAAAACTGTTAATACTCTACTGCTAGGGACCAATTGGACCTCAAGGAGACAAAGGACCTCGTGGAAAACCAGGACGTGATGTAAGTTATTTATAAGTTAGTTTGTCCTCTATTTTGTCGGTTTATCAATGATTGCGTTTTTACAAATTACCTCGACTTTCATAATGTGTCAGTAGTACGAGCATTCGTTGGCACAAAGCTTTATACTTACCAAATTTAGTGGATGAAATATTTCTTAACAAGTGGAAAAGTATCAAGGTTTTCTTTCGCATACTACAGTTTATATTCGTTTGGTTAGACTTTATTTATTCCTGATATTAACTTAGTGCAGCTTATATTTTCTATTGCTAATGCTTCCATGCAGGGTGCCCCAGGAAGAAATGGTAACCCAGGTACCCCAGGACCACGCGGAGACAAAGTGAGTTGTTTTTGCCTTACCTTCGCTTCATTTGATAGATCCATTTAATTGAGTAAACACCGGACTGGATTGCATTTGCATGATATCCCCATTCATTCATTCCATTCATTTTTGCATATTTATTCAGGGTACAGAATCAGTTTAAAGTACTGTTTTACAACTGGCCCTGTTTAAAACGTAATACCAGCCCGTACCATCTTGTTCTTTTTCCCTAGGGATGAAGTTAACGTTTCCTTATTTATACTTTTGAAAGTTTGCGTTCCTACCTAACGCTTTTCACATGATGCTAGAGACCTGTTCGTTTTTCACGCTGTATTTATTTAATTCAAGGGTGAAAAAGGACCACAAGGACCTGATGGAAGTAAGGGTGTTGCAGGGAAGCCAGGCAACGATGGACCACCAGGACCACAGGGAGACGATGGAGCCGTTGGACTGCCAGTATGTACTTCTTGTCATATTGAACTTCTTCAGTTCTTTTCAGTCACTGTTCCTCTCTGTTCATTGTATTTCCCTCTGTTGTACACTGTAATTCCCTATTCTTACAAAATGTCATTTTCCCTGGAATTTCTCATTTGATCGGAGTTGATTTTATGTGCGTGGGGAGGGTAGCCGTTGAGCAAATGATCCAGGGACCCTCCTTTTTGGCCGCTTTGGCCCTTTTGGTCGTTTGGTTTTTTAATACCTCTAGAAATTCCTTGGTGGCGTAATCTTCATATTTGTTTAGAATTTTTGCCTTATATATTTTTGTTTGTATCCCAGGGACAACCCGGTGAAGCTGGAAGCAAAGGAGAAAGAGGCGTCAAAGGATTTAAGGTTAGGGACTTTCCACTGGATATCAAAAGAATGTTCCCTTAATTTTTATGAGCTTATATTTTTAACTCCTATTTGCATATAGACTTGTATTCTTAAGTACTGTATAGTAACTGCTCTATATATAGTAGTCCCTTCTCTCTACCACCCCTCTTCTCTGCAACGCCCCGTCTCTGCAACAAGCAGGATATGGTATGCATAATATGATTTGCCTTTTAAAGAGATTCAACGAGTAGCGTACTATAATTGGGAAGATCACACTTGCAGTTCTCTACTTCTCTTCACTTTTCTGAGAGTTTATATATTTAGTTGTTCATAGTAGAAAAACCTCTTCTTTGTCGATGCTCGATGTTGTTAAGTCTTTGGAACCATGTGGATTTTGTACTGATAAAAGTAATCTTGTCTTCAGGGAAGAGCAGGCGACTCAGGAGATAGAGGTGATGATGGCCCTTCAGGTGTAAAGGTTAGCTATACTCGTAGTATCTTGATTTAGTATTAGATTTTGGACGTAATTTAAGGATATTTGCACTCTTTAGCTAATGTTTATTCTCAATAGATGTCCAGATGTTAGTTATATTATATTGTATTGTATTATGTTATATTATTATATTATGTTATATTATTATATTATATATATTATATTATATATATTATATTATATATATTATATTATGTTATATTATATTATGTTATATTATATTATGTTATATTATATTA
Organism: Mastigias papua; assembly: GCA_964019165.1. NCBI lineage: Eukaryota > Metazoa > Cnidaria > Scyphozoa > Rhizostomeae > Mastigiidae > Mastigias > Mastigias papua. The sequence continues at coordinate 17,685,750 of OZ025268.1, forward strand.
TGTTATATTATGTTATGTTATATTATATTATATTATATTATATTATATTATATTATATTTCCATAAATCAGATGTTGAGGATGCGTAAATAAGACACACTTCTCCGTCAGCCTGTGTGCATATTTGATTGAGCCCCTCAGTTCCTTGGCCCCTTGTGTCGAGTTTAATGTTGCATTGTTAGAACATCAATTGGCTATTCATTTACAGGGAGATGTTGGATTCATGGGATTCAAGGGAGACAAAGGACTCAAGGGACCAAAGGTATCTTTGATAATTTGATAGCTTGTTGGATGTAATAGCAATATCCAAAGGAATTTAATAGTTCAATGTTATGTATTACTTTGTGATATGATAATTCACCGTGATAGTCCAATATATTGTATGATAGTATCTGATATTATCTATTACTTTGTTACAATTCAAATCCTACTAATGATATTTCCTTTGCTGCAGTATTTTCTTTTTCATTGGCTTCAGTGATACTTATTGGCCAACTGTGTATATCTATTCTTCTTACTCTTATGGCAATGTCCACCATAAAAATTTTCTCTGCTTTTTGTTATCTGAACAGTTGGAGGACAATTAAGGCTTTTACGAGCGTGCTTTATCCTCTACTAGGGTTCACGTGGACTCCAGGGCTACAAAGGACAGCCAGGAGAGCGACCAGGACCTGTAAGTGTGCCGTGTCTTTTTAATTTAATTTGTTTGGCTTCGCCCTCTTGGTATCGTTCCTAGCATGTTTGCAATTTGAAGACGGGCTACTTGTCATGCAATCGTAATATATATTCGTCCGGCATACAGATAGTATTGAATCACTACAGACACACTCCCCATGCCGGTTGTATTTTGGACATTACCCATCTCGAAGCCTGGTTTTCATATGGCCTCTAGGAAAATCAAATTTTTCATCAGTGCTTACCCATTCCCCTCTACTCGATTCGGTTTGTACACATTTTCACTGCAGGAGCAGATTGTCGTTAACATGAATTTTCATCATTCCCGTTTCTTTCTGGGAACAAGCTAATATTTTGGGCTCTTCATAGTACAACCTGACGGGTGGCATCCTTCGATGGCCTTCATACATATAGACTTGATACACGTTTTTCTAGCAGTCGGCGTTTTGCATTTAGGTATGTTTATGACTTTATATATCTTCTGTGTTTGTATTCTGGCATGACTGCAGACGCTAATCTCTGCTTTTAGGGACCAGATGGTGATCCAGGACCAAGAGGACAGCAAGGTATCTCTGGACCAATGGTTAGTAGACTTTTTAGTACGTGACGTATCTGGTATTGGCTAGGAAGCTTTGTTTTATGGACATTGAAACAGAGAAGCATCCCCTAGGGGGGATTAAAATATGTTTGGATAGATATACTCTCACGGAAAACAAGCATCAGCAGTGACACAGATTAATGTACTGGCGAATCGATCATGCGACGACAACCTCTTGCTGTCCTTATAGGCCCTTCGCCCCGCCCCCCAAGGAGCACAGACCCTAGTCAGGGGACCACTGCTCTAGGGCCGTGTTTGAACTCAGGGTATTCTGTGTTAAAGTTTTTCAAAATTCCATTCATTTTCCGTTTTACGCAGAAATTCAATTCAATTGCCACTTTGCTTTGCTTAAACATAATTATTCAAGTATACATTTGTTGGTGTATATTTACATGAATTATTGCCAGTCATTAATTTCTTGTTGGAGAATTGTTTTTAATCACAAGCAAGTTGTTGTATTGAACGAGATTGGCGCAGATTGATTGCAAACAACTTGTACACAAGCAAGACCCTCAGCTCCCTGTTTACTTGGAGTTTATTCGGCTGTTGATTGTATGTTAAATGTACTATGCAATGAACTGTTAATTTCTTTTAAGGGACCACCTGGACCAAAAGGTTCAAGAGGGACAAAGGTAGGACATATTTTGTGTTTGTTGTTTTTCTAGTGACACTAGAACAGATCCAAATGGATTCGTGCTAATTCTAGGAAAAATAAGTGTTGCGTAAATACTAGACCTGTTGGATCCGTACTCGTTTAGATTTTGCTATCTGGACCTGTTCAGGATTGCTTTCCAATGTGTACTCATTTGAACCCGTTCCTGCTCAGGTCTAGTGTAAACTGCTGGAATCGATCTAAACAATTACAGTTTGGATACGAGGCGTGGAGCTTTCTCCTTGAAAAGGCCTCTTGCTAGCACCAAAATTGCTCAAATATTCATCATTGGGATGTCAAGTAGCCGAAACAATGGGTATCTGTGCTACTGTAATCTAGGTTGGATTTGGTCTGCTGTAGACACTAGCAAAACTAGTTACTGATCCGTACTAATTCGAATCCATGTTAGTGTCAGCGCAACCTTAGACATTGTTTACAACTCAAAAGCACCCAGAATGTATACTCGTATTTGACGAGCGAGTCTTGTTGAAGAACACTTCCTTTAAATTATACGTGTTATTGTCATACTAAATATTAAGTGACGTCTAGTGGTGGGGCAGTATTATATTGTAGTCATAGCATGGGACATCTTTTTAGATTTATCTTGTAGGTATGCCCGTAATTTAATGTCCATCATAGATTGCGCCCATTGTATGTTTGCTAGTGATTGGATGGTCTTTTGAGCCTGTGATAAACCTGTAACTTACCAATGTCAGTCTAACTTTTATCCAATTCTGAAAAGTATATGATTTTTCTTGTAGGGACCAAAAGGTTTTGCCGTAAGTATTAGAAGCCTACCTGCAATAGAGAGATTCGTCTCACGTCAAAAACCATGGTTTGGCTTTTAACTGCTAAGATTTTAAGCTGTGCTTTGCTATAAAGATATTTCATCCGTTATTTTAAGGAGACATGCAATTGAACTATTGCTGCTGAGGAAAAAGTACATATTTATCTTACGTTTTTTATTTGATTTACATTTTCTATCTGATTTACATTTTCATGTTTACATGATTTACTGTTTTCACGTCTGAACAAGTCTAATCTTTGGCTTTTCAGGGTAAAGATGGTGTAGCTGTAAGTATATTGATGACATTGTTTCTTTTAATGTTGTTGGTTATACTCCTTGCACCTCTATTTTTTTACGAAATTGCTGAAACCGTCATAGCTGTCCCGTGATTTCAATACTAAAACTCTCTTATGACTGTCTTAGCAAGGATAATTGAGTTTGCTTGTCATTACAGTGTTAGACAGGTAGTACACAGACATAACACTCTACTACAGAGATGGGCAAACTACGGCCCGTCAAGTGCTTTTTTGCGGCCCGCCAAAAACTGTTAGGAAGGAAAAATAACTTCGTTTATGACATTGTCCTTTTCGTTTATGACATTCTCATTGACATTGTCCTTTTCATAACAGTTGGTCACTATATGACTTCGTTTTCCAAATGTATGTGTTTCAGTTCAAGTTTCTACTGTTCGCCAGCTCTTGTGTTCAACGTGGATGGTAGTTGTTACAGAGAGCAGCCCTCCTGTTTTAGTAGAACCTCTTAAACGCTGTATCTTATCGATGCACTACAATCTTTTTTCAGGGACCACCAGGACCACCAGGATTACCAGTAAGTTGTGTCTATATATTTTTTTAAATTAGTACACGATAGGATCAGCTTCCAGAGGATAGGATCACGGACGTATTGTTCAAGTTGCCAGGGCTTGTCTCTTTGAATGCCTGCATGATATACCGCTCATTACGATAGCTGATGTACTTGTAGGGTCGGCTATTTATCTGCTGTCTGTCTGCGATATTTCTCATGACTGCTTCCCTACGTCCATTCTCAATAACGAAACCTGAGATAATCGGTCTGTTCATAAGACCACTGTTACACAAATGTGACATTACAGTGGTACCATTTTTTCACTCCCTGCGGCATGATTGCAGGACTCAGTTGGGTTAATCTACTCATACCGATTCTGGTGTCATCCATGAAGACATTCCACAACAATATTTTGCATTTGCCTTTCTTGCAATTATGTGTCGACAAAACGACTTTCAAGCAACTTTTTATTCATTCGTGTATATACATCCAATTCAATAGAGAAGCAATAGATTTGGAATTGCAGTTCTATTTCTTTTTGCAGCACGTCTTAATTTTTTTACATTAAATATATGATTCTTTGATGTATTGTTATTCTGTTATGTTCTTTAATCACTTCATTTTTGACTTATTTACTTTCAGGGACAGCCAGGAGGCAACTTCCAGGTAAGATTTGCATGTTTTTTGACTACAATCCTCGCCAAAATGGGTTGGGACGGTAGCGATTTATCGTTGAGACCAACTTCGTTACTTTATTACTAATAGTGGTTATTTATCGATTTCCAGCCCTCCCCCCCCCCCCCCCACAGCAATATTGCTTAGTGTTTTTTGGAAAGTGACCATCGAACAGTCGATAGTATTTGTACTGTGAAGATGGACAGAGTTCATCGTGATTCAACATCTTAACTGAGAGACGGGCGGATGAGGAGAGAAATTCTTTGGGGATTTCCAATGTGCATAGACTGTTCTGACGAGGATTCTAGCTTCATTCGTTGAGAAGTATCGGTTGGGAATTGAGGATCACAGTATTTTGCGTCATGTTTCCTTTTCAGTTTTAAATTGAAAACGTATTTCTGCATGCTCCGTTTGTTTCAGGCACCATGGGCTGGCGGACACATTGGACAAGGAGGATTCAAGGGACCCGGGGAAGATGCAGCAGAAAGAGAAGGCGAAGGAGAAGAACCGGATGAACCTGTTAACCCATTCTACCGAACATATAGGTACTACTCGAGCGACAGGAAGTCAAAGCCAACTGTTGGTGTCATGAAGAAAATGCACGACATATTCGCAAAGAGACTGAACAAGGTGAAGAAGACCTTTAAGAAAATGGCAAAACCAGATGGCTCTCGTGATTATCCAGCAAGAACATGCAGAGACTTATTTGCCTTCCACCCAACTCTCCAGAGCGGCAAGTTTATTTAAGTTTTTATTCCTGTCGCCTCAATTTTGTGTATTCTTGTTGCCTCGATCTTACGCTCTTAGCATACATGAACAGCACCACTTGTTTGGCCAACACCTCGGATGGTGTTTCAAGTTAATTGGCAGGTTTTGAAGGGGATGAATACGTGATAGAATTGTCGTGTTCTACTTTTTGTTGTGAGTTTCCAACTGACTGTAACCGCTTCCATCCTTATACAAATAATGTTTGAGTCGTACCATAGCATCCATGTCTTGTGATGCTTATCATATCATTTTCAATCACACCAATCACTTCACATCAGTCATATCGCGCTAATCATTTTAATGATATCACGTCAATCACACCATTCACCTCGTATGCATAACTGCATAAATTATTCTATTTGTCGTGGTATATGCTTCAAGTTTTAGATAGATTAGTCTTCAACCACTATTCCTCAAAGCATGATAATGTCTTCTATTGTTCAGTCCATAAGACACGCAATTGTTGGCCAGAATTAATATTGGCTGGTTGGGAGATACTTATCTTCTATTTTTACACCGCTGTAGGATTCTACTGGGTTGATCCAAACATGGGATGCAAGAGCGATGCTATCAAAGTGTACTGCAACATCACTGATTATGAAATTGCTACATGTGTTACTCCTGAATCATCTATGGTAAATATTTAACACACATACCGATGATGTCCTTTAATTTCTTGCTCATCGTTCCTAGTTATTCTTCCTATTGGATCTTGTTCATTTTTTTCGACTTCCCTTGTTTGTGTTGCTGTTCTAAATGCTAAAATAGCATAGCACAGGCTTTACGATGGAGTGTTTTTGGCTTCTTTTTGACTTCTTTTTGACTATCGCATTCTTTTTACTTTTGATATATATTTCTTGTAGGCTGTTCCAAAAGCTCCATGGGCCAAGAAGGTCAAGACATTTGCCCAGAAATGGTTTGGAGAAGATCTTGAGCTCGCCAAGGTAAGCCTCGCGCTCTGGTGCATTTGAATGCCACTTAATCATAGCCTTGAGAGTATTGATTTGGAGGAAAACAGGCAAGTAGTCAATTCTCCCGACTTTAATGGAAACACATTCTTGCAATCCTTACGCCGACTGTGGATCGCAAGGGTTGGCAGAGTTGGTTTGAGCTCAACTTTCCGACTCTTGCGACGCTTCCGATCACAGAAAAGAGAGTGCCAGTCATCCTTGTTAGAAGTGGTCATATGGGTGTAGTGAACCAATAGCCGCATAGTCATTTTGACACGAAACTTTTATCGTATGAAGTTACTCGCTTTTCAAGTACTAAATGAATGATAAGAATAAATTGACTTTCGAAAGTTGTCAGCTTGTTCCCGATTAATGGGAACACTCGTCGTTCTTTTATCGTTATGGGAGATGGTAGGAACGATCTGCGTCACTGCGATTATGTGGGAAGCAGCCTTTACAATTTTGCCCGCCGATGCTTTCTTGTGCGTCTCATTGCATAACTAAGCGGCTTATCTACCATTTCGCTTTTCGCCAGATCCCCGTGATTCGCCCCCGATCCCGCTGACTCCTAGAAGTATTTTACTGTCAACGATACTGTTCACAGTTTAGGCCCAGTTCAACTTATATTAAGCAAGCACTGTAGGGTTGGCTTGAGTCCTGGAGAGCCACAGGCATTTTAGAACAAACGATGCTGTTCAGAATATGAAAACTCAAATGGTAAGGCTGTTCAAATCGTTTCGAACATTCGCCATAGATTGGTTACAAAGCCGACGAATCACAGCTCCAGTTCCTTGGACACTTGAGCAAGGCTGCTTATCAGACAGTAACTTACCATTGCAAGAAGTCAATTGCTTGGTTTGACAAATCAAATGCCAACCACAAGAAGGCACTGAAATTCAGAGGTATACTCGTTAATTACTCGTTATTGTTCGTTATTGTTCGTTATTGTTCGTTTCTTGTCGATACGTGTCGAGTTGCAGCGTAAAACTCTCTACGAAACTCGTGCTGCAAACATTACACAGAATTCATTCGAATATGGCGCCTTAATTCTCGATTCTTTTCAGTGAAAAAAAAATACCCCAGATTGAAAAGTTCCTTGTGGACTTTGTCAGTAGTAGTGCAAGATCCTTAGATGTTTTTGGTCGTCTTCATGTGTGTTCCTTACGAAGTGGTTTCTTGTCGAAAATTCTTCTTTTATGTATTACAATTTTGTGGTAATTGAAGTTTGCAATCAGATAAGTTGCTAAGTTCCTATCTGAAAGTATTTTTCTCATAGTTACCCCATGGGTCATCTAAGCCCAAGCGGGCAATTCAAACTTAATAGTAGGCAACTCTGAATGAGAACTGGGCGATTCTATGTTTAATTCTCCTTGTTCTTGACAACATTTAGGAAAATATATACTTTGTATCATAACTAAACCAGTCTTTCTACTACATCAAGTATTTTTTTCTTCATTCAGTGTGTGCGTACTTTAATTTGTGATTTGGCTTAACCCTCTTCCCCTCTTCTCAATTATTCGTCGAGTAAATGGTCAGCTCTAGTTTTTCATGAGAATGACTCATGACGTAACTCGTATTTCGTTCTTGTTTCAGGCATGAACAGTCAAGACTTCGGAATCGAGAAGCCACAAAGATTCCAACCAAGAAGGATCAGTGATGGATGCCAGACTAGAGGAAATCAATGGATGAAATCGGTCTTCACCTTTGAAGCAAGGAAATTCATCAACCTTCCTATCAAAGACTTTGCGGCTGCAGATATTTCTGACAAAGATTCAAGTTTCGGATTGGAAGTTGGACCAGTCTGCTTTATCTAAGCATTTTTGCAAACTTTATACTTTGTCATTGGCATTAAATTCCTATTTGGTTAATATGGTTGTTAAATAGTAATTTTTTTAATTAGTTTCCTATAGTTATCCGTAGACCCCCATCCACTGTATTTTATGGTCCTCCCAGCGCGCGTCTTTATAAATCAAAAAATGCGGGGTAATATCGTCTTTCTTTGTGTTTTTACTCTTGGTGGTTGAGGATTTGTTTCCGAATATTGTAATGTCTCTTCTGTATGAATTTTTGTGTGTTGGCAGTATCATCGACTTGATGTGTAGAGATCGTCCAATTCTTGTACAGAAGTAGCTCTGCACTGCGTGTCATGGGATAGTTTTTGAGATATTCTGAATCAAACGCTTTTTTATTAGAAAACCACTTTTTCATCTGATCATCAATTTTCTTAGCTTTTCCTAAGGTTGAGGCGGAGATTTTCTTAGGATTTTCTTGACTTTTATCGGAGTAAACTGGCTAAAGGATGTTACCATTATTTGTTATAAAAAGTTTTATCCAAAGATTATCAAAGAAAAGTTTCGATCTTTATAAAGGAGACTGCAAAGAATGAGCTATTCTCGATTTCTGACACGTAGAACAGGTGAATTTCGGAACTTGGGCCTCATGATTTTCCAAACAATTTATTAAGATTTTGGCATTTTCAGCCTAATGTTCGTATAAACTGCTTCCTTACAGACACAACGTGTAACTCAAAAGAATGATAGAAATAGGGCTGTCGCGAAGATTATGCTTGAGTGGGGCGTGAAATCAGTTTGCCCTATGCATGGGCGTGGTGTCCAAGGGTCTGGCGTTCCGACACGTATATGCGCTTCTAATTTATTGCCCATGGCATGCTAGATCCTTGTTTGTGATATGAAAGTTACGATAAGTAACGACGCGTCGCATTATTTAGAGCGAAAGTTGATGAGATTTGCCCATTATAGGCAAGTTCTGCCGGCGAAGTGTTTTTCTAGGTGGGTGTGACGTTCCCACCCCCTCTCTCGCTACCTGGCTGGGTAAAAGTTGAAAAGTATGCGTGCCGTCATATCCTCCGATGATTAATGAGGGACTTTGAAAAGAACTTGATCGTTTCAGCTGCAAAACGTTTCCGGGTTGATACTTATCGTTTCCAAGTTTAGAAACAATTTCATGCTTCCTTTATGAGAAGGTATACGAGTTTATTAGTTTGCAAATAAGGTAGTGGTCATAGGGGTTAGAAATAGGGAACCGAAGTTGTGTGTATAGCAATACAGTTTATTGCGTTATAGAGTATGCATACTCGCTTGTTTTATAAGGAATCACTAACATTTATAAAACTACTTTCCTACCTTCTGTGTTTGGTCTAAAGTTATAGCCAAAATTGTAAACAACATTCAAGATTGCAATGTTTTACTTGTGTCCGTACCATTTTATGGCACTAATTGTGTAGTGGAAGTTGAGGAACTATTAAGGAACTGTTAGTGCTGCAATTTGATCATTGGAGGCCCATAAATAAGGAATTTTTGGACCTAGGCTTTGAGCTAGGTTTCTTATAAATAGAAAGCGTGTAATGGGAAGATGCAATGCTTTTTTATTTTTGATACTTTGGGTTGGGGCTTACTAAAACACACGATGTGTTATAGTATTTGACACATGCCGCCTAAACATTCGCCCTCTTTGGTGGGGGCTTATTAGCAATTTGGAGTTCTATCATGGGGACTTAATCGAGGGGGAGGACAATGCGAAGATTTACCGTAATTTACAATCCTTATGGATCTCTCACTCGTGTATTTGCGGTAAAGTCTACGCATTTGCGTGCCCTATTGTGTACGTCGATTGGAAAGCATCGACTAGAATCTACTGTCTACGGTAAGTGATGCAGCTACTGCTCGTGTTCCCTGGCCCCCCTCCTCACCGGAGAGGCAGACTTCAGTTAGGACCACCTGTAAGTGGGTACTTTGTCCTTCTATCATACCGTTTGAGAGATATATAAATGGAGAATTTTGGTCAGTTGTTTATAGAATTTTTGTCTGGAAAGCGTGACAAATCCTATACCCACTGTAGGAACGGACCCGAAAGAAAACACCAAACAAGTCAAGTCGAGAAGCTAAATTTCGATAACCGACTTGTCGAGTTTGACTGTAGACGTTAATTGGCCTTGTCGACCATTGCCTTAGGCCTGGAAGAATGTTTGTGGGAGTTAAAAATGTCAAAACCTTAACATTGTCTTGCGTTCATTATTCATAGATTATCTGACTCTCTAGTCCTTTCAATTTCCCGTGACTTCATTGATATTCCGCATGTCGCTAGTTTGTGAGAATTTTTCTTTTCGTATATTGGTGTTCATTTCATTTCGAATAGTCTACGCTTTTTATTGCTCATAACCTCGCGGCCCACCCTTGATGCTCAATTCAATTTGGTCTTAACTTTTACCTTGAGGCTCAAAATGATGATGCCTTGGCGGGGTCGACTGCCCCCGCTATGTTACGCCTTTTGAAATCCTAGTAAATCAGCGGTTACTCTGGACTTTTTACTGAGAGCAACAACACTCGTAAAACAGATAGTTCATTAAAATCCGCATTCGCTTTTTCTAAACCCGTATGAACTCGCGCATATGAAGACCCCTTTTAGCATCAGTAGAATTTTTATCCTTCTTGAAGAATAGCCTTGGAATTAAGTAAGTGCATTTAGAGGACGGACTGAATAAGTTCAATGCAACTTAGTGGAAATTTCAGTAGATCTGGGCATGTTCGTGCCTGCACCTTAGTGGTTTTCTTGAGTATCATCACTAAAGATTTCATCTGCATTGGTGCTACTGTATTATTACGGAAAACATCATTCACCACCGCTCGCTCATTCCTTCGTGTATTCTATCTTCCTTTACGCTCCTTGAAACTGTTACACTCAGTCCACTCTGCAACACCAACAGTTACTTGGCAGAGCTGTTGAGCCTGATCTTCACTGCAGGGGCTTGGCTGGACAGTTTTCCACAGATCATCAACATATGCTCCAGTTCGGAATCTCTCCGGCTACACTCAATCCACGCTGTTGCCCCAACAGTTACTTATCAGAACTGAAGCCTGAAGCTGCTGAGTCTGAATTGTAATGGAAGGGCCTGGTTGGACGGTTTGCCGCATATCGTAAACATCTTCCCTAATTCTGAATCTCTACAAAATAAAGCACTATCAACTTATGGGCAGTGTCTCTCTGTGCCTGCTCACCACTACGAGGAAGTCTCCAACCATGGGCTGACCACTACATCATCATTATCATCAACAACGTCATTACCCACCATGGCTATCATCATCAAGCATCGCCATCTCCATTAACATTAATCATCACCATCAAGCACCCCCATCATAGCCATCATCATCGTCATCATCATCATGATCAACCACCATCGCTATCATCAATCACAACCATTATCAGTTGGTATCAATATTTATCATCATAACTATCAAAGTAGCCTGAGCATCTGAAACTCATTATTATTCAGGATCACAGATGGAACAGTTCAGTCTCTTGTTGCTTAGCATCTTGCCAAATTCATGATAATACTACATGGCCTACTTGCCCTCTACGATATGTATTCTATAGGTTTAGCAACTTTAGAGTGTGCAAACCTGTGAATAACACAATCATATTTTTTTGCATCTACATTGGTCCATTCTCATGTCTTCTTTGTTCATTGACAGATCTTGATTGACCTTTTAGCAGTATAGATCAATCTATGTAGCAAATATCATGTTAACTTAATTTAGTTACACCTTTTTGCCATTTTTCGATTCTATGATAGTATTCATGCGCAAGAGATTAATATTTTTCGCAAGGCGCTACTGAAGATGCATAAGGCAAACTGAGTTACGTTCTTGATGAAACCTAGGGTAGAATCCATGTAGCTTACGCTGCATGTCTCTCGCGTATGGTAGATCATTTGCTGACGGAGAACAAAGACGACACAGTGCGTCGGCTTAATGCATAGTAAATGCTTAAGGTGACCTATTCAACAGCAATGGAGTGCACTTGTACTTTTGCGGTTCTCGATTCGTGAAGTTACACGAAAGACATCGGCAAATACGAAAGGTCTGTTACAGTGATTTTGTCGTGTTTGTTTCTACAGTAGTTTTCAACAGCAATGTATTTCTATCCTTGGCGCATGCACATCAATAGAACCCTTGGCACCACTTCGTAAATTCAGTGACCTTGTGTCCGACGCGAGATTTACATAGACTCGAGATTGAAGAACAAAAAATATTTCAGCAATCACCTATAAAAACTTGGAACATGCTGCCTGCTAGCGTAAAAGAAAAAAGACCATGACACAATTCAAGAAAGCTTTAAAATCTTTTTTAACTTATGAGAGAAATAACTCATTTTCTCTCCTCAAGTAAGAACAGCACATGTAATATTTTTTTCTTTTTTTAGCTAAATTTATATACAGTACAGTATATATATAAATATATCTAGTATTTTATCAAAGCTTGTAATATTTATTTATCTGCATATTATTTATTTATTTATTTATTTATTTATTTATTTATTTATTTATTTATTTATTTATTTATTTTAAAAGCTGGACCACTATTTATATCACTTTTTAAATTGTGCAGTGTTATCCAGCCTAAATAATCATATACATGCATACACATACATTCTACCCTTGGATGACACAAAACTTCCGCTAAATGCAATTCTCACAGAAAATGCTCAGCAGAATTTTTGAAAGCACTTTTACTCGTGGTAGCAAAGGAGACTTTGCAAGGGCATCACTTATAGAACGCTGTGCATTTCCTTCCATCTGATATGTCCTCAGTGTACAGTCTCTCTCTCTCTTAACCTATTGAACTCACCATTTTTAACGAGTTTCTACTTGAGGGGGCATTTCCTAAAAGGGCCACAACGATAGGTAAGAGCTTTGTGACCATACACTTTAGACACATTGGCAGAAAGTAGGCAACACACATTTCTTGGTTATAGGGATAGAATCACTTCATCTTTTGCATGACGCTAGAACAACCTTAAAGAGGCCCAAACAGCTAGAAAAACCTTTGATTACCGTGGACTACTAGGGAAAGCATTCGGCCTAGTGGGGACTTTTCCTCGGTATGTGCTACCTTATTTTATTTCGAAAAAATATTTACATATAGCCTCTAAATACGTTAATGAAGAAGGTAATCAGTAGCTGATAAGGTACTTTGGAAAAAATGTTGATTTTAGATGACACCAGTGTATATCGCGGCTTATCTGTAAATTCCATGGAAACAAATACTATTAATTTTCCTGAGCCTTTCAGGCTTTAGAAATTCAAGCTAGAATAAAAGTAATAAAAGTATTGCCGCTAACGACAAAGAAGTCAGTCTCCTTAGCTTTATTGCTGCTCAAAACCTCTTTTTGGTCTCTGCTCCATGCAGAGGCAGTTAATGAAAAGAACAGTCAGTCACCCAAGAACAATACAGTTTGGTAATAACATTCGGTACTTTATGTGAGTCACTTGTGCAATGGAGAACTGTTGAATTTAAGGTAACATTTTGAGTTTTAGTAGGGGTTTTTATTTTGATTTGATAATGTTTCTCAGGCCAAGTCATTTGTATTGTACGGATTGATAGGTTGTGGCGATTATGGTGGTAATAACCATCATAATATCATAATTTGCTTGTCTTTATAACCGGCCTAAGAGAGTTGAGTTGCCCCCTACAGCATGGTTTGTTGTGATATAGCTTCTAGTCTGCTTAGCCATTTATGATGGGACTCACTTGTAATAACGTAATGCTAATTTGCCTAGCAGTATTTGATAGAGTGGAAGATGGATAACTCAAATTGTCTTAGAGAACAGCAGGGATGGTCAACCACTCATATATCCGTTTCTGTGGTTTTTGTTTTGGAGAAACACTACCCCGTCACTTCTTTAAACATTGAGACGTAGATATGAAAACTGGAACGAAAGCACGGAAGGGATATGATCTGAAGAGATTTGCAATTATGTTGTTACTAGCTGGCGTCTAGGACGCGTTATTTAAATTACTATGTAATGAAACATAGGAGACTGAGAGAAATGACTGTACTGATAGTAATCAATATGACACTGACAGTTTTGGAACCTATTTCCAAGAATTAGAAGTTCTTCACGTCTCCTTGCTTGAAGTTAAATCATTAAAGTGCTAGGGATTTGTTAAACTCTCCCATCTTAGCTCATCTCAGCTTAGTTTAGCTGTGCTTAGCTAAGCCCTAACTGGGAATAATGGTTGACAGGTTTTGATGAAGGAGCAAGTTTTTCTGATCATTATCCTCACATATAGATATCTTACATGACAAGAAGATACCAAGTAGTAGCAATAGATATGTTTTGTATTTTCAGTAGATTAGCTGAGATGAAGCAGAGCTATGCTGGAGACAGGGTCTTCACTATGTGGAACACTAGGGGTGCAACACCATATCAGACGTTGTCAGTAAATCTAGAACTTATGTTTTGCCTCAGTATGCAGGAACTTGTCTCAGTTTTAAGGAAATTGGCTCTGTTCTGGTGGCAATATGCTAGAGCATCTTGTTAGTAAATGCTCCGTAATTGTGGGCACCCTCAAGTCAGCAAAATTTGACCTTGCACTCCCCCATATGGCTGAGTTTGCTAATGATACCCCCTGACTGGAGAATATTTGATATAATCTATAAATTATGCAAAAACATAAAGTTTACATTGAGAGGTTTTGTACTGGAGAGTGTAGATAATTTCATCTTTCAAATCAACAAAGTTTACTTATCTCAGTCTTTCTAGCTAATTGCTCTTAAGTCCCATATAGACAGGGGGTTGGAACAGCAGGGGGGATTAGAAGTTTCCTGAAAACATAATAGCTATGGATGAGTTTCACAACTCATTTCAACTGTAAGCAAAATGAAAAGCACAATTTCTCATGTTACTTAATGCTCAAATTACAGACACAAAAATTAATAGGTGTCTAGAATAATGATATCCTTGGTAGATTTTTTAAAAAAGTAATAAGCCAGGGAGGGACATTTATTCAGGACTCAAGAGTAAGCTTCTTTGCTTGTCACTTTTTCAGTAATCATTTCATAGGTCAGGTTGTTTGTTGGTATACTGACATTCACTGCAAGGAAGAGCTTGTATTTTAACAATGTACCTACGTAAAAAACAGCTCTGCAAATGATGTGAAATAGGAAGTGGATTGTGAGCAAATGGTTTGGGTTGGTTTTGTTTACAGAATTTCAGTTGTGTGCACTCAGCTTAATTAGTCATTAGGACTTGCATCATTAGGCAAGCTTGTTGTGCTCAACAAGAGGTATCTGCACATATGTAATTTATTTGAATTTTATTTGCCTGAACTCAGGAAAGGCATGAGCACTTTGTATATAACTACCTGTTTGTTTGACCACAATGCTACTTCCAGAATTCTTCAAAACTTTACAGAAGGTATATCAACTTTTGCTTATATTTGATACTGAGGGACCTGAATATCTGAAATATATAGATGGTATACAGGGACATTGTGAGAATACATTGGTTAGAGGTGTGTGTAGCCTTCAGTTCTTTCAAAAGTACCTACTTTTAATGATCTAATGACCCAATTGTACCTGAATCTTCCCACGCTCAAAACAGTTGGGGGATGACACCCCCACATCCCCAGTTGTTGCATCCCTGATTATATAAGTTTGACTTGGATTTCCACAAATCGTGTAAGCTTGTCTGAAACGTAGCATTGAGTGAAGAAGATTGAGTTATCCAGGGTTACCCTAATTTGAAAGAAAGACATGCAATATATATATTTGTGGTGGACTACAAATAGCCAATGAATAACATAGGGAGCAGGGCTGTGATTTGGTTTTCTACAGATAAGATTATCTTATTATCTACTCCACCTTAGCGCTGTTGTCTACTCCACCTTAACACAATTACTCAAAAATGTCCATAGGGAAGTTTGGCTTTGTGGAGACTAATGTAAGTATTTTGAAGATTGTTATTGTTCTGTGCTATTTCCTGAGCGTTTCAATGCGAATTTCACATATCAGAGTCGCTTCTTTTTCGGTTTTAAATTCCGGCGAGTATGCGTTTGTTTGTAAGAAAGTGGTTTGCAAGACAGCGATATTCGACCGCTCAAATTGTTAAGAAAATTCAGTACTACATGTTTGAAACCTTTAGGATGGTAAGTTGATTCTTTTTGTGTGAGTCCCCTGTACGATTGCGTACGTTGGTGAATGCCTTATAGAGAGGACACTTATCCTGAGCCGCCGGCATAGTGAGGTAGGGTGGCCAGTTCCTTTCCTCCCCGCCTTTAACTTCCCCAGTGTTGCCACCAGGTACACATTTGCTGCTGGGTGAACAGTGAGCGAGCATCCCAACTATGATCCGAGGGTTCGGCTCGAACCACCAATGTTTCGCACAGCAGCCAAGCGCTCTAACCACTTGGCCACTCGCCCATGATAAGATGATACTCATTTGAAAATCCAATTTTCATGCAAGTACGCCTTGTCTTTTGTTTTATTTGCATAGATTTCCTATGAAAACCTATGTATTTCAGTGTCACTATTGTACAGTGCATGTCTGCCTGTGTAGCTTTAGTATTACACAAACTCGAACATTCTCGAACAATCTCGCTAAGAATGTCTTGAGAGAGTTTCAGTACTGAAATCATGAAATATCTTAAATATATGAGATAGCTATGAAAGTTTTGGTACTAGGCGAATAGACGTACTTACAAAAAAATGCATTATGCAATCAACAACGACCAACCACGTTTTGAACCCTTTCACTTTTTGTCAACACAGTTTCGGTCTACGGGGTAGGTTCTGGAGGTCTAGACCCCAGTCCGTTTACTCAAATATGTAAAGGTGCTCTTTTTTCAAGAGAATTTTAAAACTTTCCTAAGGAGGCTCCATATACTCTTTGTTACGCATGAAAGTAACGAACTCCTGAAATTTGCCGTACGACTTCTTTTGTTTCTAAATCTGAAAAATATGATTTCAAGACACATTGTCTTTAGAAAATACGTGAGAAGTCTGTTGATACTAAAGAACTTCACTTTTTCGAGTTATCTTTAGAAAGTACTCGGTGTTCCCTTTCTTGTTTAGATCCCTGCCTTCAAAAATTCCTAGTTGTGTGCCTGGTATTGCCGTTTACAATTGAAAAATATTTGCTCTTTTGCGGGTATTTGAAAGCACATTGAAGCCTTTGAAGAAGGATCTCATTTCTGATTTCTAATTTCTAAGTAAAACTTTGTTCGTATGAGATTTTGTTCCTGTACTTTGGCATTTCGATGAATGGTCATTCATACTGTTTTTTAAAGAATGATCGCTTCATGAAAATAGAGGAAAGATTTCATTCAAGCCTTATATGTGGGCTTGCATCGCGTTTTGTTGTGGGAGGGGTTTAACGTCAGTGCTAAGATTAGGATGATAAAAATTTCTATACGCAGTTATAGAAGCAGATTAAGTATAAAATCGAATGCAAACCACTCGAACCTGAGTAAATCTCATGAAGTCCCTGATTTTAAGAGATTTGTATATATTTTCAACGCTACACATTTTTATGAGAATATGACCCATAAAGATATCAAGGTTCAAAATACCTGAAATTTAAGAATGGCTTAATAATAATGCAAAGCGCAAGCTTACTTATTTAAGAGATTTTTGCTTACTTGAGTTTTCTTTTGAGAACACCTTAGAAAAGCCTGGGAGTCAATATGCTATGATACGAGTCAGTAGCTCTTCGGACAGTGTCCGTTGCACACTCTTTGTTTTAAGAATGTAGTCTATACGAGTATTAATCCTCAAAATCGCTAAAATTTTAGAATGATTTAGAATATTCTTAGGCTCAAAATGAAGCAATTTAGCGGTGAAAAATTAGATATTCCTATGAAAAAGGTGTGTACATCATGAAATCTACCACAAGTTGCGTATCTTTTGGTGATTTTACCATAAGCAAGTAAAAACTGGCAAGATTTGATATAGCTTGAGATATTTTGCGACAGTACGTTTCAAATGTCATGGTTGCTCCGTGATTTTAACTTACGCTCGATCCAGCGATGGTTTTGTTGTTTGTTTCTTTTGAGAATTTGTTTCACAAGTTAGTCTTTTGTTTCATTCTTAGGCCCTGAGATGTAAGATGGCCTGGAAAATGATGATGAAGTTGTTCGAGGCAAAGTGTTGTTGACAGTGAGTACTGTTTTCTTTCCTTTGTGGTCTCTGTTTTTGGTTAGGAATTGTCAATGAAACGTATTTTTTTAAAGTAGCAACGAATGGTCGCCTTTTCAACTACCAAGTGGTACAAGTTTATGCCAGGGGGGGCTGATTCGTTTACTAGCATAGGAGGCTCTACCATGGTTGTCCCGACAGGGAGAAGCTTTTTAAAAATAGGCATGTTTCAGACTAAAATTTGACTGAATGGAATGTTGCTCTTGCGCGGATCCAAGAAAAATCTAGAGTGAAAATTCAAATAGAGAGGCAATATAAATTTATTGGAGAAGGTTTCACATCCCCCAGCCCCCTGTTTCACAGTGCTTGTCTACGGGAATGTTGGTCAGTGTGGTAGAGAAATTGAAACTAACGTTTCTTCCCTTTCCTTTAACGGTGCATCAAACTTGTATTTCCTCTTGCAATTCATAATCTTGAAAATTTTTAGGGTTATCTATATTTATGCACAAAATGTTTTACTAAAAGGTGCGAAACTGTAGCAAAATACAAGCTATTAGGAAGCTAAAATTCATGTAACCAGCATGATTCATTTTGACCTGGAAACTAGGCTCAGAAGCGTTGAAAGTATTTGGAAAATGGAGGAGCACAGAATTTGAAGGACATTTCTATCACATCCTGTATTTTAACGGTCACACCCATGTGCACATAAATAGCATTTTATACTTATATATTTATTTGACATATAGAAGAAAAGGAAGAGTTAAGATAAGATAGTGCACAGTGTAGGAAAACTCGATTTATTTTAAAACAAATGAAGAGGGGTGTGCTAGATTTTTCTAGGGCCTCACTCATAGCTCTATCTCGAGGTACAGGGCTCATTTCTATATTTTGAGTGTACCTTTTTCTATATTTCTAAACATCTGGGGCACATGCTTCCAATGCCCCCGATTCCTACGCCTCTGACTAGGCTTACACGCTTGCCACTATTCAGAATAAATTTTATAAGGACATTGCAAAACAAAATATTTGTCCTAAATGGGAAAACAATTGTTTAGGGTCGATTGCATTACAAGCAACCGTGGAAAAGGAACGGACTATGGCAAATAGATGTTGTTTACTAGCTGTGTTGGTAGTGCTTATTTTGATAGAGCAACTTTTGGATGGGTGCGGTACTTTTTGTTTACCTTTGATTACCTTTATTGTCACAAAGCATGCGTGTTCACAGTTTTATCACGATTGTTCCGTATTAAGGATTGCATGAAAGGATGTAGGATGGGTATACATAGTGACGTAGACAGCGTATCCGCCAAATGTTTGAGAGCTCAGATCAGGACTATTTTCTCCCAACCTAATTGACCAATCATCATAAAACATGGGCCTAAATTTAGCATGTATGGTCAGAATCCTGCATAATGATTGGTCAATTAGGTTGGGAGAAAATAGGATTCATCAGAGCGCTCAAACATTAGGCGGCTATGCAGACGCAGACAAGTTTAATTTTCTTGCCAATTACCGAGAGGGCTAATTGAACATCATAGTTCCTCCAAGGCGCAGTTTCCTAGCGAGATAAATTATTGGTTTTCTAAATTGCAAAACTTTCTGTTCTTGAAAAGATTGCACTTTCACGACAACCAGAAAGTCATGATGCTTTCTTATTCATTTTTGTCGTCATCTTGGTATTAAAAATTCAGCTTTATGGCTATTTTTATTGTTGCGTATTCTGTCTTCCTGTTGGTTCCAGTTTTTCATAGTCATCCACACTTCATATTATTGCACCTTTCTTTTTTTTGTTTTTGGTTTTACATGGGTTTTTAAATTTAGGTTTTAAGTTTTTAAATTTAAAAATAAAATTTAGATATAGGGTTTTTAAATTAGTTTGTATTTAACAATTACCGGTAATTAGATTATTCTTAGTTTTGTTTTTCTTTAATTTTAGTATTAGTTGGCCTTAATTAGCTTCTTTTAGCTATATATATAGCAAAGCCAACTGTAGATAAATTGATGATGATGATGATGATGATGATGATGATCTTTTCCCCAGAGCCTTCGTTTTGGCTTCCAAGTAGTGACCGGAGCGATTATGTTGCCCGTGTTCGTCATTCGTTCAGTCAACTGTCCGGCTACAAAGAGAATCGGGTGGCCCTTGATCTAGATCTATTAACTTGTAGGTCTATGTTTTCCTCGCATTAGGTTACCATGTTTCTCTTAGCCCAGTTTATTCATCTCCATCAATTACTTCATCATCATTACTGATATCCTTCAAATGCGAGATTATCGTCTACTTGCTTGTTTTAGTACTTTTTTGATCAGCTTTTTGTATGGGCAAGTCATTTCTCCTAATTGATTTTGAAATGCAATTATAAACGATAGTCACACTTGTGCACGTGTTCTCTAGCATGTTGAAGGCAGCTGCGGTTTAAAATGTTTGAATGACTGTGAAGTGTAAACTCTGCCATCTCTCTTGGGCATGCGCATTATGTGGGTTTTCTTCAGGTTTTCTATCACGCATGCCCACGGGCTACTAGTCCACGCATTCGGTACATTACAGAATTATCATGATTACAGATTAGCTTCTTACCAAGATAGAACTCTCGCAATTTTACTGGGGATGTGGTTATGAAGAGGTATTTCGCGGACAAATTGGCAGTTGTAACTGGCGTGTGTATGGTGAGTAGCGTAAACTCTGAGAAGCAATCAACAAACGTTTCTTTGTACCGATCAAAATTTAGTTAGCATCTGCTTGCGTGTCGCTTACACAATAGTTGGACGGCGAATTCTCTTTGAATTCTCGTTGTTATTTTGTTTAGTTTTCGCGTATAAGCTGGACGCTTTGAATTGTGCAAGGTTTAATATGTTGAAAAAATAGAAACATCTAGGCAATTTGTTTGCTTTGGTTAGCGGTGGGGGGGGCAAATAGCCCCCTGTTTTTCAGTTGGAGTCAAATTTTGAAGTGGGTGTTATTTCTGTCATTTTTCAATAGTCAATGATGCATAGCGAGCAGAATACCCCGCTAATTGCCGTTATGTAATAAGCCATTCTTCATCCTTCGCAGGGGGTGCTTGCTTCAGAACAGACGTGGGAAATCTCTTAGCCGGGTTTTTACCCACGAGATAACAGCTTGGGAAACAAGGCCCCCAATGACTCACGAAGATGACTTGGTATCTTCTTAGAAATAGAGCACTCAAAATATTTTACCACCATTTTACATCATTTTTGAGAATTCAACTCAGATTATGTAATTCAATGCATTTTGAACACCTCTATCAAAAGAACCCCAAAGCCCTGAACACTCCGACAACAACACGTCCAGGCTGGTAGCCAGCTTGATTTTTTACGGGGGGCTACCAGGCCACCCAACTGGTATACTCACTACTCTCAGATTAACTGTGCCCCCCTATCAAAATCACTACCGGCCTGGACCTGTTGCTGTGGAATGTTCATAGTTCAGGGTTCTTTTCATTTAGAAATCTCTGCGACCAGCTTTGAGTACAAGTCGTCAGGTTATGATATTCCTGAAAAGTTTGGATTTTTCATTCATCAGGAAAATATTTGCTTTCCTTGTCGTACTATTGAAGACATTGTTGGAAATTATGGCTTTCCATGAGGCTTAGAAACCATATTGTACAGACATCATTTAATGCAAATATCGCGAGAAAAGACAGCTTGTGTTATTCGCGTTTCGCTTGATAGAACATTTTCTCTTCACGCTTGTACGCCAATTTTTATTTCTTGACAGTGGACAGGACTCTGAAGTGCAGTTTCCAGGAATTACACCCCCTTTTTTGTAGTACTGGTTGACTGACTTTCTTTTTTGGCAAATACCTTTTGTAGGTTAATTACGGTCTGGAGTGGAATTATAGAAGTCAAATGATTTAAAGACTTGATCAAGTATAGAGGTTTTTCATCAGCACCAAAGTCTCGGCCTCGAATTCTAGCCGATTCTCGGAAGAGTAGGGGTTCCTAAACTTTCCTTGGAGCGATAAATATATCTTAGGATAGACATACTTTCATGGACAACAAATGACAACAGCGGTACATGTTAATATAACAACGAGTTGAACAAGCGACGGCAACGCCTCGCGGTCCCCTGAAACCCTTCGCGATTCCCCTGAAGCCCTTCCCGGTCCTCCAAGGGAGCGTGGATCCCAGTTTTGGAATCATCTCATTTTCATCATCATTTACAACTCGTTACCTACGAATACCCTATCAGCATAAATAGATAGCTACTAGAATAAGTAAACTTTTTAATATAATCGACAAACACGTTGCTGTTCTACCTAGAAATCGACCACTGTACTAGTGGCTGCATTTCTGTACATGAATCCTGGGTTGTGTATTCAAGATCAAAGATTTTGACAGAGTGCAGGAATGGAGTTTCGGAAGAGGGCTGGTTTCGGAATGGGGTTCTGGGGTCTCCTGCTTTATACGTGGGAACCCCAGCAGCGTTTGTTGACGGGATTACCGTGTATGAAGCAGGAGACCCCAAAACCCCATTCCGAAACCGCACCCAATTCTTCAAGACGCTACCCGACAGATGAATGTATTCCATCTGAAATTCCAAGTCTTTCGCAAATTAATGAGTCATTTGTGTCTAATAGTAATCAACGATTTGAAATCCTCCACAAAGCCTTAAGATTTGTAGAGCCGGCGAGTTTCGCTCTCTTCGTCACCGCAATCTACATGTCCAACTACTCTTCTACGTGCACGACTTCTGTACGTTAGTGTGGACCCCTGGATTCTATGAAACAATTCTATGGATCGAGGCTATGCTGAGAATAAATTTAATGCACTGCTAATAAGAATTTCTATCCATAACGGATTCACGCGGCTTGAATATGGAAGGCATGCTCTCTTGAAAAGGTTTACCTGTGCTACGTGCTTTGTTTGGAACACAATCATTTATATCAAAGGCTATTAGGCTGCCTTGCCGCTAGTTATATTTGCGTTCGCTTGGCGTGGTTTTCATGAGTTGAAGGTTGAAGTATGTGGCCGGGCTGATGTAGTCGCAAAGGTACCAGTTCTTTGTAAGGTAAGCGAGTTTTTGGTTGATCACGAACAGTGACGTAACAGGAAGTCTTATAGCCATTGGGATAGTTGGCTTGTGGATCCTTGACGTTTAAAGTTTTTCCAATTCTAGACAAATTAGCGAATAAGGATTTTATCAATAACCGAGAGAAGAAGCAATGGATAGCCTGTAAACCTGAAAAGCTTGTTCATTTAGAACTCGAGGGACCTCGTAAGCTAGGGGGTCCTTAGGAGTGCGCTAATCTCAACCTGCATCATTTACGCCGCTGATTACGAATGTCTTGGATCTATTGAACGCTGGCTGATTACGATTCGGATATCTAGAAAAAAGATTTGGGAGAAATTGTTTTCATGATGATACTAGACCTTGGTTATAGCTGCAAGCGCCTTTACTTTATTTTTGCGACGATTCGCTTTTAGCGCTAGCATTTTTTAGCAAGGATCATAGGCCTACATTCAACGAATGCTTTTTTGTCAATCACGCGTAAAAAATGCGCTGATTTAGTTTAAAGTATGAAAACACAATTTTTGTGCGATTTCCATGGTTTGAGTTCCTATTAAGCCATGGGCGGTGGAGCCGGGTGGAATGGGAGCGGTAGTCCCTCCACTTTTTATAGCAACTGTTCTTTATTACCCGTTATAGCACCCTCTATATCCATGCAGTTTTTAATCTGTCCACTCGAGCCCCCCCCCCCACCAACAATGTTGGTCTCCCGCCCCTGTTGATCCTGTGTGTTGATTGATTCTGTTTGAAAATGGACGATTTGTCTATGGAGATTCTTTTTGTGGCGTTGTGCAAATCTTTTGTCAGTGTGGAATGGAAAATATATTTTACAGTCAGATAATTAAGAATAAACTTAGAAGGATTCTGATTGCCGATTTGACTGTTAATCAGCAGTTTCACCACAAACCCAGAGAGATTAAGTTGAATACGTTTGTTGATATATAAACTCAGATTGTAGTCAGTTCGAAGTTATATATTCTGCAGGGAAGAGTTGGTATGTCTCCACGACAACGATTGGTTTAGGAGACCGTAAATTGTTTCCCATTATAACCTACAAAATGGAAATTTCTCTGCGTAACTATTCACATGAAAGCAGTTATTATCAACCATATGCCATTCTCGTAGGTATTTCAAGTGCTTTAAAGTTAGCGTCTGCTATAGTGTGCATCTGGATCCTGTTTTTTGATGCGTTAATCCAATTTTGAAGCTTCAGCGGGTTTCCATTTGGTATAGAGGTCTACCGTAGTTTTCCCAACACTATGACTAGGTTTCATTGATATATTTGAACCATTCCGTACTAAATTGATGTAAACGAGACGTTTTTATATCTTATTTATGCATGTATTCGTTTATAGATTTACTTGAATATTAATTTATATTAGATAGTATGCTGCCACCTGAACATGGCATTCCCTTGTTGATCTCGATGGTTGTTCATGAAATTGTTTATCGTTGAGAGTCTCAACGAAGTTGAACGCAGTTTGAAAGGAATTGATGACGACAGTAAACAATTTAATATTTGATAAACCGAAGCATATTCTTTTCAGTTAAATACAGTCCTTCACATATTCACAAACATTTGTTTTTCATCATGTTTTGTTTCAATAGAGACCGCGAGTTCCCACTCCCTATCAGATTTCTACCTTAGTTACGAAAAGTCTTTGCAAGATCCAGTAGATAGCGCTTCTATACTGTAGTAATAAATCTCCCGTCAGTAATGAAGGATAGCGACCCTACCCCCCTTAAAACAGTGTTGAACCAAAAGTTTGGCGAGTGACATTATTTGTTGTGCGTTGCCCTGATGAATCAATGCTGTTTTGAAATAGGGATGCTAGTCAGTAAGTTCAGAAATACATCTACACACTTTTTATATGAATTTGTTTTTTGACTTTGATCCTGAATTATTCTTAAATTATGCTTGAGAGACAGTTAGTGTGATTTTCGTCTAAAAATCAAGGGATAGAGTTCAGGCCTTAGGAACAGTATATGTACAGAACGGAACAAAACAAAACATGAGGTGGACAGAACACAACAGAACACAACACGACGCAACACAACACAACACGATACAACACGACACAACACGCCACAACACAACACAACACAACACAACAACACAGCAACACAACATAGCACGAGACAACAGAACAATACGTGTAGTATTTACAGTATAAACCTTATCCAAAAACACTTCATTGTTTTCAAATAACACTCAAATAAATAAAAAATCCAAGTCCTGATGACGTTTGAACCTTTTTCTTAATTTATTTATAAGTTTCAGCGATTTTTAGCCTTGATATTCTCATATATTCTATTCTTTTGTAAAAGTGTGTCAATGCTCCAAAGCCTTTGGCTTGAATTGTGCACTAGCAATAGCTCCCTCCTTAGTTAATATATTTATTGATACATCGAATACAACAACATTCGGTGAATATTAAAATAAGTCCATGTAATCTGTGGTACTTGCTTAATTGTTTTGCAGCAGCAAGGTGGAGGCGGGATCCCAGTTCAGAGAGGCCACTTTCATGACAACAGTCTACATTCTTTATGTTTGTTGCTTGGCGATCTCGCAGTATCAAGCACTGTATTTTTTCCTGTTAAGCGAGTATGAAAACATGAGAGTTTCCATTTTCCAAACGTGACATGTTTCTTGGCTTTTTTCTATTACAACACCAGGGGCGTTCCGAAGTAGACTGTGTATGGGGAATATCACTTTTTAGAGAAGCCGTCAGTAATTTTTTGGTTCGTCGTTAATAGTTGGCATTGCAATCATGGCTGCTCAGTAGTAATGCCCCTCCCCACACACACACACACCCACACTCACTTAAATGTTCTTTGACAAGCCACTGTACAACATGCGAGAGTTTGCTCTTATGGAACAGAGCATACCATCAAATGTTTACAGTCACTAGATTTTTGTTTTCCTTAAAGCTCCATCTTGAATACCCGTGTTTACTTGCAATTAGGATCCTCTGCAGTGTATAGACAAAAGTAGAGGAACTGTTAAGAACTTTTATTCTTTCAAATTTTTGCTCAGGAATTTTTATTACTGAGTTTCAGCCGAAATGTTTTGTGGGTGGAAGTTAGCTACTAAGGATGTGAATTATTTCAGAGTGGGAATTCGAGAATCGCGAGTTACAAAATTATGGCTGTACTCTTTGCGGAAAATCTAAACATAGACTCGTGAGTTTTGGCTGCTTCTAGGCCGTTTAATTTGAGGAGCTGCGCAGTGAACATGGAATCATTTCTTTTCTAGTGTACAATTCTCGACGATGAAGAGCTTCATTCTCCCAGTTGTCATGTCTTCCGTGCTCGCCGTGATGCTGACTATTTTGGCAGCAGTACTCCTTCTTTTCTACAGGAAAAGGAAACTGACGAAGTCCATGAAAAGTGTTTTAGAACCAATGACAAGGGCAAAAGATGGTAGCAGTTTTAAACGTGGAAGCGCGAAAAGAATTCGCAAAAACAATGCAATTGCGGAGAAGCAGGTATCGTAAATGTCATTACATCAATTAGCCGATTATGCGTCACAATGCTTTTTAATTTGTTCATTTGATGATGATTATATATATTATGTCACTATAATATCTCATTTTTCTTATATTCACTATTTTTATAAGAATATAGTCTGTAAGAATGTCAAGGCTCAAAATCCCGTAAATTTAGGAATAATTTAAAAATAATGCAAGGTTCATGCGTCATCAAATGTGAGATGTTTTTTGCTTCTTTGAGTTTTCTCTATAAAATAAAACGAATGTGGGTTTCAATTTTTGGTTTGGGAGACGTTGCAGTTCGTTTCAACTTAACAACTCTTCGGAGAGTGCCTTCTACACACTTTTTATTCTAAGAATAGTCTGTACGAGTATTCGAGTATTAATGCTCATAATCAATAAAATTTGAGAATAATTTAGGACTATTCCTAGGTCCAAAGTCAAATAACTTTAGAAATATTAAGGCGTGGCAAAAAATTAGGTATTATTGTAAAAAAAGGTGCGTATGCAAGCTGTCTTGCCACTTTTGGTCGTTCCACCAATTCATTTATCGATATGTGCAAAGATTTAGATATTATCAGTAATTATTTTGTTAAAGATTAATTTAAATGTGTTTGGAATATGTATATATATATATATATATATATATATATATATATATATATATATATATATATATATATATATATATATATATATATATATATATATATATATATATATATATATATATATATATGAATAGTCAAAGATTTATATATGTATCTATTTATATTAATTATTATTCGTTTTTAATGATTATATTAATTAATAATTTATGAATGTGATAATCATCATGATCTATACCGATGACGATGATGATGGTTTGATTTTGGTGATCGCATATGTAACTATGTTGATCATGGTGATAGCTGTGATTACTGTGATTTTCATAATGATTATGATAGTGGTGATTATAGATTGTCTTCTTGCGATAGAGCTCATAGAGGCGAAGGTAGATAATAGACTTTCAATTATTTCGAAGCACTATAAAGTGAGAAGGACTTATTTAGGACTCATCTAAAACTTTCGAAAGCTCGTCTCCAACGTGTTCCTTTATGATTATTTCACTTTTAGTCGTAATCTCCTTTTCCTGGTTGTTATGTAAAGCAGTTTGTGAACGTATTAATGAAAATAATGTTTCTATAGCAACTTGTGTATAGCATGTGTTTTGCGTGTAGAGCCATTTTCTTTGTGTCAGTGCCTAGGGATCCCTAGGTTTTCGAAGAACAGCCCGTGACGTTCAAGCATGCTGTGAATTTCCTTGACAACCTAGATTTCTCTTCCTTTCTTTTTTATAAGAGTCCCGTAATTAGATTGATCTTTCAATCCTTTTGCGTCTTTCTTTCTCCTGCAACACTACTATACTAACTTCGCCAGGTTTGTTTACCTCTGTTGTTACACCCCCTCGAGTCTCTATCTCCTTTATTCAGAGAATTCACGTAAAGAAGGCATAATGGTCGCTCCCTTGGTAAAAATAGATCTACTTTCATATCGCTATACGGTACTTCAATACCAGCACTTCACATATTGCCTTATTGACGTTGTTATTGCTTCGAAACAAAGCCTTTCAATCGTGTTCTATTTGCTTACAGATAGACTGAATGAGTGGACTTTTACCTACTTTTACGTAAAAAGCATTGCATTTGTATTGCGTTTGTTTATTTAAATTAAGGCCAATTATGGGCAACAAATCTACAATAATGACTCATTTTGTTAAGCAGCAACGATGCAGCTGAATGCTTTTAGCTTTTAAGAGTAGATGGATTGGCAAATTCCATCTTAGCGATAGATGGCTAAGACAAGACCCAATTTAGCACTTTCCCACTTCTGTCTTGAGGTCGATTACATTGTGCCTAAGTAAAAAGCCATAATACCTGAGTAAAAATTTTGTACGCAAGTGTACGCAATAGTGACTTAATACTTTTCGATATTTCGTCAAATGCAGCCTTAAATGTTTCTTAATATGTTTGAAATGCCCAATGATAACAACAACTCAGATAATGCAACTGTGAAATAAGAAGTAAAATATTCAAGCTCTTTGAAGTATATACATATTTTCTTTGTACTTAGCTTCCAGTTTTATAGAAAATTATCGTGCAAAAGCATTTTTTCAACTTTAGTTTTGAAGCTTAGCGTGCCTGTATTTCTTAAATGTTTCTTAATTTTTGCCTGATTTCAGCCTCATTTTTCTTATGTACGTGTTTTATATTAAAGAACATGGATTATCTAAAGCTAACAGTTATGCATTTTACTTAGCACTTCCTCATGATTTATTCTTGCGATAAAAGCTCGTGAGATGCGAAGAATTGGGAACTACCTTGTCTCGTTCGATTAAGATACATCTTTCAATCAAACATGTATACACAGTTTATTGCCCCACTCGACCCCCCACCCCCGCTAGTTGTGCCCTATTAATTCTATCCATTCTGCCCACACTGTTTTTATATCCATTATCTGTTTTCCAGCCTTTCTATCCACATTGTTTCCTACCTGTCTTTCTATCCCTTCTGATTGTAATAGAGTAGGTATTATAAAGAAACGATAAAGTGATAATTATTAATACTTTCTCAATTGTAGTAATAATAATAATTAATATACATGTTAATTGCCATATTGGTACAAATTATCAGCTATGTAGTACCCTAGCGGTGCTCTCTCCCCCTTTACGAATATTCGGTTTAATTGTACGCTGACCCGTGCTCTCTTTTTTTATAAGAACACTCTTAGTAAAATCGCTGAGGCACGATTTGCCAAAAGAATCAGAACCCTGATAGAACATAGTCTCAGATGAGAATTTTCACAAGCACTCAACTACGAACATTCTTTGGCAAAGCAATTCTGATGGGACTGTGCATAAACATCACTGTTCGTTTATTTGGTTCATCTAACGGGAGATCGTCCCTCTGTACTTTAGTTATTTTAAGATAGTTTTTTCTTGTGTCGGCTTGGTTACACTCTAGTGCTGGAAACATGTCATTTTGCAGTGGTTTTTGTTTATTATTCCCACTTGGTAACCTTTTCGTGCTCTATTTTAATAGATGCGCATGGCAACAAATCACTGTGAGCCTCCGTGTAGGCTCACTCAGTGCGATCTAATCAGCGCTTTGTATGTGACAATGGCAATTGTTGCAGACACTGCATGGATTTCATTTTTTTACTAAAAAACATGTCTTTAGTTACTGAAGGTACAGCTATATAGCCAAATGCTAAAGTACACTCACATGTCAAGTGAAGTGGTGCCTCTAATTAGCTACTCGGTGTGGCCAATAAGCAGTCGCTTGGTCCTCATCTGATTGAAGAGCCCCGGGGACAATGAACTCTTTCCTTCTGCACAAAATAAAGTTTGAGATTTTGTGTTGATGGATTCCGAAACACTGAAAGTGCACAGCACTGGCTGCATGAATAAACGGGATTCTATTCTACGTTAATTTACTTTGCATTGAAAGCTGACATAGATTCTGGATTAATTGGAAACAGCCTTCAAAATCCTCTCCATCTTTTACATTCCTTTTTAAGGAAAATTTTATAAGAGCACGAGCCTCAAAATTTATGGAAAATTAAGAACAAATTAAGAACAAGCTGAGGCTGAAGCACTGTCGTAAAATGATTTGAAACTGATATAAAACTTTTTAAGGTCTACAGTGTTTTCCAAAAGTCCTCAAAACACCCAAATTAATTATCAATGTGTAAGAAGCCGTAAGTGTACCAAGATTTTCAGCAGGGATTATACATCTGTAAGAACGTATATCTTTTGTCTTCTGCAAATGTTATTAACATTATACCTATTTCATAGATATCCAATGTTTTCTTGTATATTGTCTAATGTCTACATTGCTTACACCCCAATAATTTAAGAGCAAATTTGGAACAATTCAGCTTCAAAATGTTGGAAAAATTACGACCAGCCAGCATGAACCTTAGTTTTACTGGTTCTTTTAGAAAAAAGAATTTATGGCATTCCCTACGTGGGTAATGCCAGTTTTGCCTAATTCCAGGCCCACCTAAAGAAATAATTCATATCCTGTTGATACTTTTTTGATGGATGCTAGGAGCAGAGCATAAAATAAGATATATTCACATATCCACGTTTTATTTGAGTTGGATTTGGTCTTCCTTTGTAAGTACACGATGGGTGTGACAGAATCTAAAATCCAAGAAGGTACATAAAAGGTGAAATAATAAGTCTTAACTCTATCTTGAAAGGAATAAATTTTAATAAATATATATATATATATATTTATAAAGAATAAATTTTAATATAAATATATATATATGTTGCATTTTTAGTTTCCTATAATCTCTTTATGTGTATTTTGCTCCACTGCTGTGTTGAGCACTTTTAGTTAAGTAGGAAAAGCAACTTATATCTATACACTATATACAGTATATATATATATATATATATATATATATATATATATATATATATATATATATATATATATATATATATATATATATATATATATATATATATATATATATATATATATATATATATATATATATATATATATATATATATATATATATATATATATATATATATATATACATATATATATAGACCCTCAAGAAAAAATTTCAACTTTTAAAACGTTTCGGCACAAGCCTTCATCAGTTCTCATGAACTGATGAACTGATGAAGAACTGATGAAGGCTTGTGCCGAAACGTTTTAAAAGTTGCAATTTTTTCTTGAGGGTCTATTTATTTCTTTAAAAATTTCTTTATCTTTGGAGCTACTTGAGTATGTATATATATATATATATATATATATATATATATATATATATATATATATATATATATATATATATATATATATATATATATATATATATATATATATATATATATATATATATATATATATATATGTCGTTAACACACGTAGTAAACCCACAATAAATAGGTATACCATATTTGCAACTCCACAATGTCCGCAGATCGACACTTTCGATTTACAAATCTACAATTGTTTTAGGCCCTTTCTTGGTAAGTAGATCATGAACGTAGGCAAAATATTGACAAAACGAAATGAGAGCAGTTCTAGACTGCGCTGATTCGAGCTAGGGTATTTGTGCAAACTCTTTACTGATATATCTAATAATGCAATGCACATCTTTTCTAAATGTGCATTTAAAGCAAAAGCGTATAGAGACTAGAGTTCCTCGAAAAATTGACCACATACTATGGATATCAAGGTGGAACATGTAAATTAAGCATTATCCTTTAGGCTTAGACATCTTAATCAATAATCATAAATATATATGAGCTAGAGGGAGAGGATTTAGCTCCAGAGACAAAACATGCTTATAAGTACAATAAATCTTCTTCATATTGATCTTTGAAAATCCTTTGGAAGTTAATTTATTTGTGTGTTGAATTATCATAGCTCAAAACTAGATCAAGTTTCTGATCAAAAATGTATATCATTCGAAAATTATTGAAATGATAAGCGTGATTGCGACTGAAGCCAGATTTTCTGATCCTTATCAGAAAAGGATATTTGCGGTACAAGGACAGGAGAGCATTTATTAGTCATAATTAGAAAATGACAGAGTTGTTTTGTGGTACGTGCCATTCGGCTTAGTTTCTTGGTTAGTTAATTGTTGCATTGGTTGTCTCATTTCTTATTTTTTACGTTTGTGTCCTCATCACTTCTTAGAATGGAGTTAATTGTACATTTTAGACCAGGTTTTCGAGACTATTGCCATAGAGCAAACTTAATTCTCTTCGGCAGTGATCAATAGTTTACACCAAACAACAAAAAGTCCATTTACTTCTTATCCAATTGTTTGATTTGAGTATTTAAGTGAAAATTGTTGTTTTGTAGGCTCATAGTTTGTTGCATATTATTTGTCTGATTCACGCTTTATTTTGTAAGGAACTTCACTCAAGGCTTAGTTCCAAAAGTTCCTTATTTTTGGGTCTCTAATGATCAAATTGTAGTACTGAAAGTTCCATAATAGTTTCTTAATTTTCAGCGCACAACTAGTGCCATAAAAGTGGTACAGACACAAGGAAAACATTGAAATCTCGAATTTTGCCTTTAATTTTGGCTGTAACGTCAGATTCGGCAATTTATACGAGTTGATAGGTATTTTAATGAAACCCTATTGCCCTGGTTAAAAACTATTGTTTTTGTGATGTGTGTAGTGAAGTTAGCAAGAAGCAATCAGTTATATATTTCTTTTCCAGATCCCAATTCTGCAAGATTCTCAATTTTGGGTTCCAGAGGTTTACTCATCGATTATACAGCCAAACCAGACACCACCACGGAAAGTTAGTAGAATGCAATCAACATTAGATCGTGAGATTTACTCAAGAACGCAGGACACTTCATACTTACAGGCTGCTGAAACTGACGTGAGTTTTATTGAAGTCTGCCACTTAGTGTCTTGTTTGCATCCTTACTTTGCATACAATTTGTTTATTCTATAAGAAACCTAGCTCCATGCCTAGTTAAAAGAATTCGTTATTTTGACCTCTTTTGACTACATTAGTACTAGAACTTGCTTGATAGTTCCTTGATTTTAACTGCAGATTTAGTGTTTAGGACATTGCATGTGTTCAGTGTGAAGACAGGGAACTTTGAACACTGCAAGTTTCAAAGGAAAACTGCCTGTTAACTGCTTGCTAGCTACAAAGATTACATACAGTCTATGCGAATTTGGCTGACACTTCTCGATTGATTGCAGTGATAAAAGTACTGAAAATTGAAAAGTTCCTTACGGATTTTGTGTTTTGTATTATAACTTCCTTAGATATTTTTGTCCTTCTACATGAAGGTTCGTTTTAAACCGGATCCTTATAAACAACGTGTACCCTATTCATGATACATCAGACATATTCGCATAGGATGCAGCTTAACAATTTCCATCGAGACCAAATCTTTTAGCTATTCATAACATCTATTTAAATCCTGGTTGTGATTCCCAAGGACGCTTCAGGGTAGGAATGCAGTGAAGGGAAATGAAGGAATTTAGCATATCCTTGGTTCATTTGTATGTACAATATCTCTTCTAGTAATGAATTACGATTTATTACGGATATATCCTGCGGGAACTTCGTTAGTGGCTTACATTTTTCACGACAAAGAAAGCCTGGAGTCTTTCACCTTCCATCCTGCACAGCAATTTAAAGATATTTTTCTTCTGTACACGTTGTCTTTAGCATTTGTACAAACGGTGTAAAAACAGTTTTTATCAATTTCTAATCCTTTACAATTTTTGCCGACTGTGTCTTTCATTCAGGGACTTGTTGACAAAATATTTCTCTATTAAGTTTAACTTCATACTTAGGTTGCATAATATCCTACGAACATATTATGATAGTGTTCTCAAAACAGCCTTTATTGTAATGAATACTCTTTTCTCCTTTGAAAAAACGAATTAAGTCGTTGGTATTTAAGAATCCTTAGGAATCTGGTCATTTGCGTTGCAGAACCAGCTGCACATTTTAAATCAGACTAAACATATTGAAACGTATTAGCATTGTGGCATGATTGATATATGTGATCAAGAATACGATTTGGTATAATATGATTGATAGGACATGATTTGTGTATATATGTAAATATATATATATATATATATATATATATATATATATATATATATATATATATATATATATATATATATATATATATATATATATATATATATATATATATATATATATATATATATATATATATATATATATATATATATATATATATATATATATATATATATATATATATATATATATATATATATATATATATATATATATATATATATATGCCTGTGTGCGTTGCATTTTCTGATGAAGCTTAAAGCGAAACGCCAAACAATTGTCTTTATTGTGAGTACCTAAATATATATTCATTATATATATATATATATATATATATATATATATATATATATATATATATATATATATATATATATATATATATATATATATATATATATATATATATATATGTGAACAAAGGAAGAAGGCAGCAACAATTCTTTTAGGAAATAGACATCATTTTGGCGCTTTTTGTTTATTATCAGTGCTGACTAGTTTCGGCCAATGGCCATCACCAGAGCAACTGAATTTGTTTGAGTTTTAAAGTGTGTTTTTATAGGTGTAGAAGCAGTTATGTGTTCATATGGTATTAAGAGTCATAATGTATGTGTGTATATATATATATATATATATATATATATATATATATGTGTGTGTGTGTGTGTGTGTGTGTGTGTGTGTGTGTGTGTGTACTATATCATACTATGCTAAATTATATTACACTATGTTATATTATATTGTGTTTTATTATAGTATTTTATATTATATTATATTATATTATATTATATTATATTATATTATATTATATTATATTATATTATATTATATTATATTATATTATATGAAAAGCATTGTGTTTAAGGTATTTGAAAGTGAGGCCACTGGACGACGGCGATCGAGTGTACAAAAAGCAAGACTAATGAGCGATGATTTTCGTGGAATGTTAAACTTTTCACTTCAATACAAACCAGATAGGTAGGTTCCTTTTGCTTTGGAATTAAATTCTATTTATCTGATGTTATTCTATTGCTGGAGCAAATAATGGATTAACTCATAAGTTTGATCCTTCATTTTTCGAACATGTCGTCTTTGTTGCACTGTTGGAAATTTTTGTATGGCAGAACATTTGGACAGTTTCAAGGAATACCCATTAGTAACACTAGATTTACGTATTCGTTCATTCCCTCCTGTTCGTTTAGTTATTAAAATGATCCGTCCACTTGTTCGAGTAAAGCAAATTCTTTCTCGTTTCTTGTGAAATATAGAATGCTTTAAAAGTACATATAACATAAAAATATAGTGAATTTTACGTGGAAGTTGGAACATCAATATCAGTATGTAAAGATGAAATTTCAAAATACATTTTGGAATAATGTCTTGACAGGTATTGCAATAACATATTCGGAGATTGTTTGGGAACCAGTTGGGACACTTAGCTGTTTACTGGAGGATGCAACTGGATCCTAGGAGCCTGGAAGTGAAGCCCACTTTTAGCGATCACGCCCCAAAGGGTCACTTTTCTTGAAACGTATTGGGGGTGACTTCCCCCTCGCCCCAGGTGTCCACCACCATAGGGTAATTCCATGTTCAACTCTGCTGTGAATTGGCCGCCCTCCCTACGAAGCGTTTGATCCTATAGAGCTATCATTTATATTAGATACCCCCCTCCCTAATGTAGATACCTTATTTTTGTTATGCACCTTCTATTTTAAATCTGTGTTTGTAGTTGTTTTCGTTCCTTGTTCTGATAACATGAGCTGGGTTCTCAATTTGATTCTTGGGGTAAGTACCTCTTCATGCAACAGTGATTGGTTATGCCAGCAAAATACACGACCGTTTTAGGCATATCTAATTGATGTTTCTCACTGTATTGGTATGGATTTCTTCCTAGACATTGGTTTGGCCTTCCTTCCAGTGCAATCCCTTTTAGTGAGCCCGTTGTTTTGTCTAGTTGCTTACGACAAACATCGTTTCACTTGTTTTGCTTTTATGCCTTTTCAGAGCCCTTCTCATGGTAACAGTGATCAAGGCTGAAAATCTGCCGGCGAGAAAAGATGGAGAATGCATTGACCCGTTTGTTGATATTCAATTGCTACCCTTCTATAGACGAAAGAACCATTCCGAAGTGCACCAGAAGACGCTGAATCCCATATTTAATCAAAGCTTTGAGTTTGAAGTGCCGCCATACGAGATAAGGGGACAACAGATTCAGTTCACTGTACTAGATTTCAGTCAGCAGTTGAACCATAATACAATTGGCACTGTACTATACGACCTCACCACGCTGGACAGCGATGCTTTGAAGGCGTCAAAAGAATTCATTTTATGGCAAAGAATAGTCAAGGTTGTCTTTGTATTCTAATACATACCTTTTTATTGTTTTGTTTTCGTTTATTGGTATTGTTTTTATTTATTATATTATATCTTGTTGCAATAAATGGAGTAGCAAGCGTTATTAGATTGAATTTTCTGACAAGGATAGCTAGCGTGGCCTTTGTATCATATTTTTTTTATTTTCTGTCATTGTTATCAACCAAGTACAAGTTGCCATAAAGTGAGATTTGTTTCTATAGCTTTTAACATCATTTTCACAAATCGAAATTTGAAGAGGGTTGATGCTTAAAGGTATTATAATAGACCAAGTGAAGTTTTTTTTATGTTAATATCTTAGTTGTGTAAATTTGAAATATTACATGCATTATATTTTAGGAGACTGTTAATGTTACTCATAGGAATACGAGAAAGTACAAGAAAGTATTGTTGAATAAATTCTTTTTTGAGTTTTAATGAGTAGGATAACCAGGAACCTGTATTGTTGTGTTTTTGAAGCAATGAATGTGAGCTTAGTGCATGAGCTGAATTAGCCCCTGGGCGCTTATCTATTTTTATACTTTTTCAATGGGGACTTATTCGAGGGGAGAGCTTTTTCGAGAGGGGCTTATAAAGTTATCTGAGGCATGCCACATAAAATTTTTATTTTCAGGGCGCTTTTCTCGATTATATCCAAAGAAGGCTCTGCTTATAGGCATCAGTCTCCAATAACAATAAGGTGTTCATTATCTTCTGTGACGGGGACTTATTCAAGGGGCCTTATTAAAAATTTGAAATACTAACATGGGGACTTATTTGACGGTGGAGGCCAATTCAAAGATGTACATAAAGACCTAATTTTTATTTCTCTTTTGTAGCCCGAGCATTTTGAGAGAAAAGATGCATTACGACTTACGTTAGCAAAGGAAAAAGAAGCCAATATATCCACTGAAAACTCATTGTTGTTGCTGTTGTCATTAACATATATTAAAGCTGCACAGAGGCTAACCGTGACAATAAACAGGGCGAGAAATCTGCCATTGGCAGACCGAAAAGGGAGATTAGGTTTGTCTTATTTTATTTCAACAGCATACAGTAGAACTGAAAGCATTTAGTGAGACTGCCATTCAGGAATACAGCTCTCTTGATTAAGAAACTCATAATCTTAGCTGATTACCTGTGATATACCGATAAAATTTTATTTAAGTAGGGATCTCGTCTTTGTCATTTGAAGCAAACGCTTTTACAGAGCTGCAGATAGTTTATGAAGATGACATTGGTACTGCAGGTGTTTGTCTGGCTACGAGTCGTATGTAAGCTCTTTTCATTCAAGTACAATGATGCATACCCAGTCAGGTGAGACATGAGGTTAAGAACGGGCAACCTCTTTTTCACGGGGGCCATATCTACGACCTGTGCCTTGTCAATCCGACAGACTGGGCGAGAACGGAGAAGCCTTTTTTTAACTTCATTGGAAACGTTAGTTGGCCGCTTTAATATGCACCATGCAGATTTTCCCCAAAATATTGAAAATCAACTTTAAAATTTCATTATATATACAAGTTGTCCTTCGAAGGGTTGCCTTCCCTTCATGCTAATTCAACGGGCCACTGAGAACTTGCTTGTGGGCCGGGTTTGCCTGTCCCTGCATTAGAGTGTTAGTTGACTTTAATTTGTTCTGAAATAACGCACTACTCAGATGATGCGCAGTGACGATCAGAATGTTCATAGTAGGAGCCAAAAGGATTTGATTCATTTTTTGGTGTTTTGAAACGCAGACTGTCGATCAGTAATCGAGGAAATGTGGCATTAAACGAAAGTAAATGATCCAAAATTAACATAAATTAATATGTGTGCTTCATCAACATCATCATCATCATCATCATCATCATCATCATCATCATCATCATCATTATCATCATCATCATCATCATCATCATCATCATCATCATCATCATCATCATCATCATCATCATCATCATCATCATCATCATCATCATCATCATCATCATTCATTTATTTAAAGTAAGCTATTTACTATAAGTATAGCTATATTACAGCTAATCTAGGCCTACTGTTTGCAATTTACAAAGGATAGAAGAGAACATATTTTACTGGTAGCTTAATGGCATATAATAGAATTTATCAACATTTATATAGCATTAAAATTTAGCATTCTACCTTTTATGTAGCTTACTAGTTTTCAATTGCTACCACGCCCATTGTGTAATCCCGAAAGGAGACCACACCCATCTTGATGAACGAGAATTTTTTAATCAATAATATTATCCTGTAATATTGTGTTATTTTATGCTCTTGCTCATAGTATCAATCAACTTAAGTTTCGCAAAAGTGTATGTGTTCGTTTTTGTATGTATGTTGTACTTGTGAAAATAAGTTGCAATGACTTATTCTGTTCTCAATATGTTAACTTTAGCGCACTGTTTACTCTTTAGACCACCATTATGTATCGGTCTCTTTACGAAAGCAAGGCAAAAACATTAGAAAACAACGAACTTCCGTCGTCAAGCACGATCCTAACCCGACGTTTGGAAAGGCCCTCGTTTTCGATGTACAGAGGAATGAAATTGAATTTTGTACCTTGGTAATTAAAATTCGTCACCATGGGGAAATAAACAGAGATAGAACGTTCGCCATCCTGCGCATAGGCCACAATGCGCAGGGCACGGAATCGTCACACTGGAATGATATGATTGAAAGTGGAGATTGCGTCGCGAGGTGGCATCGAATGTTAAGAATTGAGCCTGCTGATGATAATTAGCTGCTTTAATTATCTCGTATCTTTTTAATTCTCTTTTGATATTCTCCCATGCTATCTAATTCTGGACGATTTATCTATTGTTATAAACATAGATAACTAATATTTACTTCCGTAGATCATTTAATTTCTTGACAACCATTCAGATTGCATGAATTTTATTTGCAGTTAATGCAGCTAGCCTAGAAAATTAAATAGATTTCCTTTGGCACTATATCACATGCATATCACAGTTACCGTTAAAGCTATATGTTTTAGTCACCCTCTCTTTTAGGCCCCCTACTCTAATAGACCCCTCAAATTATACATTTTGCAGTAAACCCCTCTCTTTTTAACCCCACCTCAAATAGCGAATACCAGAAGCGACATGAAGTAAAATGCATTTATTTAACCAGAAATAATTACTTTTATACATGCATACATACATACATACATACATATATATATATATATATATATATATATATATATATATATATATATATATATATATATATATATATATATATATATATATATATATATATATATATATATATATATATATATATATATATATATATATATATATATATATATATATATATATATATATATATATATATATATATATATATATATATATATATATATATACACTTCCCCTATGTCTAGCTTCACGCGCTTTGAAGTCCACAGTTCCTTCCCTAGCTATTGTTTGAATCTAGTGGCAAAACCAAAGCAAGTTGAGGGTAGAGCAACTCCTAAGGGCCCCCAAGCCTTTGAAGCCCCACGGAGGCCCCTCAGAAGTTTCAAGGGACAGGCACTTGCATTTGTTGATGTAACAGAGACATTTAAAAAGTTCATACATCCATCCCATGTTCATAGACTATTTATTGTTTCTTTTACCCCCTTATTGATAAAAGTGCGCGTCCTTTATTTTGTCTAGATTTGGGAAACCCTTTCAAAATAGAAAAAGACCCCTGAACCATGTATTCCTACGGGCCACATACTGTTATGTTACACCGCTGTTTTGAGTCATTCCAATAGTGGTCTTAACGTTGAAGAGCATTAGATAATCAGCATGTATTAAGCACTAAATAGCTTAATTTATTGGCTTTTCTATCTTAACTCCGTCTCTATCACTGATCTTAAAAAAAAGACTGGATAGAGCATCTATTGTTTTAGAACTCAATGTATTGAGGCCAGCAGAATTTGAAGCGCGTCATATTACTAGGACCCGACAAATACACATTTTTCTTGTTTTAGATCAGCGCTCTCTATCAAGTCCCGCTTTCATTTTAGCCTCCTCTTGAAGATCACAATTTTAATAAGCCTCTCAAGAGCTTATTAGAGCTTATAGAGTATTATAGAGTTTTAAGGGGCAATTACCTGGCCTTGTAGAATAGTTAGATTGACCCAATTAAAAGAATGCTCCTTGTCGAAATTAGGAGAGCATCAGGCTCTAGACGTCCGGTATTTCAGTGTAGTATTGCAAAATCTTAACTAGTTGCAGAATGGCTTTCTCTATCTCTCTCCTTCTCTCTCTCCCTTTCTCGCTCGAGTTTTGGAGAGGTAATTTATTATCTTTAGAGAGAGACTATGTTTGTAGGGGATAGGACTGGGCTTTTTCTTTTGCTAATTGGTATTACCAGTAAGCAATATGTACCCAATACTCTAATTGCTATAAGAATGATTTT
Organism: Mastigias papua; assembly: GCA_964019165.1. Classification (NCBI taxonomy): domain Eukaryota; kingdom Metazoa; phylum Cnidaria; class Scyphozoa; order Rhizostomeae; family Mastigiidae; genus Mastigias; species Mastigias papua. The sequence goes on from OZ025268.1 coordinate 17,726,492, forward strand.
TCATGTTGTCCAATGAAATTATTTTCATCTTTAATATTAGGTCATAAATTTATTTATTATATGAAATGTGACCCGTTCGCTAATTGAAGGAGCTAGTAGAGGTATAGCAAAACGTAGATATGCTTACTTAAAAGTTTTTTTCAAGGTGCTGATATTACTGTCCTGTCCATAGTTGTGTCGCTGTTCTAAACATTGAAGAGTTGGCTAACGATTTCATGCAATTTAAACCCCCCATAAGCTAGACGCCTTGAACATTTTCATGACTGTGTGGTGCTAATTCCCGCATTAGTTTGCCTGCTTGTAGCTTCGACTCTTTTTTGGAAGAGTTACAAAACTAGTGGAACTTTACAAAGTTGTGGTTAGCACGTTTGCTTAGTATAAATGTGGCTAGCAATTAGAATTTTGTCTATATTCGCTCAACTGAAATTGTCATACCCATGCTAATAGGCTTTAGGCCTCCCTTAATTGTTTTTTAATGAGACAATATCTAAGTTATATTTTTGTGTAATATGTTATATACTTTATGTAATATGTGCATTTTATCAGTATTTTCATGGAAGTAGCTAATATTGTATTCATTTGTATATGCATTAATTAATTTAGCCATATATACTGCAGTTTTTCATCTCGTGTTAAAAAGTTATTATCAGATTATTTCTATAGTTAGAACACGACGGTGTAAGTTGCTACTTACAGTTTTACGTTTGATGCGATCTTCAGGCAACATACACCGTCGTGTTCCAACTAATAAGCTATATACAGCTCTCTACCCCACGGCATCGAGCACTATTTCTAACAGAGTGGTTAATGTTAGTCTTCATTAGTCCTCAGTTTATACATATACAAATACATATATATATACATATATATATATATATATATATATATATATATATATATATATATATATATATATATATATATATATATATATATATATATATATATATATATATATATATATATATATATATATATATATATATATATATATATATATATATATATATATATATATATGTATGTATATGTATATGTATATGTATATGTATATGTATATGTATATGTATATGTATATGTATATGTATATGTATATGTATATGTATATGTTCACACTCACACACACGCGCGCAAGCATAGCCTATAAGTCTGTTTGGAACATGTCACTGGACCAAGAACTACAATTCTGTAATGACTCAACAATGATTTAATACCATCCCCAATAGCAGTATAGTATCAATTTGGTCGGATACTATGTAATTTTACTTCAAGCTTAGCTCTCTTTGGTCTCTCAGAGCTAGGAGCCAGTATTACAGAGGAGTTGTGATTTTGGGCCTAAGTGTATACACTCCTAAGTGATGCTATCTACAGAACGTTCGCTTAAGGAGAAAACCCACATTCGGATACAGATGAGATAGATTTTCTGTCGAGAAAGGGAAGCAAAACCAAACTTAACGGCAAGAGTTTAGCTTGAGCACCTATCAGAATTCTTAATTTAGATTTGCTGCAGTTTCTTTAGATTTAAAGGTACAAATCTGGTTTTGTATAGTCCTCACGTATTGTCAAGTAAAAGTATCTTCTTGAGGACTTCTCAGGTATTCTCACGAAGTTACGTAGTCTACTATGCAGAATAGAACTCCCTTAATACGGCAATCGCTGTCCAATCACTTCCCATATTCCTCTATTCTATTGCTACAACGGTCCAATAAGAATCGCCGAAGCTGTAATATTCTGAGCCTAGCTAGCACTGGGGGGTCTGTAAAATACATTGAATTTATGCATTTAACCAATCAAGTTGCTCAATTTGAGAGAGCCGTTTACAGGAGCATTGGGCTTTGAAAACTTTCCTATTATCCAATGAAAAAGAAGCACCATTAGTGCTCAATCCCAGCGGGAATACTAATGTTAACTTTGAACATATTCTACAAGCATGCAGCAGTTTTTCCGGCCTAGCCATCTATACTCATCTCGTTATCGGTGGACACGTTTTGCTTGTACTGTCAGACATAAACGTAACTGGAGAAAGTGAAGACAAATGAGTGGAGCAGGTGCTGAGAGTATCAAGGGAGCCCATGAGTAATGGCGGGGTAGCTTCGATTCAGATGTAAGTCTCAAGCTCCACATGCCAAAATAAAGGATTCCAATCTTGCTAACCAGCCAGGTAGGTAAATATTGTCAAATATCAAATATTCAATTTAAAAATCTGTTAGAATGTTGAAACTAGAAGGATTCTCGACTTTCATGAGTCAGGCCTTCAGATTTTAGCATGGGTTCTTCTGGTTTTCCAGAGTACATTCAGTGCATTTAGGCCCGAAGGTCTTCAGCGTGCAATAAGCTTCGACGTTCGGTATGGAAAGATACTTGTTCGTTTGAACACCTTCGGTGTACAGTGTGTACAGAATACTCATTCTACGGTGTCTTTCACTAGGCATATTTTGTCATGGGTACAGGGCGGCTCTCTGCAGCTACATGCAGGCTCTCTGGTTTCTCGTTTGATTATAGTACACACGTATATCTTCTCTAAATGTATTTGTATTAAAATTTATTTAGATGTATTTGTCAATAAAACTGGATTGGACAAAAGACTCCCAGTTATTCGAACCGAGAGTTATTCGAAATTCCCGCTTATCCGAATTATTTTTTATCACTCTTGGTTTTTCTTTAGCAAACACTCAGGAAACAAGTTTATTAGAAACACGAGGCTCACATCAGGCAAAAATTAAGTAGCATTTAAGAAACACAGGCAGGCTGAATTTCAAAAGTAAGCTTGAAAAATCTGTTTTTGCGGACTGAAGTTTCGAAACATTCGAAAAAATACAAACAACACAAGTTCCTTAAATGTTTCAAACTAAAAATTCTATTTCTCATCTCAGTTGCCTTTCTGTTGTAGGAGATTTCAAGAAATTTAAGAACCACTTAAGAAACATTTAATGCTAAATTTGACAAAATATTAAGGAACATCCAGGCAGAAGGGAGAAAGTTCGTTTCTTATTAAAAAAAAATTGTATTCGAACGTGGATTTATTTGATATTTTGTTTATTCTAAATGATTTTTCGCTCCTTTGGAAAAGCACCGCAGTTATTCGAATTTTACCAAAAATTCTGATTGCCATTGTAGAAAAAATCAGAAAAATTGAAAGGTAAGCATAGTATTTTCCCATTAAAAATCATTATTTACAAAAATCTCTGGAAAAGCTTAACCATTTCACAGTTCTCGCTGAAATTTATTCTGCAATGATTCCCAATCATGTATTTTCACTCAAATTTATAGCTTTTCCGGTAACTTTAGCAGAGCAAGAGTTCATTGTACCTGATCACAAAGAGAATGTTTTACCACATTCTCTGCTATTTCCTTGGGTCAATGACCAATGTTACTAACTCAAGCTTTACTTTGTGACCATGACGGCAGTCAGTTCGGATTTGTTAGGGAGGCACAAATATACGTTTTTTTATAAGAAAAAGTTGATAAGTAAATGAAGCTTATAATGCCAAAAAAATCTTACGAAAAAGGTCACGAGGCCCATATTCGATAGTTCACTTTTTTCTATAAGAAAAAGTTTATAAGAAATTGAGGCTCAAAATGCCAAAATCTTAAGAAAATGTTAAGAAAATCACGAGGTTCAAATCCGAAAGTTCACCTTTTTTACTTGCGAGAAATCGATATTAGCTCATTCTTTGCAAGCTCCTTTACACAGATCGAAGCTCTTCTTTGACAATCTTGGAAAGCAAAAATCAAACTTTTATAACAAACAATGGCAGCCCCTTTTAGCCAGTTTACTCCAGTAAAAGTTAAAAAATCTCACCCTCAATTTCAGGAAAAGTAAGAAAATTGAGGCTCAGACAAAAAGTGGTTTTCTTATAAGAGGAAAGTTTAAGTCTGAACTTAACTGAGCATCAATCAGCCGGGCGTCCTGGTAGCCCCATTGTATTTGAAAATGCATTGAATTACATGATTTGCAATAGATGATGCAAAATGATGCAAAAGAGAGTCAGAGTGCTTTATTTCCAAGGGGGCACCGCAGACACCGGGTCACATTTTGGAACTCCAGAGGGAGCCTTACCCCAGGCCACCCCCTAGGTATGGCCCTGTTTGTGAAAAAGGCCAATTTTAGCTAACTCTCAGTTGTTTGAGTCCCCGTTTATTCGAACCATTTTTCAACTTTGAATTTCTGATGAAATTGCTTCTTTTTGGAAGCATTTTTTGCGGTCACGGAGTTGAGGTTGCTTTTGAATGAATTAGAAGTATTTTAGCAAATCTTTACAGGTAAAATTTCTATTGATGGTCAAATTTGATGCTCATTGCTGTACGTCTAGAGAATTACAACATGGTTCCAACTCCAGAGATGTGAGATTCTTGCTCTAAAATATTTTCTCAAACTCTAGGGAGCAGCAGCGAATCCAGCTTTGTTGCTAAAAATGACTCGTGTTAGATTTTTGTAGAACTCCTCTTATTCCTATAAAGCGATTTTCTCCTTTCGAGAGATTGTTCTTAGTTCGGCTTTGTTATAATTTTTACTTGAGAAAACCTTAATAAGTAAGACTCAGATAATAATAACTGAAAATGATTGCAATGTTTCTCACGGAATTTTTAATATGTTTCTACATTAACATATTCAAGATGTTCTTAGGACATTTGGATATGGCACTTGTAAAGTTAAGTAGACTTTTATTTTGTACTTAGGTAAGATTGAGGAGAATTTCATTCTGTGCTTTGGAACAAATCTGGTTTCAGTAGGTGGAATGGCTTTGCTCAGTATTTCCTATTTGGAACTACATTTTATCACAATGAGAAGGAACTATATATAAAACTTTTATTCAGTGCCATCATTGTTCAGTGTCATTATTGTTCATTAAGTCATTCAAATTACTGGAATCTGTATGCCCAGTTTAGGATTAAATTTCATGGAAATACAGCTAATGCCATATATGGCATAGGTATTGCTTTAAAAAACATGTTCAATCGGATCCCATTTGATATATTTCAGAATAGTTTGATGACATATGAATATTAAAATTCATCACTTGGCAAATTACATTCAGAAGACTGCAGCAGTCATTAAGAGATCCAGTAAGTGCTAACAACACCCTACCCTATATGATAGCTGCAATCAGATTTTTCGTGGGTCTGCCCCTAAGGAACAAAATGATTGAAGCTTATATCTATTGGATATACATATTTTAGGCTAATTTAGATCATTGCTCTGATGTTCTATACAGGGGGCGTGCCGAAGTAGGGTGTATTTGGGATATATAGGTGTGCTCGGGAAGAAGGGGTGTGTTCAGGATGCAGGGGTGTGTCTCCCTACTTTCCATAAAAACGTCTGTAATCCATTGGTTGGTAGTTAAAAGTTGCCATAATGATTGTGACCTGTGGGTAGCCTGGTGCCTTGTTCAAACCTGTCGACACATTTCTTTTACAATACCCTCAAGAGTAGCCCTGCACGTCACTGGTTCCATACGCTGAAGAGTGTCTGCGAGAAAAACTATCATACTCTTTAGTTTTGTTTGCCTGTTCTCGAAGCAAATTTCCCGTTCATGGCACTGAGAAATACTCACCCTCCATCTATTATCTACACTTTTTCCACCTTGATACTATCTATTTCACTGAAAATTATCAAGCATGATTGAGAAATATGTAGCTTCATGAGCTAATAGAAAAAGACAAGAAGACAATAAAAAACAAAGACCAATTCCCCGTAGAATCATCGTCAATTCGAGATTTACAACAAAATCGGTAGATTCTCCAAGCGGGAGATAAATTAATGGCAAAAGTGCAATGTTTAAATTTAAGTAATTATCATTATTAGTAACGTGCAAAAATACAAAAATATATCGCAGATTTCACTTTATTCTGCAAGAACACCTAATTCACAGTAGAGCACAATATGTAGGAACACTTGAGGCTCGATTTAACAAAGAAAAAAGAGCACTGCTAGAATATGGTCAGCCTCACACAAGAATTTTCACATGCACTTAATTACTCACATTCTCTTGGCAGGAATTTTTGATGATTTTGATAATAATCATCAATATTCGTTGCTTTATTTTCAAAGGTGGTCTAGATGAATATCATTGAAACTGTATATTGCAAGCAGCTCTCAAATATTTGCAAAAAGGAAAGTATTGAAACAAGAGGAATTTTAAGAAAATTTGAGTCTAAAATTATCAAAACATTAGGAGCATCGAGCCTAGGAAAAAATTGTCTAGTTCTTATGGAAAAAGAGTGAATTGTATACATAATATCCTACTCTTAGCAGTATATTAACAAGAAGACCCAAAATAATTTATAGACAAGTCGCTTATAGTAATTAAAATCCTTTCAATATAAGTATCGGTCTCTGGATATCTGGTATCCACTTTCAAGAATCTTGAGGAAAGAACAGGTAACAAATAGGTGAAAGAAATAGTATGTACGAATCTAAAAAAGTGGAACAATAAGATACACTTTACTCCCGTAAAGCACGACTTATTTTAGGCCGTTTAATTTTGCTTCAGCTAAATGTAGATACAAAAATAGCCCAGATTTAGCAAAAGTTTGATTTAGCGAACAGCAGCTTAGATTGATCAAGATTAATACAAATATCTCACAAAATTAATTGTTAAAGCAATGTTAATTTAGCGATAACAAACCCTTTCGCTAAAATCGCTAAAGTAACGTGAAGCAAAACATAAACGGCCGAAAGTATGTCGCTACAGAGTGCAGTTGGAGTTTATTGGTTGATTAACGACAGTGTAGCTACGAACCTAAGTAGATCTTTCACAGATCCTTTGCTATGATCATAAAATAGAAGTACATAAAATCGTTTGATATCATATTGAAACATTCTCTAGTTCTTAAGTACGTTGAAATGCTAAATGAGGGTGCACGTAGAGCTTTTTTGATACCTCCTCGCTGGCTGTAGTTCTTGTGGCTACAAATGCGCAAGACAGGGATAGAAAAGTTGGAAAAATGAATGAAAGAGCTTTCACGGGCATAAGGTAATTCTCTTGAAAACAGAAACGTAAAATATAGAGAAACTTAGGACTTACAGAATTAATGAATGCAAGCTCCAACTGGCTATTTCTCATAGCAGGCACGCAACTAAGAATTCTTTAGGGCAGGTGTCTTATCAACAAAAAGGGCACACTAAACACTTTCTAAAGAGAACGTAGCATGACATAAAATTTTTCAGATTTAGAAACAAAAGAAATCGTACGGGAAGATTTGGGATTTGTACTTTCATGTAGCAAAGACTATAGACATGTCTACTTAACAAAACTACACGAAACATTTAGAAGACAAATTTCTCCAAGAAAAAGGCCACTTTTACTTCTTTGACAAAAAGGGCAGGGGTTTAGATCCCCAAGACCCAAACTGTGGTTGCGCGCCTGTAAATTCATACTGTTGTACAAAATACGTATCAAAAATGTCTTCAATTAATGGAAAGAGACAACGATTCTGTCTGATGCACCTTCAAGTTGTCGTTAAAATTATGGCACATCATGGCAAATAAATAAAGACTATGTTCTCCTACTACCTTGAGACACCTATCTGCTTTTTGTTTATTTATCTTAAAAATTCACGGTTAAAAAGATTTAGATGAATTACATCCACAGTATAGCGAATTATCAGATCAGCAAGCACATGGCACTTCGTTTAGAATAGTTCCTACGTACTTTTGGAGGACTGCTGCTAGAGTTTCTCCCTGCTTTGTCGTCATCTTTTTTCTTCTTTTTAACATCATCATCATCACTGTCACTGTCGGACGACGAAGACGAGGAACTCGATTGTGAACCACGTCGTTTTGGGTCTTCTTTTGCAATAGGTGTGACAAAAGCAACAGTTTTAGAAGTTGATTCATATGGAGTGTCGACCGAAGCTTCATTCTGAGCAGCTTGTTGGGCAGTTTTAGTAGTTACTCCTAATATACGACGAACTTCAGCAATCTAAGAAAAAGATGAATTATTCAAAATAAATAAAATTTCCTTAATAATTTCCCGGATAGATTGTGGTGATGTTGTGGTAGCTGATGTGATGGTTGTGTTGTGGCAGTTGTGACGCTACTTACTGTGCAAAATGATCAGTAATTGTGCTAGCTTGTGAGGTTGTTGCTGTCGTAGTATTGGAGGCTTTTCTTCTTGTGACTATTGTGATGGTAGAGGCAGTACTAGTAGGTATATTACTGAAAACGTAGATTATGATGATGATGATGATGATGATGATGATGTTGATGATGATGATGATGATGATGATGATGATGATGATGATGATGTTGATGATGATGATGATGATGATGATGATGATGATGATGATGATGATGATGATGATGACGACAATGATAATAATAATAATAATGTGAGTGGCTAGCAGCACGTGGTAACTTCCTCTGATCTTGGTGATAATCTTGATTACAATGATGATTATGATAAAGCTGATGATGAAGCTGATGATGGGTGGTAATGATGACGGTCGTGATGATGATGATGATTATGATGGCTAGCCCATGGCTGGAGACCTCCTCGTGGTGGCAAGCGGGCACAGAGGGTCACTGTCCTCAAGTTCAATAGCAAGTTTGTTCGCAGAGATTAAGAATTGGGACAGATGTTGATGGCCTGTAGCAAACTGTCCAACCAGGCCCCTTCAGTGAAAATCAGGCTCAGCAGCTTCATGCTGCAGTTTTGATAAGTAACTGTGGGGGAACAGAGTGGATTGAGTGTAACTGATTCAATCATTTCTTTTATACAATTTGAAGCAGGCCACTGACCTCAGGGTCAATCCAGACTCCGTAAAGGGGCGTAACGGGAAGACAGAAAGGCAGATAGACAGACAGACAGACAGACAGACAGACAGACAGACAGACAGACAGACAGACAGACAGACAGACAGACAGACAAACCGATGAACAGACAGAAAGGCAGGCAGGCAGGCAGACAGAAAGACAACAGGCAGACAGACAGCTGATTATTACGATTATGGTAATGATGATTATGCTGATAATGATGATGGTGGTGGTGGTCATGACCGGTGACAAAGATGCGCTTCAAAATGCAGATAGGCTTAAAGGCCAGTTTCCACTTAGTCGCTTTGGTCGCGCGAATGAGCGAATGGCCCTCTGAGCTTGCGTAGTGAACAAGAATTAATTTCGCTGCGAATGATCTCCCGTTCGCTCAGTAGTTCAACTCAGTTGAACTACTGAGCGAATTCGCGCAGTGTCTTGGCACTTCAAACAATAGCAAGGCACTGAAGTGGGGAGTTTCCTGATATCGTGCAGTTAGTTTTGATATTTGAGTATGTTGGGACAACCCCGAGCTTATATGGTGAGATGAATTTCACAAACAATAGACACTTTAGGGTACTTCCTTCGCTCATTTTTGCCTTCAACCCGTTTTTCTCGTAGTATTGCTACATCCTATTTTGTATTTCCTATGTATGGCTTGATATGAAACATGAATCGTCAGGAAATAATTTTGAAGTGCAGAATTTCATGATTACTCGATAAGTAATTCGCTCAGAATATATCTTCCGTATCCAAAATCTCTTTCGCTTAACATTTGTTCTACGAAAACGCCTTCGTAGTAATAAAATAAGTAGCAATTGCCTTCTTGTGAGCGCCATGTTTTGTTTATTGTGTTATTATTACCGCCAAAATTTATCATTCGACGAGTCGCTGCTCTTATTCGCTGCAATCTCCCATACCTGTCACTGGGGATGCATTCGCTCATTCGCGCGACCAAAGCGACTAAGTGGAAACTGGCCTTAAGATTAAAATAAATGGCTTAGAAATTTAAGTGGTTAGTTTGGAATTAGCGTATAGAAATACAAAGTGGACTCCTTTTTTAAGAAGATGGCGGGAGAAGGAAATTAAAGATATTTACAATTACTACTTACATGTTAGCAATGAGCTTGTTTCCCTGCTATTTTAGTCCGGATAACAAATCATTTATCTGTAATACAAGAAACAAGAGCTTCTTATCATCTACTGTTCTAGAGAGCTCTCTAAATTTGGCACAATTATTAAAGTGTTAAGGCAAGAAGATTTTGGCATATAAAAACTGGCCATAGAGAAAGAGAAGCCTACCTTAATATATCTATTAGCAGGGAAACAAACTGAATGGTAGTACGGTGAGAAATGACAGCTCAGAGCATTAACAAGGTGTTATTTTGAACTAAATACGTGTACTAGCTTGTTCTTTTGTACTATACATTATGCGATTCCATAATACTTGGGTGAACCGTGATATCAACCAATATTGTACAAATAGAATAGAACTAGCTTGATATTGAATCGGACGAAATAGCATTATTAGCATCTGTAGCCGTAATCACAAAACCCGATGATATCATCATAATCACCATAATCACCATAATCAGCATAATCAACCATAAAAATTGGAGTCACTAACGCTGCAGTCATAGGGATCATTTTTCCTGTTGGGAATCACCAAGACATAAACTATCGTTGAAAAACATATATTGCCAGTAGATGCCCACTAGTGCTTCTACTTCCAGTCATCAAAGATTATCGCCAACAAAAGCAGCATTAACGGCTATTCTCAATAGAAACAGCATAAAAAATCCCAACACCAACAATCCTACTTCTTTCCTTGCTACTAAACCCTGATATCAAATTCTGTATGTGACACTTTCCACCCACGTAAAGGCCCCACGACAAATCAACATAGGTTGGAATTCCTTGTATATCAAACGCATCATACTGAAGTAATAGCCATCGTACAAGAAGCAAGGTTTTAAGAACCTGCTAAGCTAAATTTTCATTTAAAGCCTCCTGCACATAAGAACCGATTTAGGCTAATAATTTTGAGCTGGGTTCTTATCAGTGGGGATGCAACAAAAGTGTATTGGTAGAAACTGTTGGATGAAAATCATCTGCTATTTAAAAGTAACTTGATAAAACTTCTTGCCTTCCAAGCTTAAATATGTGATATGCTATGTATAGTATATTCAGATGAAATTCGTATGAAAATATAAGAACCTATTTTAACAACCATGGTAGCATAAATTTGCTTTAAGTATCAGCTAATTAAGAATCCGTTTAGGCTGATTGAAAAATTCAGGTTCTAATATGTGGTCTCCTACTGAACATCAAACTATTGCTAATCAAATACTTCTGGTTTTATCTCGAATATTTTCATGCTGATAATGAATGCTATTCCCATGCATCCAAATAGTGTTAGGAGTGTCTGTTACAATAAACGGCGAAATAGCCAATAGATATATGCATGCGCAAATGGAAGAGTGTAAATTCAGTAAAAAAACCTACCGATACAGTATCACCTCCGGCTTTCTCTGACTTATCGCATAGCTCTTTGATTTGATTCTGCAAAATTAAAGAAGACAGCAGTTATGAAAACCCTGTGTGTCTTTTAGCGAACGGATTTCTGGTGTGTCCTGAGACTTTCTGCATAATCAACAACCCATGGAATACAAAATGGAGATGTAATCTGATATAATCGACATGCAATTAAAATCAGCTAATATAATTACTTTTATTACCAAACGGCACAAAAATACGTCATAGATCATATGCGTACCAATTTTGCTTGCAACTTTTCCAGTTGTCTCTTCATCAATAGGTTTTCAGCGACTTTTTTGGCTGAATCGGGCGCATGAACAGCCTGTAAGAGAAGAACAATTGTAACTACATCTACATAAACGGGATCACGTCATCATATCAAAATATTGATTACCTACCAATGCAATAGCTGAAGATGTCGTCGGAAGGTACCGAGAAATGAGACGTGCATGATGAAGTCAATTCATGAGACAGCAATTTGTAACACCGAGCGTGCAAGTAATGGTTCAGAGAGGTACATTAACATAAGACGTAGGACAGATCATAGACGGAGGAAATACGAAATAGATTAGAAGGGAACAGGGGGTAGGTAGCTTAGAGGCAAATGGCTTCAGCTGACAATAGAAATTATCATTTACCTTAGCAAAGATTGTTATTATTATGCACAACTGATTTACACGAAAAGAGAAATCTTAAATAAGAATGATGATAATATAAACTTCGTTTACAGTTGTTTATCTGTCTATCTGACAAATATTTTTCCTTAGAAACAGGAGCAACTAATTGAAACCAACTATTTACATGCAAGAACTAGAAACCGAGATTACATATACAGCACTTGTAATTTTCCCTATTTCATGTTTTGATTGTTTTCTTAAAAGAGGCGACATTTTGGTTGCTCTTTATCGTATCAAGTACACAGCTCCACATTAGGACAAGACGGACCAAGCCACTGCCTGTCTAGTTTATCTAAGGTCCAGTTGCTCCAATATGTGGCACATAGTTGCTGTGTGCAGCAGTATGCAAGTAACAGGAATGTAATGTCTTTAGTACACCATCCTAATGCTTCGGCACTTCTTGCCCGTAGACCATTAACTGACGTACGTCTATTGCTGAAATTGATACTAAGGCTATTCCAACATGCCTACCAACAACAAATGACCTACCTACAACCTAGGCCAATAGCAGATCAATCAATGAGCATTAACGGGCAGATTTATTGCATCAAAAACAATGCATTAAAAATTCGAACTGCATCCACCTTGTCTGCAAACCAGAAGTGTAAACCAGAGTAATCAACCTTACACAGCTTTAAGAAATGCCTTCGTCTGTTACAAAAATGTATAATTTTATACTATGAACCCACCATGCATAAACAATAAGTGTAAAAGGGATATTATACCTTGCTTGGTTGCTGTTGGGCAAGAAATCCTTTCTTCAAAATTCTGGCTGCCATGATCTCCTTGGTGCTTTGGCCCTGCCTGGCAGCTCTGTTTACTGGCTTCTTGCATTCGGCTTTCTGCTTGCCCCAAATTTGAATAATTACAGGTTTTTCCGTCAGGAAATTGAGCACCTTACGAAAGAAGATGAAATAAGTGATATCAATTTGACAGAACCACTTATCCCACTTTTTCTAAACACAGTAGAAACCAAAATGAAGTTTTCTTGACTCTAATAGGCTTCCAAAGCTACATGTTTTTAGCAAAACATTTTTTGACAGCAATTCTGTCGAGTTAGGCTTGCATGCATACTTCTCCGCTTGCAGATAATGATTTTAATTATCTCGTGCATGCGGCTGCCGTAGTCCTAAGTATGGGTACTTTCATTCTTAATAATAAAAAAGCTGCATGTGCCTCCTGTAGAGAGGGCTCGATGATTTTGTGTTATTCCTCGCTTCGAGTGCCACAAGCTCTTATGTAATCGGGAAAAATTCTGGTTATTTTAACTAGACGTATCTTTCTGTCCTTCCTGAGTTATCCAATTTGACGCAAAAACGAAAAATTCCGGTCACCTACCTTCTTAGAGCACTTGTCAATTGTTATTTGTTTCGAGAACTTGAATTCAGGATTTCTTGTACCAGAAAACACCTTACTCCTGGCATCTTCATAAGTAAAGACGTCATATTTGCAATAGACCTCCTGCAAAATATTGATATAGCAAGTGTCACTAAAAATACTACTAAGAAATAACAAATATATTTGAAGAGAGCAGAGGAGACATTCTCAAGGTAACGGACAGTTTGCTTAAGAACTCTTCTGTGTCATTAGTCTGATAAAGAAATCATGTCTAGTAAGGAATATGTACCCAGAAGCACAAAAGCACATACGTTATATCTCTTTGGTAACCCAACAGCACTCTCTATGTCGATCTTGAAGTCGATTCTTTGGCCCTCCTGAGAGAAAAGACGAAAAAACAAATTCTTCACACAAAGAAGCAAAATGATAACGTATATCGAGAAAAAAGCTCAGTTTTGCCGGTAGCACCAAATCTATCAGAGCATACTTCAGTATTAGAGAATTTCATATCCACAATCAATGCCCGGAAGTCTCTAAAAATTTAGCTGCAGATAAACAATCTTACAAATCTGCCTAAAGTTCATAGCTCTAACAGACCTATGATTTCACTACTTCCTCAGTTGTCTTACGAGGTAAATACTGACCAATTGATCAGGCGTCTCAATATATGCTGAATCTTCAGGGATTGCTTTGCCATTCTGATCGACCGGAATAACAGCAACCTTTACGAAGGAATAAGTAAAATAAAAATTGCATCCAAAGTATCTGAATATATACAAAATGCACAATTTGCATCCAAAGCAACACAAACAGTATCCAAAGTATCTGCACTTATATAAAATGTACAACATATAACTTTGAGATTCAACAGGTATGGCAAATAAAACACGCAGTTACACACTGTACTTATGATATACATATACATATACATATACATATACATATACATATACATATACATATACATATACATATACATATACATATACATATACATATACATATACATATACATATACATATACATATACATACATATACATATACATACATATACATATACATACATATATATATATATATATATATATATATATATATATATATATATATATATATATATATATATATATATATATATATATATATATATATATATATATATATATATATATATATATATATATATATATATATATATGTATATATATATATGCATATATATAGCGGGAACATTCTTCAATCATACTGAAAAGCCTTTCTTCGTCCGACACTCATCCGTTGTTTGACACTATGACGAGTGTCGGACGAAAAAAAGCGTTACGGTATGACTAAAGAGTGTTCTCACTTTTTCAAGCTATACAAATTGTCAGCAAGCCCCCCTCGAGCAAGTCTCTATCACAAAAGTCGACTCACGCCTTGCACTCACGGAAACCAGGAGAGGGGGTGAAACAAGTAGTGGAAAAGCGGCTGCTGAAGACGTACCCTTAAGTGTCTAAATTCGTTTGAACGAGGTACCTACTGAAGGTGTATTGTTTGTAAGAAGATTTTAAGGAGGTACTCACATTCAGGTGACCAACTTCGGCTCCTTGGTAATCAACAACGTTGAGTAGCTCGCGCAGCTCAATCTAAAAAGAACACGTAGGATCAAATGTTTGATAATCAAGAATGATTGTAAGTGAGCAGATTAAAACATAAACGATATTTCAAACCGACATGAAATTCCAAATACAATCATAACACAAATGCATTTTCTTTTCTAGGCCGGCAAACTAAAGTGGGAAGTTATGATCTGAGAGCTGGAAATATTACTTCAAATATAAGGGAAAAATGAGTGGATAGCAGTTCAGAAATAATGAGGATAGGGTAATGAGGATGGATGATTACTAAAGCAGAGACAATCAGCAGTGGTAAGTGCGCTATAGTCAATGTAATAGTAATAGATTCTGTCAAATAAACTCAAAATTAAGGGGTTATCTCTTGGATTAGATCTCATCAGCAAGAAAATCTGACCAAAAGTCAGCAACATGTATACAAATTTTGTTATCCTATGAGAACCCTATAAATTTGTACATATTCTGTTTGTGATGATCAGCTGCTGCTAACGGTAACAATTCTACAAACCAAAGGTAGGTTATAGCTTGCGGTTAAAGTGCACACGTAGAAAGCTCTTTGGGAAATGAACAGCCAGTAAATGTACGTAAGCAACGGTAGTCTGCAACAATATTCCTTAGCGGTAGCTTGGCTACATAGTGGGGAGTTAGTTTCACAAATGTAAGATCATAGATTCAGTACCAACTACGCTTAAGAGCTCTAAGACTGGCAGCTATTACTATCTCGCAAAAAACCCTGTACCAATGGTCTTATAACCAAGCAACAAAAGGCTACAGCATTTCCAATAGTATTTCCAATATATGCAGAATATTGGGGTCAAAGAGAGGCGGCACAATAGATCCATAGTAAGAGGCCCTTTACACCCATAGTAAGAGGCCCATTGAGAATGCTCAACCCGCAATGGAATATAACAATTTTTCTTGTGTTCACATGTGCTCACATGAAATTTTTCAACCCAGAGCGAGTTTCAAAAGGTGTTGCTGTTACTCTGGTCATTAATAGTGAGAGGTTCAGCATCAAATTAAAACCAAAAACTCGCCCGGCTTGCAGTAGGCTTGCGTCTACGTGGAAATTTTGCACCAGTTTTGAGATTTCAGCCCGGGTCCAGAAAGCGAGTTGAACTCACCCAGGATTGAGATTTTCTCATTTAAAAACTCACAAACTACATTACTTTACTTTATCAACCTGGTTTGAGCTCAACCCGGGTTTACTCATCTCATACAAACGATTTCTAAGGACCATGATACTTTTACGATCGAATCAGCATAATGTAATGTGTAATTACAAATATTTGGGTGAAATCAAACACTAAAGAAGGGATTTCTCCTTACCATGTAAGCAACACATTTCATGTAAACCTCTGCTGTACCAATCAGGCACTCTGTCTCGGGTGATTCGACAAATGGGTCTCTCTCTGGTGGAACATCCCATGATTCACCTTCTTCGAAATCTTCATACATCTCTTGCATGACATATTTCCTGTTTATGAATTTCTGCCTCGTCCAAAACCACTCATATCCGCTATCAAGCTGCTTTACTTTCACAAACACCTCAAAAAACATAACCTCAATACTAAAAACTCGCTCAAATTTGAATGAGAAGTTACAGTTTGCTTTCGACGATGGATTCGTCAAGGATTTACTATATTACTTTAATTTGATTCGACACAAGCTTAATATAAATCCAATGTAGTGGGACTGTGCTCTGAATATCAATGATTCACCATTGCCACACCAAGACAAATACAGACAAAAAGATTCCCTGGAAAATTTGTTTATTAATCTTGCATTGGTCTACATGGATAGGTCTGTTTATACCGTCGACAGCTTGATACGAACTGGCCTAAGACAATGATATGCACTGTTGAATCATCTCAGATTTTTTATGAACACCTAAATATTACTAAAAAACACATATTCCACCCTTAACTTCATATTTAATTGAGAGATAAAGGAGAATGGACTCCAAGATCAAAAAGTAGCCCAAATTGTTTTATTTGTTTCAACACTTCAACAGTGTCCCGCGGATGACGAAGAAAACAAAATATCACCAGATCTTAAGTTGGCTTGAGCAAAGTAAAAGTTCTAACAGAAGAATAGCGAATTGTATATACCTCTTTGTTTCCAGAATGCTTCCCTCTTGCTTGTGCAGATAATACGACCACCTCGAATTCAATCTAAAATCAAAGAGATCGGTACCAGATCTAAGAGCATTGGTTAATAGCTGTAAAGGATATAAGTATGAAAGAAAAAGTAGAAAATAGAAAAAATTTCCACTCTGATTATTTATTATACTTGCCCGGTAATTTTTGCTACTGTCAGCTGCCAGAAACAATACTTCCTCTCCATAATCTCAGAGAAAGAAAGTGAATGTCTGGGTGTTGAGAAGATAAAACGTTTTCAAACGGTTTACTCCAGAGGAAAGTAGGACAATGGATAGGAAGGGTCAATTTCTCAGGGTAAATTTGGGAAACATCTTGACCAGAGAGACAAAGGAAAAGCCAGGTGGCTCAAGAAACCCTTCATGCTAAACTCATAACTTCAAATTGTCAATAAGTTCCCATCCATCTCCAAATCCCCAATCAAAGAAGACGACGAAGGCTTTGTTATAGACATATGAAAGAAGATGTATAGACTTATGTATATTTAGTCCGTTTCTATACCGTGGAGAAATAGATCTCTCAAGATGTGTGTGTTGTGTGGCACGTGTGAATATCTGTATCCATGTATAGTTAGAGGAATGCACAGAGTGGAAATTAAGTTTGATTACACGTTTTTCATATTAGAAACAAACTTTCTCCCTTCAGCCTGGATGTTTCTTAAAGTTTTTCAAACCCAGTTTTAAATGTTTTTTGAGTGTTTCATAAAATTCTTGCCATTTCCTATAACAACAAGGCAACTGTGAGACGAGAAATAGAATTGTCAGTGGAAAACATTTTAGAGACGGGTGTTGTATGTATTTTGCTTCCTGTATAATAAAAAGTTTTCTCGCAAAAACAGATTTTTCAAGTTCACTTTTGAAACTTAGCCTGCCCGTGTCTCTTACTTTTGCCTGATTTGAGCCTCATGTTTCTTATGTACTGGTTTCTTATTACAAAAACGTGTATGCTTAAGATTAGAAGATATTCAATCTTACTTTTTTATCAAGCTCTTGACTGATATCATTGGCTTGTTCAACATGTGGCAGAAGGTCAGCTAATTCTTCTTGTACCAACAAATCCTCTGAAAATTTTTCAATAAGAATTCTATCAGAAAAACATCAACAAAAAATTATTCAAAACTCTAACTTCATTCGTTTATTAGCGAAATAAAGACCTAATGGACTAAGTCGTAGTTGTAAACATTGCCATAGAAATTAGATGATGAGCACAAGGAATATGTACATTACATGTATGATTTGGGTACCTTGAGACTGTTCTTTCTTTTTCATTTTGAAACCAGCATTTTTCGCTATTTCTTCTTGTGCCATTTCGTACGATACCTCGATCAACTGGCCTTTCTCCTTCAATTCTTTAGCCTCCGTTGGGTGGTAGAATACGTAAAGGTGACTTGATCCAAACATTATTCTGTTCGAAAAACAAACGGCAGAAAGGATAAGGAAAAATCTGAAGTATATCTTATCAATGAAGTTGGCACAACTACGTATGTTTAAACAAAAATACATGGGCGAGTTGCCTTCTGGGTAGAGCGCTCGTTTGCTATGCAGAAGAGCTATACTTTGGGGTATAATTTGGATGTGTGGTCACTATCCACCCAGCAGTTAATGGGTACACGGTGATGACACGGGGAAGATATAGACAGTGAGGACTGAAACTGGTCACCCTACCTCACTTTCCTAATGGCCAAGGGTAAATAACCACTCCAACAGGCACTCTCCAATGTACGGAATCATATATGAGACTAAGCTTTACATTAAACAAAACGAAAGATTCAGGCAGGTCCACACAGGCCCTTTGGCTGACCCACACCTGACCTGCCTCAACAAATATTATATGTATGTATGTATGTATGTATGCAGGATTTTAGTTACCTATCTTGATGATGCAATACGATCTCTCCTAGTACAGGTTCTCCATTTACGAGTACTCTTGAATTTGAACTGACTACAATTTTGCATTTACCACCTTCATTCATCAATGATGCATGATCATCCTTTATGCTAAAAGACAAAAATACACGAGTGATATTGAGAGAGTAACAGCCTGTGATCTCTACATGAATGATATATTTCTTATCAAACTACGCCATATATAGCGAGCCTCAAGATTGATTTTCTGCATTTAATAATACTAATCAAAACAAAACCATATTTACACAGGGAAACTCGCTCTGCAAATGAATTTACTTCTACCAATTAGAGAGCCATATACTAACCAAGCATCTGACATCAGCGTTTGAATTAATTCTTATCAAATCAAAATTCCTAAAGAAGCAGTTTTAAATCGCTACTTACTTGAGGCCAACAATTGGTATGTCAGGTTGTTGCTCTTGCTTCGCTTTGCCGATCTTGTTCTCCCCTATGAAACGTCACGAAAGACAATACAAATACTCCATTTGAGACTGACACAAGGCAAACAATTTTGACAACGCCTTATCAATCTATACAGCTAGCTCTCTTCTGTTTTTGCATATACAGCCTACACAAAGGTTACAGCAGACAGAAATCTTGAAAGAAATGTTTGACTAACCTATAGAAAGCATGGTGTGCCCTTTACATTGAAATCAGCTAAGTTAAGCGACAAAGTGAATCAGATACCTCTGAAGAAATTGAGGAAGATCAGAAAAGTTTCTGCAATTCTTCAGATTGATGATTTGGTCATATACTTAAGGCAGCAGATGATGCGATGCAAAAATTTTCAGCAACGGTTTTGACCATAAACTTGCGCAGTTACCTTCTTTTAAGAGATGAACTATCATGCCAGTGAGCATTGGATCTGGATTCAAATTGTAGATGTGAGATGTTGAAAGTTTCTCTTCTGCCTTCTTCCTTTCCATATCATCTTTTTCCTGAGATAAAAACAGAGCGATAAAAAGATTACAATTAGCTAATATCCTGACCTTTTCAGAAATGTAAATTCAATTATTGCAGCAATAGAAGTCAATTGTATTTTAAGCGTAGCAAATCTACCCTCACTTTGTTAACAGTTTCAACAGCAACACCAGTTTTTCTGAGAAGAGTGATAACATGACCTGCGATGATGCAAGTAAATGAGAGAAGACCAAACATGTAATCACTGGTCTCAAATCTTACCTTGTTCTTTCTCTCAGCTTCTTCGAGTCGATCAGCCCATTTCTGCTCCATTTCTTCCATCGACTTTGCATTTTCAGCCAACTAAAGCATTTCAAAATGTAGATATTTTAGAAAAAACATTATCTTAGCTCTATGAAAACTATTGATTGTACCTAAGAATGGCATAATTTAGGGTCTTAAGACTTTATTAGCTGCTACCAAAACCACTGGTGCATCGTGATTCAAAAGGCCTACAGAAAGTCTGCTACCTATGACGGCAAACTATAAATGAATCTGAACGAAATTACATAACAAACAGTGGACAGAAATTCAGGCTCCTACCCTTGCTTGAAGTTCCTCTTCGACTTTCTTCTTTGTTTCTAAACAAATGGAAAAGAAAGACTCCCTTGAACGACGCAAACACAGAAATTTCAAGATACACATTAATGGCAGTAAGGTAGCAGGAAGATTGCAGAACAATAACAACAGGAAGATGACAGGAAAGCAGCAGGAGGATGGCAGGAGGATGATGGCAGCAGGAGGATGGCAGCAGGAGGATGGCAGCAGGAGGATGGCAGCAGGAGGATGGCAGCAGAAAGATGGCAATAAGATAGCACGAAGATAGCAAGAAGACGGAAGGATGACTACAGCAAGAAGTTAAGAAAATCGCTTATTTCATCGCATGACTCCATCTGGTCGTCATTTTTAGCTAGAAAATATGTTTTTCTGGAGTAGTTCTTCATTTAGATACCTTGAAAACTGTTGGATATTGATAACAAGACAATGATCTGCTTCATGAAATATAACAGAAGGATGCCAAATACTCCCGTGAACATACAAATGTGAATATTTACAACGCAAATACAAGACAAAAAGGATAGGAATGTCCACCTTCTTCAGAGAGGCCTTCATTGTCATCATCATCATCATCGTCATCATCAATTTTGCCAATGCTCTCGCCTGCATTTGCTTTTTCAAGCAATGCCTTTAGCTTATCATTCTCTTCTTTCAAATTTCGGATCAGTTTTTCTGTAGGATCTTCGTTAACTGTCGCTGTTGTTTTGATTTGCTTTGCACGATCGGCTATTAAGGGAAGAAATCAAATTAGGGCAAGAATAACTCAAAACATGTGCCCAACAATTAGTTGAAATTATGAGGGTCATGGAAGGACCTCTAGGGTTTCCCTGTCTTTATAATTAAGGAGAGTCTTGGGGAACTCAGTCCCCTCTTTCCAACCAAGGTTGCTTTAGTTTTAGTATGATTGTCAGTTGAATTTCTTCCAATGATTTCATTCTTCACTGTCGCTAACAATTCCCTAAGATGTTGTACCTCTACTGAAATCACGATACTACTCAGCAATGATGATAGATAAATAAAATAATATTATGATAGATAAATAAGAATGCTTAGAATTATAGTTGTCTCATACACTACATCCCAAGGCATTAAAGCAAACATGCTTACCATATCGCAAAGTGGATAATGTCTCTTCGTAATTTATATCAGCAGGGCTGACTGCTGCAATCTAGGAGAAGGAATGAGCCTCGCTTACAGTTTACTGATAACCAACAAATTTCATCAAGGCTACACATATTGCAGTGATACTCAATAACTAAATAAATGTATAAAACTTCCTTTAAGAAGTAATTATTCAACGTTGCAAAAGATCAATGACATGTACCATAGCTGAAAAAGCTCAGCTTTTACACAAAGGATATTGTTGCAACATACCATGACAGTTTTGCTGTTTCCGCCAAGAGCATTCTTAAGCAACATTGTCAGTACTGAATTTCTGTATGGAACTAGAGAAAAGGAATAAAGTTAATGAGGAAGAGAGGGCCATCTGTCAAGAAATACATAAGACATCCCATCCTAACAACAAACAAAACATTAAAAAAAATTGCATATGCAAAGATTCTATTCATAATACAAATACATAGAAATGATGAATCCATTCAATTCATATCTTGTTCCGTACATCAAAAGTACAATACTGCAAAACAAAACTAAGAAGGACATGGTAACAGGAGCGAGCCTAACTTGAATTATTTTTACCCTTTGGTGAGATTCACATATTTGCAATGCAAAACTGAACTTTTCCTGTTACCTATACACAATAGCATAATTCTAGACAGGTTGAACTTCAAAAGGCATTCACCTCTGACATTCTTTCCACTTGCACGATCTGCCAGAGCTGAAAATACAAATAGAAATAATCTACAATTTAAGCTAGATCATGGTCACAAAATATGACACTCGCGAAACAAAATAAATCTCACTTAGCCATCAATTCAACAGCGAGATACTGAATCACCAGTTAGACAAAACATGCCATTAATCTCCCAACTTTCAAAAACAATCTTCGATCAATAGCAAAGCCTCCCTAAAAGCATTTTGTTGGAATACTTGAATATCACATTGTTGCTCTGAGGAGTAGGACAAATTGCATCTAGTATACATCAAAGCAGAGAAAGGAATAATGTAACTGTACACTTAGACCAAACTTTCTTAGGCCAATAATGATTCATGTGAAGAGACGATGGAACATAGACATGGCCAGGAAATTCTGGGGTATCTAAGAGATTGTACTGAAGTAGCTTTGTAAATTGTTTTTTATTCAATGTGCCAACAGATTTACAGTGAAGATAAAAATTACGTTTCTGCTAACGTAGCAGAATAAAGCAACAACTTCATCAATAGTACAAACATGAGTTATAACTTTCACCCATGTCGAAACTAAGACGAAAATAATCAGATCAGCGAAATTGCGGAGAAGGTGAGCAAGAATTGAAATGACCTAGAATAAAGAGCATGCCTGTACCATAAAATTGAAAGCAGATAAAACGAAATAGCCAAACCCAACCTGCAATGCAATTGCCCAGTGAAGACAGCGATTGGTTGATAGCAGCTCCCTCTTTCAAACGATCACCAGTTGCTCCAGTTGAGTCGGCTCTCTCACTGAAGAAATATTATGTTTTACCATCATTTCATTAACTATTCAAATGATACAATTCCAAGTATCAGACAGTCACAAAAAGAAGCGAGTGCAATCAACTTTTCAAAAATAGAACAGAAAGTACCTACACTGTTATGAGGTGAGTGGGTTACATGTACTACAGAGGCATCCTTATAGAGAGTGCGGGGGTGTAGCACCCCTGACTTTACAGTCAAATCACCTTTCACTTACAAACACTGTCACTAATAATTTGTGACCACACTCTTTTGTCGGGAAGATTTGACTACGTACGCCCATGATATAGTCTGTGAGAGATGTCCATGGCAGCTACTCATGCCTATGCGGCACTCATACAACTATACTAGTAGATTGCAAAGTTAAAGGCAGATCGCTTACCTTCCTGCAAGATCAACCAAGTTCACCACCGATTTCTTCGCAGTTTCCTGACCAGCAGCATTCTTTGCTTTCTGTGTCAAAGTTATCCCGACAATGGTGTGGGCACGGCTGTATTGAAAGTAACAGAAATTGATAATAAAACATTGCTGCCACATTGTCGGTCTAAATCGTTGAAATGGAGCTATCACTTGGGGAACGCAACTTAACAACAACAAATTTGAATATGTACAGATAAAAGACTAAGAACAGACGTCACCCCAGGACTATGTCAAGATTCATATAACATCTCACATTGAACAAAGAGGACAGATAATTGAATACTATCTGAAAGTAGTCCCTCACAATTTCTAAGATTAGACAACGAGAACAACCAACATAGGTTCTTCAGTTCTCAACCATCAAAGCTCTTCTAGAATTCATGAACCCGCTCTGGATACATTAACAATAATGTGTACAGCTCAGTGTTGCAGATAAATATGAGGTAACCAACAGGTGAATGTTGGATGAAGAGTATTACTAATAAGAGCTTAGACAGCGAGAACAACCAATCCAGAGTCTTCAGTTCCCAGCTATTAAAAGTCTTCAAGAATTCCTCAGACCATTTTAGGTATATTAGCAATTACTTGCACAGCTCAGTGTTGTACATAACGGGAAACATCTCAAATCTGAAGTCAATTGATATAGCCATACCTGCTTGTTGCATTCATGTTAGTTGCTGCAACAGTTCGATTTTTTGTCCCTTCTTCCATTCTCATCTCAATATCAACATAATCTTTAACAGGTTGGACAGTTAAGCCATCAGCATAGAATCCTTTCTTTGGATGTTGACGAACTTTCAAGCCAGCCTTACCAGATGTTGGATTGAGCAGATCCCTCACTTTTTCATTGTAAATCTCAAGCATGCTGAAAAGTACCTATAGCAAAAAGTATGACGTAACTGATATAGGTGCTATATAAATGCACTGTATTAGAACAAATACGGAACTAAATTTTGAAGTTAACTCAGAGCTACCTTTGTGACTTGATGTAGTACTACCGTATTTTGCTGTGTACAAGACGTACTTTTTTCTGAGTATCATTTATTGATTTCGTTTTAGGGGTGTGTCTTATAAATGGTAGCACTGATTCTCCCATCCGTTCTCTTGCAAGGGAAGGTAATATTGTATTGGGAATATTATTCTAGTTGTAGAGTGAAAGTGTGCGAGAAAGTGAGTTTGAACAAGGCACCCCTATTATGAGCAAGGTACCATAATTACAGACAAGCTACTATTGTTTAGGCAGCTACTACTGGCGAGTCAAAGGACCCAGGGGTAAGCTTAGGCAATTTTGTATGGGGAAGGGGGCATTCGGGAAAAAACAACCAACTAGTGTTATTTTTGACCAAATTTACTTTTCAGAACATAAGAAAACAATGGTAATAGGGAATAGCAACAGCAAGTTATTTGCTGTGTATAAAAAGAGAGTTGACCATAGGCATAGGAGGTGAGGGGCTGGGAGGGCTATAGCACCCAGGTTGGGCAGAAACCTATTTCATTCAGGCAATTTCTTTGGATAAAAATAGCTTAACCAACAAAATTAATGAACTACAGGTTGAAATTCGGTCCTACTTCCCAATGCACACTACTCTACCTTTAAAACAATTCATAGAAATTAGGGGCATGAGGCCCCCCTCTTCCCCCAGTCAGCACATCCCTGGAATTACTGACAGTTCTATGGAAAGCAGGTAAGTGTCCTACCACCCACACTATGCCCCTGATTAAGAGTACCTGATTAGGCGGGTATCTGAACCTTCTTACCCCATTCCAAGGGAATATTCACAGTGATATCGCAAGATTCACAATTTATGGTTCATATTCAAAAATAGTAGCACCAAACACAAACCTCATATTCAGTGGCATCACCCTCTCCTTTCTTCGTCTTAATACCATCAAAGACTGCTTCACAGAACATTGGTACAATGCCTAGATAGGAAAAAGCAGAATTTGGCTCAGTAGCATGGTTGGGATAAATAAAGTGGAGGGGTGGAAGAAATTGAAGTGATCTGGTAATATACCCCTAGTAGAATTTTCTGGGCCAGGTCCTTTACTATGGCATAAAGTACATCTCCCAAACATGCTTGCCACTTGTCATAAGGAGCTTTGATAAATTTGTGACAGTTATTCTACATGCAGAGTGCTTGAAGGAAAATAAATGTTCAAGAGACATCCTTCAATTTGAATTTAAAGGAACCCCAAAGACCATCTTTTACCAAAAGTTGGGGTGGAGCACTTGCTCTCATCCCACCATCAGCATACCACTAATTTGATTTGCATTAAACAGGTCAAGCCAGGCATTCATTCATTCATTCATTCATTCATTCATTCATTCATTCACTCACTTATTTTCAATTCATCAAGCTTCTAGTAATAGTCCAGAGCAGGGGGAGTCAAGTTCCTCTAATGAAGAGTCATACATGAACATATAAATGACCAAGAGCCTAAAGGGAATGATAAAAATAGTGTTGTGCTATATATTATTCAACATCAAAATTAATTCCTAGAACTTCTTTGAAACATTTTGGATTTCTCTTTTATGCAAAAAAGATTGGTAAAAAGCAAAATTCTTTTTGCTGCTGATTTTTAAGACAAATTGCAACTATGCATCTACTGGGTTAAATTCAATGTGCTTCCTTGCAACCACTGATAGAAAGAAGATGCATTTAGCTCACAAGCTGCAGTTTTGCAACCCCTATTCTAGTGAGTTACATTTCTCATAGATGTGAATGAAAATTATCAAAGTCTATTCCCATTCAATTTTTATCTTTCATATATCCTATTCTTCTGCTAAGATTTCATTATGCCATTAAGCAATAATTCAAATGTAACAAAGTACAATTTGAAACCCATGCATAAATTTTCTTGTAGTGGAGGAACTTACAGCCCCCTTCCAGCATCTCTTGCCATGAAATGTAAAGTGGATGAACAAGCACATAGTTGCCAAGTCTCTCACATTCAGCTAGAGACTCCAGCATTTCAATGTTATCTCCAGCCAACCTTCAGCAATGGCAACACGGTGTAAAATATTGAGCATTTATTACATTTTGAATAAAACATCCAAAAATTGTTTATCTGAAATTATACAGAATCTTGGTAATTCCCACTATTTGTTCTTCATTAGTCCCTTATTATAAACTAATCATTCTTAGAGCCATTGTTTTTCATGGTTCAGATGTATTATGATGTTTTTTTAGACATCAATATGCATAGATGGTTTCCTTAATAGCTGCCCAGTAGTGTTGGCCTCACCCCCAATCTCACCCCCATAGCTCTCTCACATGGCTATGCCCATTTCTCCAACATTTTGATAACCAAAACCTGGCAACTATGAAAGCATATTATTGTTGCAGGTATACCTTTGTTTGGTCCATAACCAACAACAGACCAAGATTTTCCAGATCCTGTTTGACCATAGGCAAACAGTGATGTATTGTAACCATTCCATGCATTATCAAGTATTCCAACACCAACATCAGAAAAGAGCTCTTTCTAAGGAAAAAGGTAAGACTTTGATGTGTTTATTCTTAAAAGATTTCTGCATCATAATACCTTTCAGCATGCTACTTCTCTTTCAATATTTGGCTAGTAAAAAAGGGCTGAGATGGTAAGGTGAAACAGTTTTATTATCAATAACCAAACACTGCACTATCAACATCTCAATACTTGGATCAAATATTCCCCTACTCTGCACATCAATTTTACTACCTCACATAAATAGTTTATTGTAGAGATTTTGAAGAAAGCATCTTGTGAGCAATAATGGTTGTCTCATAATCATTATGTGACATGACATATTATATGATAGGTGCTCATGGAATATCTTTCAAATTCTTGTCAGTTATCTTCTATCTCTTTCTATCTCTTACAATTTTTGCAAGCTCTGCATCCTTTTTCACACTTAGTTTTTCCTTCTCCAGTCAAGCATCTTGATCCTTTGCTTTCCTTTTGCCCATGTTCTTCTCAATTCCACATCACTGGTATGTTTTTCAATTCCACCCTCTTCTCTCAGCAGATGTCCCACAAATCTCCATTGTCTTTCTCTCATAGTGTTCATCAACTGTCTTTCTGTTTCTGCTTTTTGCAACACTTCCTGATTTATCATTTTCTTTTCCCATGAGATTCTCAACAATGGCAGTATAGACACATATAGTTAAGTTATGAAGATATATAAACATTAGCCAAAATCAAAACATCATGCCAACAAACCTGTCCAACATATCTTGAACTGGGACTATCAGGTGCAAAATATCCATCTTCAAGCTCTTTTGATCCATCATGTGACCAATAGCTATAGTCAAAAGTGAACTTTCTTATGTCCTCTGGCTGATCAGGATCAAAAATTGAGGTTGTCTGTCCCTCCATGCCAATTATCACTGTTGCATTCCGAGCACGCTCCCTTTTATTCTATTGTTATGTTAAGGTGAATAGAAGGGGCACAGTTTTTGAGTTTAGCACCAGAGAAGCAAAAGCCTCTTATTTCTCTGGTGAGAAAAGCATACTGGTAAGCAGGAGATCAAACAATATACTGCTGATATTTTTCACTTTGTACGATAAACCCAAGGCCTATTTCTCCTCAGTAGCAAACACCTTAAATGATGGCTTGTGATGTAAGAGGGCAAAGCCTGGAATGCAATGTTTGTTCAAAAATTATAGAGGTACCTATCTGCAGTTGCCCTATAACGTCTTGGGGGCACACTCGTCTTTAATTCTGTAGGAAAGCTTCCGCCATAGTAAGCAATATTTCATAATAGTTCAGACCTTGTAAATAACATTATAACAAAAATGTACGAAACAATAGCAATATGTAGCACTTAACTATGCAGCATCATAGGGTAACAGAGAAAGTTTCTTAAGTTTAGCATGTAGGAGCTATACTCCGTGCATATATTTCATAGAAGTGCCTTAGATCTCTTATGCTTTCAATCTATTGAACTTTCCAACGAGTAAGGATACAAAGGGCCGCACTCTAACTGCAACTTTCAAATTTTCTTCTGACATGTTGTTTTCTCTTCTTTGTCACTATAATGTCAAGGAATAATCAAGTTGTTGCAGGCAACTTATTTACCGATGGTGTAGACGGCCTGTCTATTTGCTTTCCGTTCAAAGCAAAACACGCCTATCCTGTCGCAGTTCACTTACAGCCAGCAATGTCGTTATAAAGAACCAATGTGTGACTTTAGGAGGAAGACTTTACCGATGTATTTTAGCTAAATTGCAAAATAATACTTCAGAGTTTTGCGTTTGAACTGACTGCCTCCTTTCATATGTTATTGTTACTTGGTTGTCTGAGAGACAGATGACTGCTCAACCAATCAAATCTGTGTAATCCCCTTGACGAAGTCGTTTACATGGCAACATAAAGCATAAATACTTGCACAAGAATCACAGCAAATGTTGCTAGCACGGAAAGCAAACTTGCAAGATTCTAACTGCCATATTTGTAAAGAAACGCACAAATTCATTGTAGAACAAATGCAAACGCAGTAAATTATTTATAGAAAAGGAACAATTGATTCTATATGTCAAAACATAATAACTAAACCTCTACCAGCGACGAAAACCTGACTTAACTCATTAGACAATTGGCTTAATAAAGCGCTGCTTGTCGACAATGAAGAACAGAACAGTCTCAAGTATCTTAAAATGAATGACAATTGATGGTTGCTACTCTATAAGTGACTAGTAGGGGAAGTACCAGAAGCTACAGTACTCCCTTTCAAACTCAAGTGAGATGCACTCATTACCTCTACTAATAATAGCAAGGGGATTTTTAACGCACTAATTAGCTAGTTTGCCCCAGTTGGGCTTTTGTATGTCCCAGTAGCGAAGGAATAACTACTATTACTTTTGCCCCGTGGTTGAAGTCAAAATGGGACCCTTTTCATATTTCCTCATAAAGCAAAACAATGTTATTGATGTTGCTAGCTGGAATACAATATCTTAAAGTCATTTATCACTATTGCAAACAGAAGCTATCTGTTGAGGTTGCAATGTTCAATGTACTTCTTGACTATGTCATAAATTCATGCCGT
Organism: Mastigias papua; assembly: GCA_964019165.1. Lineage (NCBI taxonomy): Eukaryota > Metazoa > Cnidaria > Scyphozoa > Rhizostomeae > Mastigiidae > Mastigias > Mastigias papua. The sequence continues at coordinate 17,756,062 of OZ025268.1, forward strand.
AAGAAGTTTGATACCCTTTCACTGCCCTTCTAATGGAAAGTGCCCACAAGTTGCTTAATGTCTCTGCCTTTCAAGGCCTGGCAATTTCTTATCTAAAAGCACTGAAAGTAAAGATATACATCGTATAGCAATTTTGAATAAAAGACATTGCATTTTCAGATTTTATTGCCATTTTGCATCTGTGCTATCTTTTGAAACGTGGACTAGTGTAATGATTGTGTTAGCTATCTAGCTGTCATCATAGGCACTAATTGACATGTGCAGAACTTCTTGCATTGTGTAATACATAAGTCAGTCTGTTTTTGGAATCGATAGAGAGCAGTAAACTAATTCTTGTCTCTCTCTGGCGAACCCCAAAACGCAACACTAGTAATAAGTCGTAAGACGACGACGGGAGCAAGGACAGGAAAGGGCAATTCACTTAATGCCATGAATCGAGTAACATAATGCTTCGGGTCTACACCTTTTTTGTAAGAAACAAACTTTCTCCTTTCAGCCTGGATGTTTCTTAATATTTTTTCAAATCCAGCCTTAAATGTTTCTTAAGTGTTTCTTACGTTTCTTCAAACTTCCTACAACAACAAGGGAACTATGAGACGAGAAATAGAGTTTTTTCTTAAAGACATTTGAGAGACATATATTGTTTGTATTTTGCTTCCAGTTTAATAAACGATTTTCGCGCAAAAACAGATTTTTCAAGTTTGCCTTAGAAGCTCATCCTGCTTGTGTTTCTTAAACGTTTCTTACTTTGCCTGATTTGAGCCTCATGTTTCTTATATGCTTGTTTCTTATAAAAACACATGTAGCAAAGATTCATATTCGCATTAATTCAATTCGTAGTACAAAATGAGGTGCTTCTTTCTTATACTCGTCTTCGCCTTACCATATTGTTGCGTTCTTGGGCTTAGTTTTCTAAATAATTGCAATTTCGAAGTTTCGTAAAGTAGAACGATTTAACTCAACAGTTTCTTAAGTTTTGGGGTCTGCAGCCCTAGTCTATCATAGACTAGCTTGAGATCCAAGCAATTTGAAGGAGCTTAGAGCTATGATGATAGAGATGATTGCTGTGACAATAGTGAAGCCAATGATATATAATACATATATGTATAATTTTCTACAAGGCATGCATATTTTTCTTTGTCTTGTAATGAGTTCTCGTAGTTCCCTGGCTGACAGTTGATGCAAGCAAAAATAAACCGCGTTGCTCTAAGCAGCTGTATACACTAAACCACGTTAGAATAAGGTATTCTCTGTAAATTGGGCTTATAAAAGTGGCAAGCTAATTTAGTACAAGAACGTACTATGCAGACACTTACTTGGCCTACCAAGTGCTGCCTCTTTGCTTTGTGTAATGTTACTGTTGTCAGCTATCATGCTTGATTGATTGACTCATATGTCAGGGGTATGATAGTGATTAGTATAGAAGGGGTATAGACTCACGTTAGCTGATAATGAATTGCGGTGTGCAAGACATAAGTTAATGAGTATATATATCTATATATATATATATATATATATATATATATATATATATATATATATATATATATATATATATATATATATATATATATATATATATATATATATATATATATATATATATATATATATATATATATGTTTATTTATTTATTTATATATGCATCATCTCTTCTCTTTCCTATACCCATAATAATGTTAAATTGAAATCTCCCTACAACGATATCTTTTGTACTCAAAATTGTATCCAAATCTAGACAATAGTAACGAATAGGGATTTGATCAATATGCGAGAAAGGTAGCATTAAGTCATTTTCGTAAATGAGGGATTTTTGCTTATCAAATCAGTTTTCCTATCATACAATGCAAAAGTCTATCCCTTGAAGCACCAGGGGCCCCTTTGAGGACTCAAAAGCTTAGGGGACCTTGAGAGTTGCACTAACCCCAACATATGTCAGTTACGCCACCGAGCTCAAGGTAAAGAAAAGTCATTACATAACTGAAGACACAATTGTCAACAAACTTCAAGTAACACTGAATCTACTGAAAGTACTTTTGGTTATGGTAGCTTTGTGTATACTAAAATCAATCTAAAGTAACACCCAACTATAGTTTACACAACATGATGAAAACAAAATGGGTACCCAATTATTAGCTTAATTCCTAAGGAATCCCCTTAATTCCTAACCAATCCCCTTATCTCCTTAATTAGGTATCTTCTGCTGTTAATTTGTCATATGTCATTTCCAAGTATCATCGTGTTAATTTTCGCTACATAACTTTCTGTGGAATGGTCTTTCAACCGAGGCCAAACAAACTACTTCAATTAAAGCCTTTAAGTGCCTAATTTAGCCTAGGTCAGTGTATTTACCTTTTACACCAGAAATATATCTACAGACTACCCTGATCCTTTTAAATAGTATATTTTTGTTTTTTTTTATATTTGAGATTTGTAATTAGGTAATTAGATTTTTAAAAAATTGTTATTAGGTTTTTTGATATGTAATTTATTTATTTAGTGTAGACGGAGGGCCCCTTGTAAATCAGTGACTACTGAAGGGCCACCCTCCTTAAAAATTTGGAATGAAATGAATGAAAATGAAATTAATAACTTCCCTCCACCCTATTTTCTATACTCATGTAGCTGTAGATGGGATGATTTGTTTCTCTCACTGGGATTGCCTTATTTGCTTGGATTTGTCAAATATATTGACTTACACATTTAATTTTCTTTCTGGCTTTGACTATGATTACCTTGTGGTTTTGGTGCCCAAAGACCAATTCTTCACGTCCTTACAAATACCATATACATAACTGAACAATTTCAGTAAAGTTTATCAACTATACATCCAGTTAATACATCGATAAAATGGGACTCTCGCCAGCTTTTTCACAGTGACGGTGCAAGTATCAAATTGGAGCCTGCAATATACTTTAGAGAACAATACTCTTGCCAAGCATTAGGACAACTGGTCCACACAACTTGCATCCAGTACCAGATGCGATCCGTCTGTCACAATATGTATCAAAGCTTTCATATGAAGAGGCAGTTACTCATATATATATCAGGGCATCTTTGAGCATTGCCATTGCTGGGCCATTGACCCAGTCGACCCTTTCCTAGCCCAATAAAAAAGCCACATTGAAGATTTTAAGCTTACTAGAGCTTGGACGCTTTTTATAACAATTCTTTTTTCCTCAAAATGTGAATGGACACAAATCAGTCTGTCAATGGAGTGAACACAAGACCAAGGAATTTCTAGATACCTTCTCTTTGGACATAGAAACCGAAATTGGCCACGAGTAGAATGGGGCCCTGAAATGGCCTTGGCCCATAGGTTAGATACACTGATGAATGTCATCGACGTCACAAAATTTTGTCTGTCACGTCATGCGCTAGCTGTTGCATTTATATACCATGTATTTCTCTCCCTATGTATTCTTACATGTTGACCAGAGCTAGGCGGCCGATTTCTTCTCGCTGGTCTTGATATCATACAGCGTCCATAAACTCGTTTCCAGTGCCCAAAGCAGCACAGCAAATCAGTAAATGTCTGGTAGTAATCTTTACTTGCAGCAGCATAAATTGGTGCGTTTACAACGGGATTCGTATACGTTAGGAGTAGCAAAACCTCCACAACCAAAGGTGGGATGCTTACGCGACCAAACACTTGAACCAAATCCAATATCGAAATAGGTGCCATCAAGACAGTATGAGCACCTAAGAGGGTAAGAATCCCCATTGAAAGTCTCCTTTCACGTCGCTTAATAACTGCTGGTGTTAGGCTGGTCCGTATGTACTGTTGCCTAGAATCGGAGACCTCGTAGGCCAAATGGGCGTTTCGTACTTTTTTAACGATTTTCATATAGAGGGTAATCATAATGAAAAGTGGCAGGAAGAACGTAAATACTATAATGAATATTGTGTAGCTTTGATTTGTAACGGATGCGTACGTGCAAGTTGAATCCTTCTCTGCAGCTGATTCCTCACTCCTCACCCCTTTTGCTATAGCTGGCAGCATTCCGACTGTAAGGGCAATTACCCAAGATGCAGAAATCAGTAAATATATGTGACGGCGTTTGACAACCAGTTTGTAGTATAGAGCGTGGTTAATCGCAAAATATCTGTCGATCGTCATTAGCAGAAGATTGAAATTCGTCGCTGCAAATAGTGACATTGTTAGGCATATTGTATACCTGCAGAACACTTCTGATGATAGGTGAGGAAAAAAGAGAAGCCTTTCTGATGAAATGAGCCGCAAAAGTCGCAGTGTTAGAGAAAAGGAAGAAATCAGGAGATCGGATACAGCCAAGTTTAGTATAAGAAAATGGGTGTTCTTCCTTAGATTCTTATTGAAAATCGCAGAAGAAATTACGAGCAAGTTACCTAATATTGAGAGAAATATCAAAATAGATAACAGAACAATAAACAAGTAAACCATTATGTGGTAGTTTGGAGTGCTCAACTCGATTGATAATCGTGTAAGTCTACCGATGACTGCGTATTGCTACTTGAAATCCAGCGTATTCCTCCTGGTCATACTTTTATCAAATGAAAGATGAAACGATATGGCACAATGCATTGTCCCAATTAAAGCCTTTGTCGTCTACGGTGTTTTCCTGCAAAAGAAGTTATTGCTGGCGTTAAAAATGAAAGAACTTTAAGAGAAAGAATACAGTTATCCACACCCCTTGAATTTAAACTTTCAAGCATTTGAGTACCTGGTCCAGTTACCCAGGACTCCCTTGTAAATGAGACTGAAGCATCCAAAAATAAAATCCAACTTAAAATCTAAAAAACAAAGTTATTATTTATGGAAGAAATGCTTCTGTTAAGCATGTAACAACATTAGTCTTAGGTACTGCATGTTAGTAAATGCAAATTGTAAAATTATGGATAGCTAACAGTAAAGAAGGGTGATGATGATGATAAAGGGTTTGAAATAGTGAAAGTACTGGAGTGGAATAAAAACTGAATATTGAAAAAGATATAGACTATTAAAATATAATACTGAAAAAGAATATTGAATATTGAAAACGAATATTTAGAAAAATATTGAAAGAGAACATTGAAATATACAGTTGGAATTGACCTCTAAATACCTGTTGAGCCTCTACTAGTAAAGTGGTGCTCAAACCAAAAAAGACTTTGACAATCCTCTACTAGCCAAAATTTTACGTTTATGACTGCATAATAAATTACAGAGGTACAACTACATATTTGCTATTTATTTACCTGACTGAGAGAATAAATTTGCGTTAATGTGCTGCAGATCTGAGCAAGAGATTGTTTGTTGTATTCCTTCGTCAACAATTTAAGAATAACAAAGAAGAGTCGTTATGCTAACTTCGGTAGCCAGTTCAAGCATAGATCAATTTCAATGACAATTTCCATGCAGCAGATATACTTGTAATTGCTATGTAAAGTTTACGAACCAGTGGTAGTTATCGACAGAGTTCAAGAAAGCTAAACACCGATAGATTTATATACAACTTTAGCAAACACAGGCTTTATTTGCTATGGAAATCATGTTTCTTATTGATTTGGTTTACTTTTTTGGCAAACATTAGCTTATTTATGAATTCGTATGTAGTGTTATTTTCATTGTATATATGTACTCAAGAAATTCACCTGACTATCGCAACTAGAACCAGATGTTAATCAGAATCGTGTTTTCTGTAAACTTTCGACTAATCAAGTCGATGACACAGAAGACGACGCAGAAAGGAAGTTGATATTTTCATGAGAATTTGAACTTCTTAGTGGCAAGACAGTTCAGTGGTATTTTCTTTCGGATAAGTCTTGTAGCTTACAAATTCCGTCAAAGAAAAATTTGAAATAGTATGTTATAAGGGTGAAACCGAAAAGAGGTTACCTTAGAACTTTACCTAGTTCGCTTATCAAATTCTTAAAAGATAAAATGAAATCTCAAGCGTTCTAAAATGAGATAACAGCTGGAAGTCTTCAAGATTTTGCACTAGAAGTAGAAACAATGTCGGATCTTGAGAAAGCAGATTGATTTAAAAATTCCTTTACTACGATCTCCTAAATCTAAAACATTCTTTACTCACCACAAAACAAGTAAAAATTTAAGCCATTCCAATTTAGTTTTCCCAAAATTGCACAAGCATGAATTAAATTTGACTACAACAGGCCTTGCTATGCTAGGTGCCACATTGCATCCGACTAAACCAGCCATCACCCAAAGCAGAGTAAGAGTTTGGAAAAGGACTGGAGGAGAAGATAGCTACAAAAAATATCAATTTTTAGGCCAGTGAACCTCCATTATGTGAGCAAAGCTTGCCAGGCGAAATTCGCAAACTGTTGGATCGGACGATTTGAATGCACACAAATCAAAGGTCTTCATGTTTCTTCACAGTTGTTAATGGATCGTTCTGCATTTCATGAACCCCCTCCCAACTGTCTTGAACTATGAAAGAGCAGGTAAACAAAATTCTTAGGAACTTTTTGTAGCAAGAGTTGTTTTTCTATGGGTAAGTAGTTCAGCATGAAATCCTCCCTTGATGCTGAGATTCAAGGATTTTATGTCATGACATAAGTGGAAACATTGATGGATACACGTGGTAGCAATCAGCTGAGGACAGAACAACCAAAATAAGCAGAATCAAGGATCAATTTATAACACATGTGTGGTCGATGGAGCAGCTAAGATCTCAAGCTAGATTGTTTATTACCAGGGCCTGACATTCTTACAGAACCACATTTTTCTTCAAACTGGACGCGATCTGCTTTATGAATTCATGTGGGCTAGGAATTGAAAATTATCAAGCTACGTGAAAGGCGAAATGATAAACTCTAGAAATTATCTATGCGTTAATAAACTTCAATATATCAAGGATGTACATTAAGCTTTCAAAGTTTTGATGGCCTGTTGCAGATATCCTATTTTTACTAACCCGCATTTTCCCAATCTCTGATCCACGGTTAAGAAATACAACTCCACAAGGTGAGTCAGATGCACACTTGTTTTCATCACTGTTTCTTAGGGCCTCCTTATATAAGCCCTGGCTGGCTATAGCTCAACTAATCGAGACCTCACTTAGTTATAGGACTACTTTTAAACCATTCCAGATAGGTACTCAATGATTATATGAGCCCTGCCCAACCATGGTGAAATCTCATCAACGCCATAGTGAGGAAATACATATAAATTATATAAATAAAGATACAAATATCTATATAAATATAGATATCTATATGACTTTCATGTTAAAGTAGACCCGCTCTAATATATTTGGTATTCGAATTCTCTCACACTATTTGAGACAAGACTGATATATCACATATTAAATTCGTATCAGACATAATCATGCTTACCTTCTGCAATGCATCTATGGATGACTTGATCATACCGCACACCTTGTAAACTATGCTCTTTTTGAGGAATAAAACAAATTGCCACCTGCATGGCCATAAAAGATTCACTTTATCGAAGACAAAATCAAATTTACTCAGAGTGCTTGACATGCAACCAATAGCATCTTCATCAAAGTGCAAACTTAATGTGTGCATTTTACAGGACCACTTACACTAAATTGATTCAGTAGACCCAGAACCAAGAAAAATGCTTCCGCTGTAGAATGTAACTTCAGTTAAAAATCCTTGGCTGGCTAAATTTGTTGTAGAAGATTATTTGAGAGTTATGCATGAAAGAAATTTATGACAGAAGACTATATGAGAGAGTCAAGCATAAAAGCAACTTTGAATGGAAAGCCTGTTACGAATGGTATCGAAAATGAAAATTGCCTACGCAATAAACTCAGAATCGCCAATATTGCTCTTACAGATACCAAACAAAGCATGGACACCTGGAATACAGTTTCATCGATGGATTTGTGGAGGAGCAAGGTTTGTGAACTAGGGAATCTAGGGAGGAGTGCGAAAAGAGAGAGAAGGTTGGAAGAGTTAGAATACGGAGATTGTGGATTTAGTTTTGGAGTTTAGAATATAAGGTACTTGAAGTGAGGAAATACATCGAGTTTTATTTTGTTTATTCTCTATTGGAAAGTTATGGTGGGTTTGTTACAGATTCAACTGATTAGTCATTGTGCTGCATCAACATACAATGGCCAAGCAATCTTAAAACGAAGTTGAAACGATATTGATTGGAAATCTTGTCCAATACAAAAATTCACATATAATTGGACATCATATGACTAATATAGCCGCCATATGTTTGAGAGCTCTGATCAGGTCTATCTTCTCCCAACCTAATGGACCAATCATCATGCAAAATGGGGCTAAATTTACCTGTGGAGCGCATGTGTGGTCAGACTCCTGCATGATGATTGGTCAATTGGGTTGGGAGAAAATAGACCTGATCAAATCTCTCAAACAGTTGGTGGCTATGCTCATATAACTCGCAGAGATTTATCACCTTGTGTCTTAAAAGTTTAAGTCTAAATTTATTTTCAAAAAATACCCTGTCATTCTATAAGTGAAAAAAACATGAAATGCACACGCAGAATGATGTTCACACGCAAAATGATATTGAGATTAAGAATACTGCAGATTGTTCCCAAGTTCATAAGGCCTAAAAACTTTGGCTTTGACCGCTATTAGTGGCCTTGAAAATTCAACTATTGTTCTTGAGAGTGAAAATTAGTCGTGTGAGATTTAGTAGATAGTATAGTTATGAAATTTTCATTCAAAAAGAACAAGAGCATGGAAGCACTTTAAACAAAGAGGCGCTTTTTGTGTGCAATGTGAGTAATCCTGGAAAATTCTCTCATAAACCATAAACATCTACTAAAAGCAGTTGTCTTGTAAAATTCCCTTATTTTAGGCCTTGATACGTTATATTAGCATGGCGAGTATTATTGAAATATTTAAAAAAAAATTGCTGTGCGGGAAAGTAGTACCGCCAATATTGCAAATCTGGTGCAGTGCATAAAGGGTCTGTTACACGGTGAGATATTCATAAGATATCTGATCAAATAATGAAGGAAAAATATCCTAAGAATATCATTGCATGTCTTATCGTGTAACATGACGATTTTCTTAAGATACTCCGAGAAACCTCTAAAAGGGCTAAAAAATCTGGCGAATGAAATCAATTTCATTTGATTTTATTCTGGATATCTGATGAAACATGAGGTAACATGATGAAACATATATCTGTGTAACAAGGCTTTACGATTTTCACCTGCACAATCATTGGGTGTAGCAGAGTTATGATGTCATAAAAAAGCATGTTGTAAATACGCTGGTAAATAGAGCGCATGTCAAATAGCATAGCAGCTGAATGAGCTGTGGCTTTCTAGGGATGGGAAATTTTTTATCTGTTGTAGTATTTTGGTTCTGGTTCAGACCTTTGCAGTAAAACAAAATGCACAATTTGATAGAAATTAAATTAGGCATCTAGCTGCTTATATTTGCTTCGATAGTTGTCAATGAATTTATATACTTGGACTGTTTTACAACGCTCTGTCAGCAATTGTATATCTAAAATTGGTGTCGTCCTTAAAAAGTTAGCAAGGGAGGTTGTGCCAGGTGCACTTAATGGACCACACCCATTGTCACACCCAATATTTCATTCTAAGCTGTGGAAATACAAGTATACACAAGGTTGTGGAAAAGCTATGCTATGCTTTCATTGATGTAAAGATATACAAAGCCATAGCTAAGGGCTGGTTCATAATACCAAACCAGGAATTGCCCAAACCAGCATATGCTCACTGGAGGGGGATTGAGCCCCCCAAAAGCTCTCTTCATTTAGCAATGGACCGAACCTCCCGAGCCCCCTCCACGATACCCCTGATCTAAAATAGGTCTTTCGCAAAGCTCACTTTATAACTCATTTTTCTTCTTACTATGCTCTTTATGTCACTACATTCTTCAATATCATTAAGTTTTACTTACTACATTCGTCAATATCACTACGATCTTGAATGTCACTATGCTCTTCGATAGCATAATCTGCTTCAAAATTATTCTTTTTTTTCAAAATTACTAGGTTCCCTTCAATATGTTTTTCACTATCACTATGTTTTCTCACTGTGTTCTTCTTACTGTTCTTCAATATCACTATGTTCTTCTATACCATAATGTTCTTCAAAATTACTCTGTTTTTCAAAATCACTAGGTTCTCTTCGATATGTTTCTCATCATCACTATGCTTTCTCACTTTGTTCTTCTTACTATGTTCATCATAATTATGATGCACAAAGTAAGTAAACGTTTACAAACGGTGCATAAACGTTCATTAATAATATAATTGGTTTGCATACCGTTGAGAATTGTTTATAAAGGAAATTGTGTGCAGAAATATCGCACAATCTTTACTTCAAATCCCACCTTCCAGAACTAAATTGTGATTTCTTTTCTTCTATTTAATAGCTGAGCATAGACAGTGGGGGTTAGGTCTGTGAGTTCTCAAACTCTGTACCAAGTTGCTATGCACATCAGAAAATCCAGTAGGTAAGTGTTAGGAACCCTGAAACATTGTCCATGGGGCCTAGATTGTTATGTTCTAATATACACTCGTTATTGGGCCTCAACAAACGAAGGTTGGAAGACTAACAACACGAAAAAATCTGCTCAAGTCTGCGATAACATAATGTCTATAAGAAGATTAAATGCCAATATTTGTAATCAAATACTCAACTTATAGTTGCTACAACAAAAAGTGCAGTATGTGATTTTGAAATATAACAAAACAAAGGTATTGCAATCAGCTAGTCTGTGGTAGATAAAAACTGGTACAAAGTGGTAGCTTAAAATCCTACCATTACGAACATTATATATTGGTTTCAAGTAACAGTGGTTAGTATCTGGCTCAAATGGTGTCGTATACAGTGAACACTATAAAGTGAGCAAAATTGTAGTGAATGAATCCCAGAGCTGGATTAAAAGCAGGGGTAATAAAGGGGCAATAAAGAAGCAAAAACAGGTTTTGCTGGAGCCAAGCAACAGAACTACGGTAAACAGGAACAAGAACATGAGGAAGATGGGGGAAGCAAGGAAGAGTCATAGCCTATGATTTATGGGTAAAATTTTGCACAAAAACTACCAAGAAATATGGTTTCTGGCGACCAATCCATACCTAATTCTAATGTGAAGTGATCAACAATCCATATAGCTACAAAACTGTTTTTTGCAATGATAAACAGTAAAAATATGTAATGACAAAACCATTTAGTCAAATCTGACCTTAGTAGGGAAAATAAAGAGCGTGGTCAGGAGTAGTTTCTTAATGCATCTGCTAAATCCTCCCTTTCTCACTAAAATTTGCATTGATGAATAGTGCCTAAGGATAGGTATGGGACCATTACCAATAATTCATGCTTTTTCTAGAAAACAAAACTTTAGAGCTGTTACACAGGAATCGTTTAACATGCGCAGCTCTTCTTACAATATCGATGCATAAATCCACGATTACTCTTGCAGTAACCAGCCTTAGCCCAAGCTGGACAGCCTTTAAATCCATCTGCTGCATCGCAACAGCATGTCTTGTAACAATTGTTTCGCATAAAGTCTTTGTACGCCGGGCTTAAGCAATACTGTTGCCATCCACTACTGCAGTACCGCCGTTTGTTTATACAGGCTGAAAGATAATATGATAATTCAATGTTAAAGATCTAGAAAACATGACTTAGAATTATTGAGCATAAAAATAGCACCACGTGGAGTTGGTAAAATTTGAACAAGTAGCACATATACCTATAGTTAGGAGTAGATTGAAAGATTCATGGCCGCCTCGTCCCGTCCGTAAGCTGGATGGCCTCCGTTCATTATGTCAACTTGATTGATTCGATGAAAAATCAAGTGGTGATACAAGAAGAAATATACCATAGAACTACTATACAAGTAACTCATTTGATTTACCATCGTTTTTAGAGGCTTAAGTCTCAGCGTGGCAAAATGCCTTCTGCCAAGAACACAGCTGGCCCAATTAAGCCCCTCTTTTGGTTCGGGGCCCGGGACATTCTGCCCCACTTGCTTTCATCTCGGCCCCCACTGTTCAAAACTGTAGTCATTCACGTAGCCAACAATAAAAAATAGTGGATAAATCTTTCTGACAGAGAAATACTGATACAATGCCAATATATAAAAGTTTGAGCTTTGATTTAATCAGATGTATTGAACAAGCATCTTAGCCTAGATGATAAAGATCTTCCTTTAATACAGACATTGCACTATCAACAATATGCAGCAATACGTGTCAACTCTAAGCTTAGCGAAATGGTTCCAATAAAGCGTGGTGTTCGACAGGGATGCATTCTTTCACCAGATCTCTTTTCATTGTATAGTGAAATAATTATCTGCTATCTAGACGATTTAAAGGGGGAATCTGTTGGAGGACACAACATCAACAATTTACGATATGCTGGTGATACTGTACTTTTAGCACATACAGAAGAAGATTTATAGACACTTATAAATGAACTCGATATTAGAAGCAAACATTTTGGAATGGAGATTAACAGCAAGAAAACAGAGGTAATGATTTTCACCAAAAAGGTGTATAGTGATGCTCCGAAATGTAATATTTACTTGAATGGAAAGAATTTGAAACAAGTAGAGCATTTCAAATATTTGGGCTGCACGCTATCATGGAATTGTCGAGAGGATAAAGAAATAAGCATAAGACTCGGACAAGCAAAATCAGCCTTCAAGAAAATGAAGTCAATTCTCTGTAATAAAAATTTGTCATTCAAATCACGCTTTCGTGTGCTCAATTGCTACATTTATCCCATTTTTACCTACTGCTCAGAAACATGGAATATATCCAAAGCCATGGAATCACGAATTCAGGCGTTCGAGATGTGGTGCTTTAGGCGTATGCAACGAATTTCATGGAGAGCAAAAAAGTCAAATGAAAATGTCCTCAGGAAAATTGGCTATCATACAAGTTTGTTGAAATCGATCAAAATTAGGCAAATGAGATTCTTGGGTCATGTCATCAGAAAAGAGAAATTGGAGCATCTACCTGGAAAAAGAGCGCGAGGTAGACAACGCCAAACATATCTTCAACAGTTTGCTAAGTGGCCAACCACTCTTATCCAGGGTGCATATGACAGACAAGCATGGAAAAAGCTTACTCATGAGGCAATCAATGTCTGGACCAGACAGGATAAAAGATGATGATGATGATGATGATTGAACAAGCACAAGGTAATGCCAAAAGAAAAGTAACAAATAACGATTCTTAATGCACTGCTGCTTTTGAATGTCTGAGAAAACACACCATTCTAACTACACGAATAGTTCTTCGAGCAGCTTGTCAAACTGATACGAACTTATTTTATCTACCTGGAGCTTCAGTTTCTGGTATCGGCGGCATCTCGGTAATTTCTGTAACTGGCTCTGTCCTGGTTGGGGTCGTCGGTCTTGGTTTAGTTCTTTTAGGCCTATCAGTCTTAGGGACACCATCACCATCGCAATTCATGCGGAAACTTGGTCGAGCACCTTGATCATAAAAATGAACAGAAGAAACTTTGTCATAAAACCAAAACTATTGCTTAAGAATAATAATAACTGTGAAGGTTATTCATTCATTAATACTGTAATAAACTTGGTGATTAGGTAATAGCGTGTTCATGCGATTCAAGCAGCTTGCTTGGGACTATAGACTCAAGATTCCAAATTGCTTTGTTGCTCTTTCTTAACGAGAAAATGGCTGTGCAGTATCCATCTATTGCTATACATTCACACTTGATATCATTTTCAAGCTTACCATTAGAGAAGCATAGTTGGTGTATTTGAAAAACCCAGCCTTGACAAACACCTCTTAAAACAATGCAAATAATGTGTGTATGAACAAACATAAACACACACAGACACACAGACACACAGACACACAGACACACAGACACACACAGACACACAGACACACAGACACACAGACACAGACACAGACACACACACACACACACACACACACACACACACACACACACACACACACACAAAACGTCATGTAAAAATTCACGACAAAAGCGTAGCAGAGCCTCTCGCCAGAGCTGTTCATGTCTGTAGAACCTGTGCCAAGGAAGGCAACTCTCTAGCTGGACTAAAAAGCCACATCAGGGCTGCTCATCAGTGAACTGTGTTTCTGTTAAGCAGTGGCTATACTCGAATACGAGTTGCAGCCATCATGTATGTATGTGTACGTATATCAATAAAGATAAATAAATATAAATATGAATGCATATTTAGTGTGTTTTGGTCCATTATATCTTTTAAGGATGTACAATCGATGTTGGATAGCGAATATCCGAAGGATATTTTGCAAAAGAGTCTAATGGGTTGAAATATTTCTTATGTATATGCAAAGCACCACGGAACCTAAGTCGTAATTCGTTGCGATAAATCGGCAAAATTGTCAAACTCTGCAACCTACCGAGAGTTAAAATTGACATATCAAACTTTTTCTAATCGCTCACCTTTGTTGCATCTCTTGTGATATCTATTCATGCATGGAAAAACCTCTTTCAGGAGACGAAACAATGTTGGATCATATGTGCGCAATTTCGCTCTGGTATTTACATGGTTATGTACACCGTTTGCGGTACGAGAGAACGCGTTTACGTCAAAAAAGCTCTGTACGCCTTCCGCAAAGTATTCTTGTATAGTGCTCATTGCGTAGGTGTTCCTCCAAAGCCCTCTTCGTCTGGCATTGCTATAAGCTGACTGAAGTCTGCCCATGTAACGAGGTATGCCTCCACCTTTGATGGCAATTTCCTACAAATCAACGGAGGAACTAGTTCATTGTATCTTGTTCCCTCTAACCCTTCAAAAGCAGGGGTACACGCAGTCAACGACAGTGTCAGGCGCATAATTGAGAATTTTCGAAGATAGGGGTTTGGGCGACAAAAAGGGCATAGTAAATGTTTTTGAAATAAGATATAGTTAAGAATAATACACTTCAGATTTAGAGAAGAACTGATAAAGGAAGTTTCACGATTTCGATACTGTAAAGTTTAAGTACGACTGTACACAGAGCTCAAAATACAACAAACAGTTTCTTAATTTTCAAAGAAAAGGGACACTTCTATCTTCTCGAGGAAACGAACAGGGTCTAGACTAGTAGAAGATTTTAGGGGAGCCATGTTGGCAAATGCCCCCTAAAGTAGATAAGTCGGCATTTTGGCATAAAATGGGGACGATTCTAGGAACTAAAGTACGGACAGTTGGCAAATTTATCTTACAAAAGTCGACTTATGTACCACCGATGCCCCCTTACAGATCTAACAAAATCCACCACTGGTCTAGACGACATGTTACTCTTTATATATTAATACGAATGATCGCGAATCAAGGCACTAGTCAATAACTCTTTAACTACACCCAAGGACTATCTGGCCCGGATGACAAAGTGGTAATCGCCACCCGGCCTTCTGCCTTGCGATATTGCATCACTATGGGTATTCCTCCCATTGGATGTTGCAAACACCTTTTCTCTGCCACACTCTGAAGCGAATACTTTTGCCCTTCCATTCAACCCGCAATTATGATCCCAGACTGTGCCTGACTACACCGATCTGAGTATAAAGTTGACACAGAATAGCTCCCTGTGACATATTGCTACTGTTAGCATTCAACGATTCTGAAATCCACAAGGGCCCGTGATATATGTAACCCCGGGGCCCGACATGGCTCTCAACGATCCCTCAGTAATGATATTAACATATGAGTTGCATAAAACTACGTTAAGTGAATTATCACTCCATTTATACTTGGCAAGAAGCTCCTTGTGCATAGAATGGTAAACCTTGAGTATGGTGTGCACCTCGGGTAACGGCATACTTTTTGAATGGTACAAACAATTCAGTAGAAACTTGTAAAAAGTTCTCAACGTTATCATAAACGTTTATCCCTTACAAGAAAAGCAAATACCTGTATGCCATGTGAAAACTCATGAAGAAAGATATCTTCGCTTCTGTACCGATCTTGTGAATAACAGAGAAGGTTTTCCTCAGCACCGGTAGAAATCGGAATGTGCAATGTCCCGCCGAGGCCTCTGGCCCGAGTATCCCACCATCTACCTAAATGCCTGTGTTCCGGTATTGATGTTACACCTGCGGGGAATATCCAGAATGTTCAAACATGTAAAAAAGCCTTCTTTGCGTATGACATTAAAGTAGGACTACAAAGGGTTTTATCTTTAAAAGCTACATGACAGGAGTAGGTAAAGGCAAAGGTTGAGAGTTAAAGGTTAAAGGTTAGTCCCATGTACTATTCCGTACCGTACGTTGGGGAGTTAGAGGGGACATTTTTCCTTGGCCATCGTCATAGTTAGGTAGACAAAAAAATCTCAAAAAGGGTGTGACAAGACTGTTAACACTTCCACAACTATCTGGCCTGCAGGAGTAGGTTTTGTTAGTAGGTCTAAGAAAACCTACCGCTTCAAGACAGCTTTAACTGTTCAATTGAATCGGCTCTGGAGAAAATTTATTGAAAATAACGGCACTTCATAAATTCAAAAGTTTGTTGGCTTGTGGCTGGTCCTCAAGCTCCAACACCCCCTTTACCCCATTCACAACAAGATTGGCTGTCAGAATTAACTTGGTTAATTTGCCATTATAATCACTGACATGTATTGGAGACAGAGTTCATTAATAAACTTGACAAGTGATTTTGGTGGACTTCGCTGGAAGAGCTTACCCTCTATCACACATTTATACACCAATGAGCCATAATAGTTAAAGTCCACGTAGATTTTTGTACTCGTGAGATACTGTCGATTATTGGAGCAAACGAAAAACCTCATTGTTAGGGACTTATTCTCTGTAAGCTTTTCCCTTTGATAATTGTAAAAAGTTTACTTTATTGTTAATTGAAGTTCACAGTAACGGGAGAATACTGTTTTGAGTGTATTCATCGTTACTAAAAACAAAACAAAGCTATTTACTAGCTGGAAATAACAGTGGAAACCAAGAGGTATCCTATGACGTGGCTGACTATCGAAAAGTCTATTGAAGAGGTAAGTAAACAGCAATCAATACTTTAGAAAATAGACGTATCTCTTGTAGAAATATACGGATAGAACATAATGAAGGAATATTTAAAAGTGCAACAAATACATAAATAATATTGAAATTTGACATGGTGAAATTAAATCATCATCATGACAGGGAAGATAAAAGACAACAAAGCGAAAGGACAACAGAGACGATAGACTCTATCACCAATGGCAGAAGATCTCAGAATGAAAACGAATGAAATGTTTCACGATGCAAGGATCGCAGAGAATAGAAGACCATCACAATCTATGTCTTTGACGGCCATGACATCTAGATTGAGAGACAATACACTTATCAATACACTCTCCGTATACAATCATCTCGTAGCCAACATATAGTAGCAATATGTGTCTATCTAACTTGTCCTAGGCTCCAGTCCCTTAAAACAAAAATAGCATTTTGCTGTCGTCAAACTCATTTGTAATTTGTAATCAGAACAATATGGTGAAAAACCTTAGCAAAGTATCTTACTAGAACACACTGATTGATCATAAATCAGTTTATATCAGTGGTGTGGAAGAGGGGTCCAGCGGTAACCCTAGCTGCAAACTGAAGGGCACAGAGCCCCTAGCTCCCTGAAACTGTATAAGCCACACAAACTCAACTAGAAACTAATAAATTTTCTTATGCTTCCAACCGAATCACTCTGTTTAAAAATTAGAGTCAGCAATGCTTATAGTACTGAAACCAATTTTTTGCTGGACCATATGGTCACCTTTTTGTATAAAAAAGTATACGGAATTCTTAGTTTCTTGCAAAAATACGCGTACGAAAGAGCCCCCAAGCTATTAATTAATATCCACACGACTGGTCTATATTACTAATGAGTTCGAATCTACGCCTGTAAATGCATACCTACCATGGCATGCAAATCATCAAACAGAAGAATTAAACACTAGCACTTGCATCATGGTAGCAGAACCACAGGTTTTTAGGTCCAAATCAGTAGGTGTCACAGGGAACCTTGGAGATAGGCCCCAGTTTTCTCCGGGGTTAATTCTGCAATTCATCCAAATTCAAGGAGAAAATATTGCAGCGGGTGGGAGATTTCTAGCAAGATCTAATTCCTTTTTATGCCACAACGTTGCTCTTTATCACCTTGAAGTCACGCATTTACAACAGGCTATTGTCAGGCACGCCTGCCCGCACCGAGGGCAGGGGGGGGCAAGGTTCCTATCGAGGGCAAATTATAAACACTTTTGCACTAAAATAATTAAGTCCTTGGAAAGGGCAGGAGGGGCAGCTGCCCCCCCAGCGTAGGCGTCCCTGGCTATTGTACTGAAGGACGTGGCCATAGCTCCTCCAGTCAGTGGTGGTTGGCGCCTTCCCAGGTACAAGTGAGCAAGAAGACAGCTGTTTCAATGACATCGATGCAAGGTCAGTTTGACTTGGTTTAAGTAAATTGGCATCAATTTTCATTTTAAAAAAATAAACTAAGGCGATACCAATGAACCATACAGGAAGACATTTGTCGTTAATCGTAAACATACCTTCTCTGGCACCCACAATTCCAACTCGACCATAATACGTATACAAGTATCTACGTAAAACTCTTCGATCAGCCAGCAAGAATCGCAACACGTAACAAGCCCGTTTCAATGCTGCATCCGGCACGGCAGCTGAGCTGACGATTGGAATACGGTAGGCATGAGTGTACTTGCGATAGTGATTGTACCTTGGGCAAAGATAAGAATTTTTGTTAGAAGTGTAAATAGGGGATATACAATTAGACTTTTAAGATATCAGTAGCATCGCGATAAAAGCAAATTTTCGACAGGTTTGAATAAGGCACCTAGACTATACATAAGGTACCGCAATTATCGCAAAGCCAAGATCCTTATATCAACCATTACCGACCAGCCAAAGGACAACTGACGGCTTTCGCATTAAGTGGGGGGAAGGGTGTGACGCCTCCTACATACCCTACTTCAGCACGCCTTTCAATCCATAGCCTTAATAGTTTGAACGCAGGGTGGAGTGATTACAAGCGACATTTATCATTCCATGTAGCATTCTTTTACACGCTTTTTATAGGGAACCTAGCTCAAGACCTAGTTTCAAAAGTTCCTTATTCTTGGACCTCCAATGATCAAACTGTAGCACTAAACGTTCCCTAACACTTTCTTAATTTTCAGCGCACAAAAAAGTTCCATAAAAATGGTACAGACACAAGAAAAACATGTAACGTAAGATCAATGAAAAATGAAGGACTTAACGCAAGTATTGCAAACAATCTATGAGGGCTTTGGTTACAAATGGACGGAACCAGCTTACTAATTCTTGAATGTTTGGTGTTAAAAAAATTGTTTAAGTAGAAAAGTTCCTTGGGGAATTTTTTTTAGTGGTTCTTTAAATTTCTTTAAACTTTCTTCTTCTGTTCTTTAAATATTTCGGCATTCTACATGTAGGTTCCTTATTAAAATAAGCGTCTATGGCAACATGATGTTACAGTTGAGGTTAAACCCTGCTATGTTTTAGCTTTCCTTTTTGAAAGGTGAAATACACATTTATCGTAATACATACTGAAGCCAGTCTCATGTGTAGAAACAGCCTTGTGGTATCCTGGCCTAAATCAGATAGATAAATCTTGCTTGCTCATATGAAAGGTTAACTGGTTGTTAGTTGGCTTTCCTACACGTTAGTTTCCGAGATAAACACGTCTGGTTCTATAGTACCTCGGCAAATACTTATATAATATTACTATAAATATGTATGATATCACAACGACAATCAATGATATCGCAAAGGACATTTATCATGCACTACAAATATTTACACTAGAGCCATTAAAATTCATGACATCATCAAAAATATGTGTATGATACTGCCACGACTACCAGTTATATTCAAGCCCGCAACTAGGAACTTTTGAGGGCGTGGGTCTGATCAAGAAAGAGGGACACACTATTTCTATGAGCACACTATGCACTTTCTAAAGAGAATATATCTTGAAATCAAACTCATCAGAGCTCTTAACCGAACAAACATTTAGCAGCTATGCTGCAAATAACAGAAAAAATACGAGTACAGTTATACTGACCTAGTAATGAACCTAAGGTGACTTGGTACACCTGTTACAGTATTGCAAGCATGTCCATCAGAAGCAGATCCCGGCCTTCTCCTGCCATATGTACTCTGGTTATACAAAGTATCATTGCTCAAACTCTGATCCTTTGCAAACTCGTCAATTTGGAAAAAGGCCCTGACTCGCTTTGCTAGTTTTCCTACATGCAGAAGGATATGAAATTAATACACTACAAATATTACACCACATAAAACTTTATAATAAATAACTAAAGATAATATAAATCCTCGAATTTGCCCCCTGGGCGCTTATCTATCTTTGATACTTTTTAGCTGGGGACTTATTCGAGGGAAGGGGTTTTCAAGAAGGGAGGGGCTTATAAAATTACTACCACATGCAGCAGAAAAAGTTCGTTGTCAAAACTCAATTTATCCATAAGATTATAAGAACAGTCTAGGTTCAAGCAATAGTTTTTATCAAGGTCTTCATTAGCACCTGGAATGGGAGCTTATTCGAGGGGGGCTAACTAACTATTTGAAGCTCTAGCACAGGAAATATGCGAAGGGGGTGCTTGTCGAGGGGGGCCATTCAAGGGTTTACGGTACAACAAATATATCTATATTTATACTTTGAAATATATTAAAAGTATGGATATATATACTGAATAGTATTTATGATAAATACACAAAAATATAATAAATTGGTATATTTAGCTATTTTTCACATCTATAGAGCATTCAAAAGATACAAACACACGGAAATTTTATAAAACGAATAGAATGCACCAACGCAGTGTCAGCATGTCAAACGCATTCAACTTATTCGACTGCACATCAAAGGAGAAAGAATGGTTTATCTGGTGTCATTGCTGTCTCATGTCAAATGTATCAATTGAAAAGACCCACCGTCAGCTACACTGAAGGGATCTGTGTACTTCTGACTTTCAGCGGTGATCAGATCTGTTAGCAAGAAAAACAAATTATATATATAAAGTATTAAAAAAGGTACCTATAAAGAAAACCAAGCTCTATGTTCCACAGACATATAACTGACAGACTTACGTTTTTTCAAACAGTCAGGCATAGAGGAACTTTCTTGCACAACAAATAATCTGTCTTCGCGCACATTCCACGGGAAGTTGGTTGCTAACAATGTTATATCAAGACCGCTGTAATCAGCTCACTATTCTGATATTTCATATCCCAATACATAAAAAATTAAAACATTATTCTTACGTTTTTTGCGACATTATCTGCAAACTGCGCTCTGAACATCTCCCAGTGCGCGCAGCAAGGCTCCTAGACTGGCTGAGGGGTATTAGAACGATAGAACAAGGACAAAACAAATAAAAGTTTCAAAATTAAAAATTAAAAAGTAAGGCAACAGAGGAAAATGATATTTCATATTCTAATACATAAAACATCAAATTCGATTTTACATTGTGAATCCCATAAAAGTTTTCATGATTTTCACAGTTCCTGAGACCGATATAGTCTGTAATTGTCTTGTAATGTTTTTAAGTACTGCAATACTGCAATTTGACAATCCTGAGCTGTTACCAGAATTTCGAGGAAATGTACCTGATACAAAACTACTGAACATCATACATCTTTCCAACTGAAAAATTTATCTGATAAAAGCAGGGGGGCATGGTCCCCGGCCCCCTGTTGCGTGGTCCCTGGTGGGTCCGTGGCAGTAGTGAAAGGCAATGCAGTTTGAAGATGTAATGGGCTTGAGAATGTTTTGGACATGATATCAATGGAATCTCACTCCAAGTTAGGTCTGCAACGTGAGAGCTGACTTTACAAGCCACAACAGATACGCATATGCTTCCCATACAAATTATGTTATTACTCTTACCTTTAACAGTGAATACAACAAACATGAGAGCAAAGTACTTCATCTTGACTATCGTGTTGGGCACCGGCGCGTCTCTGTTTCAATCTGCAGTAGTAGTCATTGGTGACTGTTCTTCGTCATATCTCTTGCGTCAGTGAAGTGGAGCTGTCACAAAACCTCCCACTTGCCCTATTGTCTCTTGTCTTGTAGCAACAAAACATCGGCGTCTTCTGTGACTCAAAAAGCACTTTCGCAAATGACCACAATATGTGTAACTGTTCTCTAGACACAGTTGGGGGTAGTAACATGAATCAACACTTGGGACACCACTTTACAGCACGAAGTTCGCTGGGTCGGAGCTGCTCAGTTTACAACCCCGGTATTGAAACCCGTACATAAGAAATAAACAATTTTAAATATGCACAGGATCCTAAATAAATGCCACTAAAGGGATAGTTTAACATTGAAGTATTATAGCCGCATAGAGTCTGTGAAGCATGAATTTTAGCCAAATCTTTTTATTTTTGGCCTAGCGAATTCCACACCAGTCTGTCCCTGCAGGCCTTGCCTATCACAAATATGTTCGCAAGGTTTTTGAGCATCATTGTATTTGGTTGAATGGCAAACAAACTGGGTTTAGTTCTTAGTGGATAAAGAGTGAAGCCATTTATAAATATAAGGACCTAGTTAGCATACCACACTGAAAAGGTTCTAATTAATTGGTATAAAAATATGGTTTTTGCTGTATCTTACTCATAGGAATGTATGCATTTTTTATAAAAAACAGGTTATTAGAAACGGTAGGCTCAATTTTCCGAAAGTTAAGAAACAACCCTACCCAAATTGAGTTAAGCTAAGAAACTTTTATAATTACGTCAAATGAAAGTCTTGAGCTTGTTAGGGAGGATAGCAGCTTTGTCCCAGCTGAGAGGCCGTTCCATAATTTTTTTACCTCTGTAAGAGAACGATATTTGCCCGTTTGAAGTATTTTTCTGTGAGTTGAGTAGTGAGAATTTCTGAATCACATTGCTTGCAAGTTGTGTGGAGCAAGGTTGTTGAGAGACTTAATACACCATCGTTTATCATTCTTCGAATTAGCACATTAAATTAGTTTATCTCTGAATGTGAGTGAACTGTTTACTTTACCTTGGAAGCACGTTTATTCACTACCTAAGACCTTTAAGAAACATGTAAGAAACATTTGATAGCCAATTGGCCAGAAAATGAAACTACCTACCAGCACCAGACCTTAGTTTCTTATAAAAAAAATTACTTGTAATGGTATCTGCCACCACAGGTACTTGGTTCAATGAGCCAACCGTCAAACTCAAGTTTAAGGCACTAGGGGGGCGAAGAGATGGTCCCCCCAGTACTGTCAAAGAACAATGGGACTTTTAAGGTGTGATCGCTGAAAGTGCTCGGCGGATGTTAACAATCCGTTGCACGGAATTTTCGCATATAGTATGTATCATTTGAAAGTGCTCACTGCGTACGTCAAGAATATGCGATAAGATTTGCGGCATTGCGTATGGGAGAGAAATTATAAAGGGAAATTCAACGTTTTGCGTACAAACCCCTTACGACTCGACAGTATCTAAAACCGGAAGTGTGATCACATACGCAGTTGAAATGACGATTCTTTCATATATTTCGTCGGTAGAGACACCATAGTATTTGAAACAAACACAATCTAGGACTGACCCTAACCCTGCGCTCCGCGACCCTGTCCCTCGAGAAAATAAACAGCGTCGAGTTGGTTACAAGCAATTTCAACTACAGGGAATTGTTAACATCCGCCAAGCGCGCTTCGGAGGTTTCCCCCAGACTCCCGTGATATACTTGCCCCAATGGCTTCCCCCCTCCTAAAAAATAGCTAAGTGTCCGCCACCACTGCCCCATATCCTTCTCAGATTCAATGTGCTGATTCAGCAGCATGCAACTTTAGAGTCCAAGCCTCCTTTCTGCTAGCATACTGTACTATCATGGAGAAACATAAACAAGTGAATGGTGAACCAACGACTTTCCAGACTTCCAGAAGTATTTAGAGCGCCCGTATGTAACGCTGAAAACAGTAGGAAAGCAGCTTAACATTTAAAGTTATGTAGGAAGTTATATCTCGTAGTGATAGTGAACAGGTCTTGTCATAATTTTTTGTTTTATGAGTATATTCTCCAGTTCAATAAAGGGCCTAGCCAGAGAATTGAATTGAGCTGCATCAGGAGTGTCGCATATTTTAGATTGCAGACGAACGTTTACAATTGTACTTACATTTGCAGTGCATGATATTGTTGGAAGTGCATGAAAGAGTCGCAGAAAAGTTTTTTGTGCGTAATGAGCGGTGAAAGTTAAGACTTTGCACAGTGCTTTCTATTCTTGGTTGTTTCCGCTTGAAAGGAAACCGAAATAGATAGTGTTGTAGGGTTTGTTAAGCATTTAGAAGGAATATGGCAGGGCAGAATCCTAAAGGACTTAAAACTACCAGTCTGGATCAAATATGGGATGACCTCAGAGAAGGAATCCAGCAAATTTATCTAAAACAGAACATGGGTAAAGCCAAATACATGCAGTTATATACGTATCCTTTTAACATCAAATCAACTTGATGGCATGTTACCATGAATTCTTATACACCTTGATATTAATTCAATTTTTGACATGTTTATTTACAACTAATTTGCTATACTGAGTTATAGCACATCACATTCTCAGTTTTGCTTTGCGAAGAATATAGGAATTGATATGACACAAGGCTCTGACTTGGGTACCTTAATTTCCATTGATGCACAATGATAATGTGTATTATGTATTTCTGAATCCACACTTGCTTTTGACATGATTCTGTATCAGGTCTGATATGATACTTCATATGGCTTCTACTGCAAATATACAGAAATTTAAAATATACATTAAAAGCAGAATTAAATGGGGGCTCAAAGCTAGGAATATTTGAAATTATATATAAAAAGTTTGTGATATTGCAAGGTGTGATTTGCTTGTAGGTATGCCTATCCACACAGCTATATGAAATGATGATGTCTGATTACCCTGGGATAGACGCATTACTAAAGGAGCAGCTTATTGATTATTTCAACTGAGATTGTGTTAGTCCATAACAGAGAGGTTATTTTAGGGGGGTCTGTTGTGATGACTGAAAAGATTTTCTTTATGATGTGACTTTAAGACTTTGGATGCTCGATAATTGGTGCTCCATACATAATTTAACGTGCACTTAGGTGCTAGTGCTTAATTGAGCACCTTTCTCAGCAAGGCCTAGAGATTTGATATGCAAAGCAAACTAATAGTCAAACATCATTTGTTGTTGTAAATTGTTTCTGATCTAGTAGTAATATAGGGAAGAATCTGAATTGTGAGAGTCACAATGTCTTTTTAGTCCCATATTGACACCAAACTATCTTAGTTTCACTTTTTGTTATAGCTTCATATATATATATATATATATATATATATATATATATATATATATATATATATATATATATATATATATATATATATATATATATATATATATATATATATATATATATATATATAAATATATAATATATATATATATATATAATATATATATATATATTTATATTTATATTTATATTTATATTTATGTTAAGCTATAGCAAAAAGTGAAACAAAGATAGTACTGATAAAGATTTTAATTGAAATGTTTACCTTACAGACTAGTTTATTTTTGGTTGATTCTTTTTGTGCAATTTATAGAGTTAGTGGATGCAGTTAAGAATTAGTTTGCATATATATAAATGTATATATATATATATATATATATATATATATATATATATATATATATATATATATATATATATATATATATATATATATATATATATATATATATATATATATATATATTATATATATATATTTATATATATATATATATATATATATATATATATATATATATATATATATATATATATATATATATATATATATATATATATATATATATATATATATATATATATATATATATATATATATATATATATATATATATATATATATATATATATATATATATATATATATATATATATATATATATATATATATATATATATATATATATATATATATATATATATATGTATATGCATATGTATATATGTATGCTTGTATGCATGTATGGTTTTTACATGTGCCTCCCAAGATCAGACTTATTTGGTGTGCAATTATAATTTATTGGTAAGACAAAATTGACAAACAATAGTTTTTGCTAAAAATAGCTGCAGCTCAATACAAGTAGATAACAACTTATATGAAAAAGTATTGTCCATCATGACTGTTATTATTGTCCATTTGGGCAGATAGTTTAGGTTCTCCTATGCCCATTGTTATTAGCATATCAATAGAAGAGAAGTAAATTTGATGTTTATTTGTGAAGGAATTCCTGTGGAAGTCTACCTTTTTCAAAGAACTTCCTGTTGTCTTTGGCCTTTGGGAGAAAGGAACAGAGCAAAGTTTTATTTGTGTTTTAATCATCTTATTTCATTGTGAAGGTTTACATTAGCTGCTAAATATATAAAATAGAAGAGCTGGTCAATTTAAAAAATACTTACAATTGAAAATATAACTAATTAATTAATATCTAAATGCCACCTATTCTATTAAATCTGATTCAAGTGTTTTTGTATTGGCTTGTATACCTCATTTATGGCATTCAATTTAGTACAATTTTCCATGAAAAATGTTGTTAAAAGTGTCTTATTGTACTGAGAGCTCCTTGTCCATTTGGTTGAAGCTATTACATAATTTGGTAAGATTACTATGCAGTTATGGACTTAACTGACTGAAATCTTGTTGAAACTGCTTGGCTCTATGGTCATTTTTGAGTAATAAAAGTTGTTGCTTTCATCTTGTGACAGTTGGCTCTCACATTTTTAATTTCAACCTATCATTCTTTAGTGTATAAATATTTTTGTCCACACAGCTCGAGTCTCAGTGAGAAACTGTCATTTTATTCACTTCTGTTTACAATGTTCATAATCTTTTACATTTTCCTGATGATTTTCTAGTAACTCCACCTTTGTAGCAGTCTCCTCTAATACTCTTCTATTTGTTCTTCCTAAACATCTCTGGTCAAATGACAATCATAAGACACTACGTCAGAAGTCATTTTGATGACTTCATCAATTTGCCTTTTTTCATTCATTTAGCTCAGAATTATCTGACATCTGCAGCTCTTGGAACATGCTTTGTGTTATAGAGCAGTTTTGTTACCATTTGTTCTGTGTCATGGAGTCCTCTAATTTACTGAATATATGATCCTTAATTAATGAACCAGACATGTCTACAATTATTGTACAAGTGTTAACAATCAAGGACAAGCTGGTAAAGTGCACAAGAAAAAAGGTGGCCAGACAGGTATTGCATAATTTTTCATATTACATGGCCATACTTATAGGCTTGTTGCATTTGATGACAAGAATCCTCATACAGTAGGCATGGGCCAGTAGTAGAGATTTGATGTTACACCAGCTTTTGTCCCATTTTATCATCCATTTGTCATAGAGGTTATGTGATAGCCTTCATATTGGTTTGTTGAGTGGTTGGAAACAGTGTGTGCTTTGAAGTAGTTTACATCTAATAGAAACATGCATTTCTATCAGCAGAACATTAATATAATAACATAGCATACATGAGCATTTCCACTGCTGGTTTATCTATTTTGGAGGCAGGATGAATCTAACATTCAGCTTGTGCCAAAGATTTTTTGTCTGTTTTGTTTTCTGTGCCAGAAGTATGAATTGCACAGATTCCTCTGCACTAAGAAAATCATGAATAGAGCATGAAGGGTTTGTCAGAGGCAGAGAATGGGTAAGAACAGAAAAAAGGCTAAGTTAATGCTTATATTTATAGAATCCCACTTAGTTGTGATGATTTCAATGATTTTTCACCATAGTGTGCCACCAAAATCACTTGCAGCATATTTCTGCACAAATATTTTGCACCAAAATATATCCAACTTGACTCTCTGCACCAAAGATCTGCCTGAAATTTTCCCTCAGATTCACCCTGGGGAGGAGGGCTCTCTCCTCAATTTGTGTATCTATTGAGAGAGCTCCTTCTCTTAATAACCCCCTTCATACAATTTATGGAACTCTGCTCTGTATTTGTATATTGCAAAATTTTCAATAACATTAAATGTTAAATCTTTGTTGTTTTGTTATTTTTCTGTATTGTTAGAAACGTATTTCTCTTCTAGGTGCACAATTTGTTGGGATAGAACTCTACAAGCGTTTGAAAGATTTTATGAAGAACTACCTGGCTAATTTACTTAAGGTAAATCCTTTTGTTTTCATTTTAGAAATATTTCATTTATCAGTCTCTTTTTGTTTTTGAAAGAGCATTATATTCCATTTGCTTCATTTGGTGTGGATTTTATTGCTACACAAACCATTCTAAGTGATTTGTACATGTACAGTTTACTGAAGAAACAATTGTATATTTCTTTGATGTCAGAAGCATATCACAATTTGGGACAGCAGAGAAAAGGGACTTTGTAATCCTTTATGAAAGAGAGACATTTCTGCAACCTTTCTTAATATTAGAAACATGTGGTTCTGCTCCTGTATGGTTTTAATGTCCCAAATAAATGCTAATTTTTGTCTTAGTTTCACTATTGTTGTAATTAGTAGTAGTTTTGTTTTTATTTTTAGTAAATGTTTGAAAAAGATAATGTTTATAAATGATAATGTGAAAGATAGGAGCTTAATTTTACATGAGTATGTTCTCATAAGTGTCTATAGTGGATAACTGCAATTAATGCTTGTCTTCCTATCTCATGACCATTTGTATTAATGGACTCACAAGATGTGTTATTGTAACTCATTCTGTTAGCTAATGCTGTTATTGGAAGATTTCATGGGCTACCTTTCAATCTTGTTTTGGTGATAGTGTTGCTGAGTTTGAGTGGAACATGATTTCTATTGCTCTCTGTTTGTGTGCAAAAAGAGGTGTTTTGCTTGCCATTGAATACATTTGAGTGGGTAAATGGGGGAGAGTTTGCTTTGTTTTGAAGGCCTGTAAAGGAAATAGAGGCAGACCAAGAAGTATAAGTCACATTTGTCATGCCTCTAGGGATTATGCATTGTAGATGTCATGTTCTTGTTAACAGTTACTACAATTTATTATTAAAATACAATCACCAATAAATGGCAGCTGAATAGATCTCATTATAAAAGATAAAAAATACTGGCTCTAGGATCAAAGAAGAAGGAAGCATGCTCTAAGATTCTATGTTTTTTATTTAATATATAATTTAATATGAAACCAGGGGCTCAATTGGGCATCCTTTGTTAGGGGAAACACAGATAAACTTTTTTAGCAGACTCAAGTCTTCATCATCGACTGGTGGCTAAGTTGAATACATGTTGGATAGCTGTTTATGCATTTTAAGAGTAGACAATATAAGAATAACCTAAGAACCAAACATATCCCCACCTTTTGTCACTATGCCATGTTTCATGCCTGTTCAGCTTTAGAATTATTTTTGCTGATAATTGACTCTCTTGTCCATTGCAGCAAGGTCAAGATTTGATGGGTGAATCCGTTCTGACATTCTATACCCAACAGTGGGAGGGCTATCAGTTCTCAAGCAAAGTTCTCAATGGTATCTGTGCTTACTTGAATAGGCACTGGGTGAGAAGAGAGTGTGATGAGGGCCGTAAAGGTGTTTATGAAATCTACTCTGTAAGTATGATTTCTTCTGAAGTGCTATTTTTTTCTTCAGCTCAAGACCTATTAAGTGCTGTATCAAATTATGTTTCAACTATCTGGACCACTGCAACATGCATATATATATATATATATATATATATATATATATATATATTTGTATGTTTGTATGTTTGTATGTTTGTATGTATGTATTTATTACAGTAGTCCAGACAGAACTTAGTTTGCCTGATTAGTGCACTTGAAAGGAGCTGTGAGTACGGGAAGTATGTCATCAATTTCAGGTTCTGATTTGTTTGTGAGAATAAGTGTTGGAAATTGTTGGGAAACTGTTCAACATTGTTATTGTAGAAGATGTATAAAATAATTATATTTTATATATTTATAGCTTTCACAGAATGTAGTGTTGACTTAATTTTGCACAGTAAGAGACACTCACTGGCTTAAATTTGGCATGTCACAAGGATGTGTCGATAACCCTTTGGTTGACCAGAGGGATATCGGTAGCATTAGTATGGTCATGTAGGTTAAAAGATTAAACACAGTGATAATTTGTTTTCAACCTCTAGCAGTTATTTAATTTTTATAGTATGGCAAAGTTTCAATGAAACGATATATACTTTGTGTGAATAAAAGGCGTTTATAAATGCTAGGCTCGACGTGACCGCTTGGTAGCCTCCAGTTGTATTCAAGGTGCATTGACTTACATGGTTTGGTTTGAATCCTGGTAAATGTTAAGAAGAGATCCGGAAAAAGTTCCAGGAGCTCTATTACTAAGGGGGGTACCCGTTCATTTTTTGGAAGTCTAGACGGACCTTGTCACTCTGAGCATACGTCCAAAGGATTTATTTAAACACATAGGACTATTACATGATGTGACAATATATGCTATTGAAACATTACAATGACCAATTCGAAGGCCTTGATGTTGCTGTTCATGCTTTTGTGACCTCGAAATCATGCATCTTTTAAGTCTTGTCGCATAGCAATCCTTCACATCCTATCAACCATTTAAAAATTAGTGCCACGACGAACATGCGAGTCATTTCAATAAAGTCAGCACAAACAGCATAGATAGCAAAGACAAATGTTTTGTATAGCATGTTTTTGACGCCTAAGACAACGTTTATTTTAATAGAAGCATGTAGTATTGTACCCATGTGTTAGCAGTTCACTCAGCAATTTGTGTTAATACGTCAATTCGATTTTCTAGCTTGCTTTGGTAACATGGAGAGAGGTTCTCTTCAAAGTCTTGCATTCCAAGGTAATCATTGTACTATACAGCTATTGATTACAGGTTGTAAACATTTGTATAATAGCCCAACAACCTGGAATCTGGTGCAGTCCGTGTTTTCTTAATCCTTCGACTTTTTATATTTTCTCTATTGAATCATTATAACGGCAATGTTATAGTTTACAGTGGAGCTACTTCTCGGAACTGTGCTATGTCATTACCTCATAGTTATTCGCATTTAAACTCGTAGAGCTACCTACTTGTGCTACTTAGGAAAACAACCACTTTTAGTGGTACATTATCCCAACATTATCTTGATTCCATTGTTCGGGTGGTTTTGGTTCATGTGAGGTTGGGAAAATCTACAGGGGTTGCTTTTCTTTCTTAGTTTTGATGAACTTGAATTTATGGATATGTTTGTGAGGAATAGGGGACATGAATTGAGGATTGGTCAGCAATAGAGTGATGAGAGAGTCTTTGACAAAGATTTGTGTGTGTGTGCGTGTCATTTATGAAGAATGCAATAGACGACAACAGAAAGTGCAACGATATTGCCAGGGCCTTGTTCTTCCACACGTTGGCAGAAACCTCGGTGGAATTGTTTTATTTGGAAGATGGAACTTTCACCATCATATAAAATCTTGAGATCAGGACGACGACAAAAAGTAGAGACATTATGTCTTCGATGATGGTTCGATATTGCAGTAGTTAGATACAGATTCTGTGAACTAGACATGATCAGAAGATCTAAACCTTTTGGAAATGATAGATGAACTAAACTTAGGACTTAGCTGTTTTGACTCATACAAAAGTCATCATCTGTAAGTAAGTGAGAATAGATAAGTAGGGCTTTATATAGACATGGAATTCAAAGAGAGGATCCAGTGCAATCTTTACATTTAGAAATGAATTTTACTTCTCTATATCTTAATTTTAGAACTCCAGTTTTGTTATTACTTGTCACTTTTTATCAACCAATATTTTCACACCAGTTTTAAGTCAGTCTTTCCTGAGCCAGACAATTAGCTTCCACAGGCGCCAGGCACTTACATCTCTGAAGCCTAGTTTCTAGAAGAATTTTCGCTAGATTTGACGAAACCTTGCAAGAACCCGTTGACTATTGATACCTGTATTAGTGTTAGCCATAATTGTATTCGTAAACCTGATTAAGAGAGAATGCAGCGACGAAACAATATCAATGGTTACTGATCTTTCTTTTGTTTTAGGTCACAAATGTAGTGCTGAATCTTATTGAGAGAGAACGCAATGGCGAAACAATTAGCACGCGATTGATTTCTGGAGTTATCGATAGCTTTGGTATTGTACCTCTTTTACGCTCCTTGAAATTAAACACTCTCTGGACGTTTTTCATATCTTCTCATATCTTGTCTGTTAAATCCGATTGGTTAAATGTATTATAGCGTATCTATAGGCATGCCTGGAGCTATTTAGTTGCATACTAGTGTCATGTAGCTGACATTATGGAGATATAATAGTGCCAGAAGCTCACCCATATTAGAAGACACCGTGGCAAGTAGAAGCCCCTACCAGTTGTGGTATTTTTCAGTCCATTTCATTTCAGTTTAAGTATTAGAAAAGGGACGTCCTTCGGTTGGAAAAAGTTGACTTGCCAGGAGACCTATAGTGCTCTTGGGGTTATACTTATTTGTCACTTATGAAAACATTATTTACATTTGGTCATTTACAACATAGTTGCAATGTAATAGATTAGAGTTCTTTTATTTTTCTCCTTTCCGAGTTTTTATTTTTCTCCTTTTCAAACTTTTATTTTCCTTTGAAAGCTGTCACATATTTGGTTATTTTAATGCCGTCATTTGCTGCATTCCGAGTTTAGTCCGTATGTATGGGTTTTTATTGGGGGTCGTCTTAGTATGTTTTTTGAGTGATAAGAATCTAGCACATAGTGATATCTTTTGTTTTCTTTCAATAGTGCACTTGGGTATAAACGAAGACGATCCCGGTACAACGGGTGGCAGCCCGTCATTATCTGTATATCGATATTTCTTTGAGAATGTTTTCCTACAAACCACTGAAGAGTATTACAGCAAAGAAAGCATGCAGTTTTTGTGGGAAAACCCAGTCACCGAATACATGAAGAAGGTTAGCTTACAGATAGGGCATTCAATCCTGTCCTTATGAAACTTCGTTCATATTTTGATCGAATGGCTAGAGAGCGCTTGGCTGCTTTGGGGAATGTTGATCGTTTGAATCGAGTTTGAAGCCTTGGTAGACTGTTGTCTTTCTATGCCATTTAAAAAAGGATTTAGCAATTCAAATCACGTATTAGAATACATAAAACTACTTTACAATGCTACTAAGTACGATGCTATGGGGAGTAAAAGGCTGTGACTATCCCGTGGTCTTACGTTAAAAGAAAGAAAGACCACCATTACACACGTTGAGCATAAGTACTACACTACAAAAGAAAGAAAAGTGTCAAATATTTAGCAGGGATCCGTCAGATATTAGATGTTGGGTTGCGGCTGTTGATATGTCAGATTGTTGTTAACATTCAGTGATCCTATGGGTCTTACTGTAGGCTTCGATGATCCTATGAGTCTTACTGTAGGCTTCGATGATCCTGTGAGTCTTACTGTAGGCTTCGATGATCCTATGAGCCTTGCTGTAGGCGCGCCAAGAGCTTTTGTAAGACCCAGGACAGTTGAAAAATACTTATGGTCCCATTGTGAAATTTGACAGTTATTACATTATCTATGAATCACTTCATATCTTTGGAGTCCACTTTGAAGTTCAGAGTCTAGAGCAATTAGCCCCATCTTCACCTGCTCTCAGCGCCACCTTAAGACCTATTTCCACTCAATTCAGTTTTCGGATTTCTGATGCTAACCCATTGTTCCCAGTCCATTTGCGAAAGTTTTGCGATATGCCAACGTTCGAATGTGGACTTGGAACAATGATATCTCGATTATGGGACTCGCCTGTTTTAGTCCATAAATAGCATTATTGTATCTGATGAAAAGACTTGAGTGCAATTAGACTGTTGACGTTTCTATTGAATTAGTAGTTACTATTTTTAGTTGAAAATTAACAATATAACATGATGTTGGAAGAGCTACTTTCCCAATGTGTGAAGAAGATTTGCGAAGTATTTTTAATCTAGCATATGTGATGGACGTCATCCCACTGTTGTACTGCCAGTATCTTAGTTGTATACGGAGGATCGGTTTTGTCCCCCTTGTAGCAGTATATTCCATAGGAATATCGAGATCTGAAACTCAATGACCCAGCAACAGTATCCATGGTGGCTTAAGATACTCTTGTAGTATGTCATTAGAATCCGTAATTCCCAAAGCGGATTATTGACATAAGATTCTAGCTATATATTTTGCAAGGTTGTATGCAAGTAGAAAAAGCATTGCGCTTTGTAGATGATGTGCCAGTACCCAATACTATTATTCCTGCTTTTGTATGTAAAGTACATCATCTAGAGATCCCAGTGTCTGCTTCTGTCTTATTCGTGTATTGTTGGTAGCAGATTATCATTTGAAAATAGAAGCCAGGGGAGATGCTTTCCATGCATTATAGGAGTGTTCTCTTTTATACATCTGCTTTACTTTTTGATCACCAGGCCGAGGCACGGCTGAAAGAAGAGCAAAATAGAGTACAACTATATCTTCATGAAAGCACTGAAACAGAGGTATTTTGTAATGTCAATATATTAATATATTCATGTATGTATGTGTAATAATTTTGATGTGGTGTCTTTGGCATTTTTTTCTTCTTGTCAAAATTGTTATGAGGTAAATTTAGGTGTCAGCTTCTCATATACTTAAAAGTTCACTGTGCTGTTTTCATTTGGTTTCTGCTTCCATTTGGTTTCTGCTTATACTGGATTGTTAGCTTCCATGAAACCGAGTTGTTGACTTCTTGATTTCAGTTGGCAAAGAAATGCGAACAAGTATTAATACAGAAACATTTAGAAACATTTTATACGGAATTCAAAAACCTTCTAGAAGATGATAAAGACGAAGGTAAGTGTAACTCATTAATTTTTTTTAGAAAGGAAAACTCCTTGTTTGAAAAAAGAAAATTTGTGGAAAGTTCAAGTCCATAGAATCTTTCTTAGCATTTTTGAATGGGCGTATTAATGGTAGATCACCCCTAAATTGACATTTCCGATTTGGAGACACACCAGGGGGAGGTTATTATTCCCATCAAAGTGATAAATCTTAATGTGAGCTCTTTTTAGGCGAGAGAACCTGTTATATTTGGTAGGTTAACTTTGTTAAGACGATTTTAGTTTGTCGTTTATTGAGATATTTAGACTTAGTTCATTCTCAATGGTTTTCATGACTATCCTGAAGTACTGAGGTTCAAAATTATCGGGGAAGTTATAGAACCCTATTATACCTTAAAATGTTTGAGATCTCCCTTTGACAATTCTGTAGCAGCTTTGTCATCGTCTCCCAAAGTCATTCCAAAAACTGGCAATTAAATTGCCAAAGTTTTGAAATGAAAGAGGGCGAGACGTTTTTTCTGTGTCTGTTTTTAACAGACTATCTGAACAAATCTACCGCAAATTCTTGAATTAGCCCCCCCTGGGGGCCTGTTTAATTTTGATATTTTTGAATGGAGGCTTCTTCGTGGGAAGCTAATTCGAGGGGGCTTATGATATTATCGGGCACATGGCACACGAAAACCTCACTAGTATAAATATCAGTCTATAAAAAGACTTCATCATCCTCTGCGGTGGGGTTTATTCAAGGAGGGGTTTATTAGAAATTAGAAATCGTAGGGTAGGTGTTATACGAGGGGACTTTTACTAGAGGGTGATCATTTCGAGGCTGTTCGGTACTTCAGTTGCTTCATTCCCAGTACGTTAGAAATCTATAACTGCCAGAAACCAAACATTAAAGTTGTAGCTGAAGACATATTACACTGTAATTCCTGGTTTAGTCGATAAATGCAAGTGTATCTGTTTTTATGATAAAATTCTGGTTGGTTCTGTTTAGTATTGCCTTATTCTTTCTAGACCTAGCACGAATGTACAATTTGGTACATAGAATACCTCACGGCTTGGATAATCTGCGTGAACTTCTAGAAGAACACATCCATTCTCAGGGACTGAACGCACTGGATAAATGCTCTGATTCAGCCATAAATGTATGTTTATCATGTGTTTTGAATGGTTTCATTGCTCACCATTGCTTTCATATAGTGGGTCACATGACTTACAATAAGTAGTAGTTTACATGGGGATTGGAAGCTAGACTATCACCGTCTCATTTTAATATACGATGACTTCTGATTCCATACTTTCGGCCAGACGTAATGTTCATCTTGATAAAGAAAAGCCGTACAATTATCATGCCAAGTTTCTTTAGTGTCTTTTTAACAATCGTGTTCAAACTTATGTGACATGGTGACCCGTGTCTCTCCTTGAGATCGAGACACCTAAATTGTAAAGATTCATCAGTACGGCTCTTTACTTTCGATATAATATTGTTAAACTTCCCGAGAGTAGTATTATTTTTGACTTGTGGTACCAAATTTGTGCATTATTTCATACTATTAGGTGGTCTTTCATATTAGGTTTCCTTATTCTTAGGATCCAAGATTGTACGTGAGAACAATTTTGAATGTACATACCAAGTATTTTACACTAGTTCAAACTGCATTCAAGAACGATTCCGGCTTCGTTGCTGCTCTCGACAAGGTATCCAGTCTATTTTATGCTTCCAGAAGAACACATGCATTCTTTATAAACTGGAGCTGTGTTATATGGTGCTTGTGTAGAACATACTCAAGAGGACAGATTTGATTTCTTAGATTTATGCTCTTCAGTGGTAAATAAATGGAAGGGAGGGGGTCTCAATAAACTCAGGGTGAAATTTTTCTACAATGTAATAAGCGGTTCGGTCTTAATAAACGGGGAAGGGGGTGGGAAGTTTACTCTTTAGAGTAGATGAAGGTCCAAACGTCCAAAGTTACTTCGACGTTACAGTTTCAGCAAATTTAAGCATGCCCTGGAAATTATGGGTTTTTAGCTTTAATAGATAGAAAGTTATAATAGTATTTTGTAAAAAAGAACATCAGGGCTCTGAAAGGCTTCTTGGCAAGAAAACTCTTGCTCGGATTGAAAAACTGGAAAATTGATAAGCTCGAGATATTACTTAGTGTTACAGTACGATGCTGTATTAACATAAACATAGCATAACATGAATACATTCTGTTTAGATCAAAGGCCTATTACAGTTCTATATACTATTTCTGATCAAATATCAGACCAGTTGACTTTCAAATACAAATGCGTCATGTGAAAGAGATCTTGTAGTAATGTCAGTGGGTACTGCACCACGGTTTAAGAGGTAAATTTTCAAATGAAAAATCAGGATAGCTAAATTAGCTGGTATATTTTTTTGCTGGAGCTTCACAATATGTGAAGAGCACACAAAATTCATGAAGGTTGGAAGATTTGCATCAAGTTGAAGGCAGTTCCCTAATTAAATAACTCAGTTCAAAACTAATTTTCTTTGTTCATATTCCTATTGGATTATTTAATAGATATATGTATTTGTTAATTAACTATATTTTTTAGCTAACTTTTGATAAATGTATATTATCATTATTACTCAGGCATGCAGAAGATGCATTAATACAAATGCTGTGACAAAGCACGCGGGAACCTCGTCTAAATCACCCGAGTTATTAGCAAGATATTGTGATGCCGTACTTAAAAAGAGGTGACCTTCTATGATTTACTTATCCCTCACGTCTTTTGGAAGATTTCCTTCTCACTCGCGCGTTCTCCAAGTGTTACGTATGTCAGAGACCAGAGAAGCTGTTGCAACATATCTAGAGTTTGCTCTTAGTCTAATCTTAAAGATTTGCTCCAGTATGGCCTATAGCTTACTTCGCTTTGAATTTCTCATTCTTGTCCTCCATATTTGCTTTATCGTAGCACCTGCTCGCAGTTATATTGGATGAAATGCAGTGCGTAGGTACAGTATACCTTTTATCTTTTGTAGTGCAAAGAATCCAGAAGAAACAGAACTTGAAGAGATTCTGAATTCGGTGGTATGTTTTTTAATAGTTTACTTCTTTAAAGCAATTTATATATATATATATATATATATATATATATATATATATATATATATATATATATATATATATATATATATATATATATATATATATATATATATATATATATATATATATACATATATATATATATGTTTAGAAAAAAGAATATTAGAAAGAGATGACATGTGTTTTCATGATAATGAATCATTTCTTGTAGTATCTAAATGATTATTAAATATATTAAATTATGCTATTATTCTGTGCGATTAAAATGCTGCAGAAGTGTCGTATTATTATTTACACAGTCTGTTTATGGCTTTATACCATACCTCGGTTTCGTGCTGATGTCTAGATGAAATTTGTGAAATTTGGCACCTCGAACAAACCTTTCGTCCATTACTTGTGAATTATCAATCTAATGTTTCACGTGAAATTGTAAATAAATAAATAAATATAAATATAAATATATAATATATATATATATATATATATATATATATATATATATATATATATATATACCTCGATATCATATATCATACCTCGACCTTCCAGACATTTGGTAACGGTTTCCCTTTTTCCACAGATGGTAGTGTTCAAGTATGTAGAAGATAAAGATGTATTTCATAAATTTTACTCAAGGATGTTAGCAAAGAGACTTGTCTATCAAAATTCAGCGTCAGACGATGCGGAGGCCAGTATGATATCAAAACTAAAGGTATGCTATTTTTGATTTATTTGGCTGCAAAGGGCCATCCTGGTATGATGTTGGCCTTTTCCCAATTTTGACCTTGATTTGGTCTAGGTTTCAGTTTTGGTTTTGGCCCGATGTTTAGTCAGGTTTGTAATCTGGCGTGGTATGATCGACTAGAATGAAGGCCCATCTTCAATAGAGTCAGATTTCGGGTATGAACTCATTGTTCCTAGCCCATATCCAAGCTTTTTTGGATTTGCGCTATCGTTGTGATGTAGACTAGAGACATTGAGTTCATATCCGAAATCTGAAATCCGAACTAGCTGTAGATTGGCACAATGTATTGTGTTAATGGAATTTTGAATCTTATTATGAAATGAAAATGAAATGAAATGAAAATTGGCTTTGACCGTACATGCTGTGAGATCTATGTTGTTCAGCTCATCTGCTTTGAGTTTTTTTATGCTAAATACAGATTACTTATTAAACTGGTTAAATTCAAACTTTCTAGCTTTCTAGCAATCTATGCTTGATGTCGGATTTATACCAGGATTTGTGTTGAGGAAGTAAATTGCTTATTTTAATCATTGAGTGCCCAATCTTAGTTGGGTAGATGAGCTCCTATCGGAGTCTTGGATCAGGTACTATACTCTTATGGATCAAGCACTCTTACCAATCTTATTGGTATTTTGGGAGTGCCATTTTGCTTCACTTCCCTACAAGAGAAATATCCCTAAGAACTATCTAGGTGACGAAATATACAGAGTAGATTGTCTTCAAACGTGTAAGAAAACTCAAATTCAATGGATTGAAAAATAGTTGTGTGGAATTGCTAAGTTTGCACTGGGGAAAAGAAGGGGAGTCATCCAAATCAATAGTATTGTGGATTCTTTTACATTGTTCTTCGCGTTGGTTAATTGGTTGCAGTGCAAATGGTTGTTATATTAGCATCCAGTAATATGTCTGTATCACTGAACCAATGAAATGAAAGTATTACGTATGTCTGTACCAGTGAAAGTTAAACCAAGCTTCCTTATGTTCGTTGCCATCGTCTGGTTCGCTGTAGAAGATCTCGTCGAAACATGCTCTAACGATCCTGGCCGTCCGAAACGTGGTATTTTCCTTCTATGGTCTGTCGTGTATGTTTCCACATAGTGACTAGGGATAGCTGGAGTCTTCAACAACGACCAAACGACCTTATTAAACATATGGAAGCCAGGCTTTGAATGAAAGTTCAGCCTAATTGATTTGAAGTTGACTTATAATGAATTGAATTTCAGCAATTATGCGGATTTGAGTATACAAGCAAGCTACAAAGGATGTTTCAAGATATGAATGTTAGCAGAGATTTGAATGATTCATTTAAGAAGCATTTGACTGCGACAGAGCAGCTAGATAGTAAGTGCTTTATTTTCTTGTCTGTCTACGTCCTGTTTAGTTTAGTTTCAGCTTTGTAAGTAGCTGTGGGACATAGGATATTTCTGTATCTCGTACAAATTTGATGACTGAATTGTTAGCAGGGGATCACAGCTTTGTTATGAAACGTAAAACAAGGTGGAGGTTAAAAACTAGATGCAATGAAAGACTACTTGCAATTTGCTGTCGAATGCGGGTTACAGGTCGTGAGCTGACCGGATTCCAGTTTTTGTATAAATTTTGCAGTTTTGCACTTTATATATACATACATATATACATACATATATACATATATATATATATATATATATATATATATATATATATATATATATATATATATATATATATATATATATATATATATATATATATATATATATATATATATATATATATATATATATATATATATATATATATATATATATATATATATATATATATATATATATATAAAGTCTGTTGGTACTACAGAACTTCACTATAGCACGAAAAAGCGGAAACAGTCTTTTAGCATACTGAAAGCTTTTTTCGTCCGACACTCGTCAGAGTATGAAACGTCGGATAACGACCGAAAGGTGAACCGAAATATATAGCCAGGCACGTGCACCCGCATCTGGCTATATATTTCGGTTCACCTTTCGGTCGTTATCCGACGTTTCATACTCTGACGAGTGTCGGACGAAAAAAGCTTTCAGTATGCTAAAAGAATGTTTCCGCTTTTTCGTGCTATAGTGATATATATATATATATATATATATATATATATATATATATATATATATATATATATATATATATATATATATATATATATATATATATATATATATATATATATATATATATATATATATATATATATATATATATGAAATTTGAGTATTTGAAAAAAATCTGGGAAAATTGTCCAACGGTTAGAATTTTGGTTATTTGCAGCTCTGAATTTTTTTAAAGAGAACAACCTGGAATGTCATGAAAATGCCAATTTGATATGTCAGTGTTTTTATGAATTTAGGTATCTGCCTTTAAACGCCTAGAATGGCAGACACATAATTTCTGTACATTTTTATTTATTGTTTCTTTATTTTTCTATTTATCTATAGATTGCCTTTTGTTTCATTAAGAGTATACAATTTGAAGCCAGGAGGGTCAAGAATTTTTCTCTTAAGTTAATGTGAATTATGTCCCTAGAGTTTCATACTGGTTTCAATATTTCAAGGTTTTTCAGTGAAACTTATGCAAAAATTTCTTGAGGCTACATTCCCAAGTTCCAATACTTTTCCCACCTCTGTTTTCGGGTAATACATTCACCTGCTAATATCTTTCTGTTATGTTACTTGTACCCTAAAGATTTTTAGTCGCTTGTAAATGCATACCAAAATTGCTACGAGCCATGCATATGTTTAACATTGGTACCTTTCTTTTAATTGTAATTCATCTGGTTAACATTGGTACCTCTCTTTTAATTGACATTCAAATGTTTAACATTGGTACCTTTCTTTTCATTGTAATTCATATGGTCTACTTTTCTTTTCAGTTGATTTCAGTGTTCAGATTCTGAGTTCTAGTTCGTGGCCATTTCAACAGGGAACAGCGTTTAATTTACCTGCTGAGGTTTGTTTTAGCCTTGAAAATAGTCTTCCATCTTTCTGTTCTTCCTTCTCCATTTAACAGAAATATTAATTACTGTTAGATTTTAATTAGGTGATTTTTATAAATGGGCGCTTTCCTATGAAGGTGCTCTGTCATGTCTCGATAGGGACACAAGAGACAACAGTGTACAAGGTTGAGAGTAATCTATGGGAGGGTTTCTGTTAAATGAAGACTTCCATTTGAAAGGTGTGAACAAGCAAGCGTTGATAGGAATGGTTCATATCTCAACAATACTGTTTGGAATTCTTAGCTTGGCCCTGTTTCAAGGACAAGAAGAAGGAGATAACTGTAAAGTCGATGTAATTGAGTTTGTTGTTGATGTGTTGTGGAAGTACATTACGTACTATCTGTTCGTGAAATATATGAACTATAATGCTGTGTGGATAGATCTTAACAGTTACTCACTATTGCATGCGCATTAAGATCAATTATAAATTACATTGTGTAAGTCTATGTATAATACATCTGTTTCTGTTATGTTTTTTCAAACACGTTCTGAATTCATCGTTTTCGCTTTTTTTGTTTAGCTTGAAAAAAGTTACCAGAGGTTTACGACATTCTACGGCGCAAAATATAATGGACGAAAGCTGCATTGGTTGTATCTACAATCAAAGGTTGGATTATTAGTTTTATTGAGCACATGTTAGTGGTTTGTTGAGCACGTTGTAGTGGTTTGTTGAGCACATTTTAGTGGTTTATTGGGCACATTTTAGTTGTTTATTGAGCATATTTAAGTGGTTTATTGAGCACATTTTAGTGGTTTATTGAGCACATTTTAGTGGCTTTTTGAACGCATGTTAGTGTTTTGTTGCAAAGACACGCCTTAGTTGTCCACCCCAACAAAGTAAGGGTAGATCACTGCCGGTAGTAAAATTGGTTTAGACGTAGAGATCTGCAGTGTTCATGATTATGCAGATATAGGAGCAAAGGATTCTCGAAGGAGGGAATTTTACATCACTGGCACAATGCCTGCCAAAAGCCTTGGAACATGTGCAATGATTACGTTACAAATGAGCTGCAGCACCTCCTCCCCTCATTGAACAATATGTCTGAAGCAAATACGAATAGCAGTTGAGTTAGAAGTGATGCCATTGTACAGTGCTATGGGTTTCGCATATCGATTCAGCAATGTTTAAGGGGAGAAGGAGTCTGTATTTTAATTCCTTTCACGGAAAAGCGTAATGCGTTGAAAATTTGTACTGATGTGTAGATTTTCCAAATACTTTTAGCAGACATTGTGGAAGGACTCAGCCCTACAGAATTTCATATATCAGTTGAGATGTTATGATTCGGGCTTTTCTTTTAGGGAGAGCTTGTGACAAATTGCTTTAAAAATCGCTACACATTGCAGGTGAGATAAGTTGTCATTCTAGAGCTGTACTGGGACTCACATGCTGTTCTTGAACGGAGTTGTTTAACTAGATTCGAACAGAACTAGATTTGAACATTAAAGGAATTGTTAATGCCGTTCGTAGCCAGAATCAGATGGCTCTTTGTCAATGTCTGCTACCAACGGCATAGACAATTGTAAATTTATATTTGTGTTTTTTTCAATGATTTAAAAAGGAAATATTCGGACATTAGAAAGAGGACCAGCTTTCTACACCGCTACACAAACAAAGCTGCAAGCAACACTTCCCAGTAAACCTTGTCATCTGATCTCTATCGCTTTTGTTCTCCTAGTTTCGAAACAGTACACGTAGATTCCAATGGTCAGCTCATGACATTAACGCAAATTCAGTTATTTCTTTTTTTTGAGTTCTTTCTAAGAAGCCTGGTGATTCTAGAACCTATTTCACGAAAAAGTGGGGAAATTTTTGCTCAAGAGTGCTCAAAAACATTTCCGCTTTTTCGTGTAGTTGTGAAATTCTACTGTGCAAACAGACTATTCACTGATTCCATGAGTATAGGTTGGTATGCACAGATCTATTGTTGATATCCTCTGGAACCTTTTTGCACCCAAGATTTGAATTGTTTTCTCTCGCAGGCATCAACATACCAAGTATCTGTCCTACTCATGTACAACGATGCTGACAGTTACACAGTTGAACAGATACAGGAACACACTCAGATGAAGATGGTAATCTATGTTTCAGTATAAGAGCCGCATACAATAAGATTAAAATTACTGAGAGCCGCAGGGCGTTATCGAGCTAGACATTTTTCTTACATGATTTAATATAGTAATAATGAAGTACGAACACTTTTACAAAAAGTTCTCGATATTATTTCTATAAACTAGGTTAGTAATGTAGTGAGTTCGTCCTATTCACATTTTTCATGAAAATTATCCTTACCATTTGTTGGCTTAAATGTGTTTCTCGAGGCGCAGATTAAGTTTCAAAAAGCCGCGT
The DNA here is from genome assembly GCA_964019165.1 of Mastigias papua. NCBI lineage: Eukaryota > Metazoa > Cnidaria > Scyphozoa > Rhizostomeae > Mastigiidae > Mastigias > Mastigias papua. The sequence continues at coordinate 17,800,047 of OZ025268.1, forward strand.
GTGGCTCGTGACCCGCGGCTTGACCACCCCTGCTATATTTGATATAATTCCATCGATACATCGCTCTTTCGATGATATCAGCAGAGTTTTGCTGATGATGATTGTTTTGGTGAATGTAATATAGTAAGCTGGTGGGAAAGAAAGAACATTTATTGTGCAGTGTAAGTAAAATCTTATTTCCATATGAATCATAAGAACATTTGAGAAACGGGTAGCAGCGGTTTTTAAGCCTCTTTTGGGTTGCTGAATATTGTTGAGTTTTCATGTGCGACAAGCGTACAACTAGAGCTGTTAAATTTGATAGGGAACTGCCAATCTGTGATGTTGATATCCAGAGAAGCAGCAGTCAAGATTAAGCTACGAATTCACTTCCCTAGGGATGCAGCTTTTTATCTTCACAAATGTCATGTAACCTAGTCAATGAGTGCATGTGCATTATCAGTATTTGACGAAATCTCTTTTGCAGGAAACACTAGTACAAGTCCTGGCAATTCTTTTGAAAGTTAGACTTTTGGTAAGTGGGACATTTCCTTAATTTTGCTGTTTGATATTATGTGGTATTTATAATATATATTTTTTCATTTAAAAGTGTTCTTTATTTGTTTCTGAAATGATTTTAACTAGTGTTAAGTTGTAAATGGCTTTCTAATAATATGTTTTGTTTTAGTTAGTTTTTTTATTGAAGGGTTCCTTGAAAATCAGCTTCTGCTGAAAGGCATCCCTCCTGAAGTGAATGAAAAATGAGATGTATCTTACTATCTGTTATTTTCAAATAATGATATATGGTAAACTGTGCTGTAAACTGCATTTTTTTATCTTCCAGGTTTCAGACTCGGCGCATGTAGGTAGCGATGGTTTTGATATAGAGCCGCATTCAGTTATTCGTCTTTTCAAAGAATATAAGAAGTGAGTATTTATGCTTGCTGTTTCTTTTTGATTAATTTTCGAAGTAAGGAACTCCCATCAGATATTCGTATGCTATGTTCTACAGCTTTTTACAGCCTCGTCTTGATTTCTCATAATACATTTAATTCTCATGTTCAGTTCTCAATGCTGATTGGTGTGCCTTTTGTTTGTAGTAAAAAGCTTCGGGTCAATATAAATGTGCCAATGAAGGCGGAGCAGAAACAAGAAGAAGAACAAACTCATAGAAATATCGAAGAAGACAGGAAATTACTAATACAGGTAAACTCAACCTATTTCCAGACTGCGCTTCACCACTACTGGCAGTTATCAACCTATGTTCCGCCTAGATATTAAGGCCATGGATCTTAAGTTTTTGGACTTTAACGTTCGTACTTTATCACATATCGCTTACGTTTTAAGATGCAGATATATGATACTTGTACATTACACATACCTCTCTGTCCTAGACATTTTTTATCGCTTTCATGTTGTAGACAATATTACGTAGGCTACATCGCAACCCGTAAGGTCTGCTAAACTTTGTGTTGATCTCGCTGGCTATTGGTCTCCTTGTATCATTCCTGGACTTGATCTTCGACCAGATATCCTGCTTTCTTCGGCTGACAATACTTTATACATCATAGAATTAACTGTAGGCTTTGAAAAGAGGTAAACAATAATGCTCGTCGTAAAGAACTAAAGTATCGTCCCTTCTTAATAGATCTGGCCAAAGACTATAATAGGATTGAATTTATTGATCTCTGCATCAATTGTCTTGCGATATTTGGTTCATCGTCATACTCCATTCTCAAAATGTGTAATAAACTTGGCATCGACAATCACCAGCTCAACTTTATCATTTCTAAATTTTCTACTATAATTATACGAACGACTTATCACATATTTTGTATGGGAAACAAACCATGGTGTAATCCAGAGCTAATATACTATTAGTACTCTTTTTTCTATTTTGTTTTGTTTTGTTATTGATATGACCATGTAATAGACTATTTCTTTATAGAGCCAGCCAGATACAAATTACCTTATTGGGAGATTTGTATTTGTAGATATTAATAATATATGCATGGAATGAAGTTTTAAAAAAAATTACTATTATTTTGAAGTTTTGTGTATTATTACTTAGGTTTTATCTATTATCTACATTATAGTTAACTGATGGTTAATAAAGGACAAAATATTGTATTTTATAAAGTACTATTGCCTAGATAATATTGCTTAGGTAATATTAAGTATTATTGCCTTTTTTGAGTTTGGTTTTGCTGTTTGTAGGCTTGTATTGTCCGTATCATGAAAATGAGAAAAATGATGAAACATCAAAATCTACTTACTGAAGTACTAAATCAGTTATCCTCAAGATTTAACCCTCGTATCCCTGTTATTAAGGTAAGTTTTTTGAAGACTACAGCTTCAACATTTTCACCACAACAGCGAAGTTAATTGTAGATAATTAATTCTTTGTGACGTTCCCAGGTATTTTCCTCTGTTCTTGGGAGTGTTTTTCTTGTTAGTATTACAGAAACAGTGTTACAGAAGAAGTTCTACTTATAGAATATTACATAGTTTGTATCACAGAGTTAGTATTACAAAAGTAGTTTTACACATCATATTCCAGTGTGGCAGAAGCAGTGTTCCAGAAAATTTTACACATAGTATTACACAAATGATATTACAACAGTATCATTACAGACCCAATGTTTCAGAGGCAGTATCTTGTAAATTATTTCTCAGAAATATCACAGATTGTACCAAACTTTCTACCATTTGCGGTCATAAGGAAATTTACTCTTGAGTACCGAATAATCACCCCCTCCCTCGATTGGTTGTTTTTGAATTTTATCCATCTCCCTTCATTTATTCCAAGTTAAATGTATATGTATGGGTCTTTTTAAATGCATGTGGCAGAAATAACTTTCATACAATACTTCTTCCTCACTGGCTTACTAACTCACTTTCAACTTGCTATCTTACTCACTGACATACCAACTCACTGCAATGTTGTCCCTCCATCTCATTTATTTGTTAACTTGCTGTTTTATTATCATAAAAATTATTATGTCAACCTTATCTTTCTCGGTTTTGTACCCACTTCTGTAGTCTGTTTCTGTTTCCGCAGAAATGCATAGATATTCTGATTGAAAAGGAGTATTTAGATAGAGTGGAAGGCGAAAAAGATACCTACCAGTACCTTGCATAGCAGTCTACTTGATTTGCACATGCTATCCGGCATACGGGATGGAATCAAAAGCTCCTACGCAGTAAGCTGGATGGAAAGAGGGTGACATTCAGTTTTGTGAAAATTCTTCAAGGTTTCGATGTGTTTTTCGCTGGTCATTTTCTGTGTTGAAATGAGTTCTGCAGCTTCCTTGGGTACTGCAAGTAGGCAAGCCTTTTTTGAAAAAAATGTGATTTATATCTTAAATGTGTTTTTCTCTAGTATACTATGTGCGGTTCAGTAATTTCGTTTTATCTGTTAAATTCGCCGTGTTGCCTAATTATAATGTGTTGTGCGAGAAAATTGCTATGTGGGTTAAGCAGTGCACCCGGTTTGGTGTGTATGGATGGAGTATAGAAGTTACCCTAGGGTGCCAGAAATTTGGTCACAAAAGAGCCACAGAAGAGTTGTATCTCTATCGGACACTGAGCATCAGTTTTGAAGGAGTTTTAGAATGTCGAATATTGGTTGAGCAATTTGTGGCATTCTTTCGATAGCTCTTATTTCTGGAGCTGATCGCGTGATAGCAAGGTATACTCCATTAGTTAATATTTTTGGATGGAAAACTGGGAATATTTTAGGATATCTGTATTATGTTAGATACCCCTTATTTGTTAAATAGCTAGTGTTTTCAATCGTAAAATTGTGTTCGTTCCTTTTTACTTCCATGTTCAAATTTATGTGCTCCATTACCGCTCATGCGTATAGCTTGGTGCTTCGAAATGTTCTTTTAGAGGTGACTAACTAAAAGCTCCTTTTGTTATGGGGCAACCCTTTTTCATGAGATATCATAGGCTCCCATAGTATTAAAAATACATTTGTTTCAGAATAGCGATTGTTTACTGCCCCCAGTGATTGCCACTTGGGAAATACCTCCTTGTTGAAGTTATAATGCCTCTTGCCTAGATGTGAAGAATCACTGCTTGAACTAGTGTAGGTAGAGCACCCTTTGACACTGGCCTTGTCAAAGTGGTCTTGTGTGCCCAGTAGCTTCGGACGAATGTTATCTTCTCGCATAGTGAGGACGAAGTAAGAAGTTGTTTGCTAGCTACGGCAGAAGTTGTGATCTCCTCACTGGTGCCATGATATTAACCGATGCTGTGCTATTGGTAACGCCTGTTGCAAAAAACGCATTGATGTCAAGTAAAACGTCCGTCTGTTTTCTTAGACAACGTCTTTGGAATGTAAATTCAAGTCTATGGAATTTATTGGCGGGTTGTTTTGTACAGGAGCTTTGGCAATTTCACGACCTTACCACAAATATAGTGTCTTATTACACGTAAATGTCTTACTTCTCAGAAATGTTCGCTATATGCACTCTTTTTTGTTAGAAGCTCCTAGTTTTTATGAGAGGAGCAACACCGATGCACTTTTCTGACAGCCTGGGTTGCCATTATGTTAGTATAAAGTCCGCCTTCCGCCTTCCATCAGCTAACCAGGGGCGGACTGATTGTGGCAAAAGGAGCAGCAAGAGAATGTTAAGTATTACTTTATCAGGGAATATGCCGTAATAGTATACAAGCAACTCATGATTTATCATTTTTAGGAGTTGACTTCTTAGGGTAGGATAAGTCCGTGTGCGGTTTGCTCTTCCGGCGAGTCCACCCTTGTAGCTGGCTAGCGCTTCTACTTGGCGCTAATTAAAATTAGACAGCTTAAAGTAGTTCTTTGCACTGTGCACGACGTCTTTCACGATTTTAATAGTTTCTTCCACACATTTTGACCCTGTGCAGTCAGATTCAAGGCAAATAAGTAGGTAGTACCCAGCGGCGTACTAGCAATGGATGCTGGCTTACGGTCGCATCCCGGTCCCACCCTGCTTATGTTCTTTGTGGACCGTCTATTATCTTCAGCAGCTTGGTTGAACCTTGTTTGATTTCTAGTTATTTAAAAGATAGTGTCCCTGGGAATAAACTGCCAGTTCGCCCCTAGCATTACTGGCAATCTTGTTGCCTTGCCTTTGATATCTAGCCAATACATATGTCCAGGGTGTATGGACGACCACGGAAAATTCCATCTGCTTGAAATTATTCTCACGGACCAGCATAATTCCTAAATCTTCGAATTATTATTTTCAAGTTCTTGTTTCGATTAATTTTCTAATGATGAAATGTATCGAAATGGTTTTTATCATTCGCTTCTGGTCCCTTCTGCATTATTAAAGGAAACGTTTTGATCAGGCATCGGGGTTGTTACCAGCTTGGTTTTTGTTATGGGGGGGGGGGGGGTGGGGCGGCACACCGTAGCGAGTGTCGATTAGCTAGGCGGCATGGTACCCCCCATTGGTATCCATATAGCATTGAATTACATGATTTGGGTTGAATTCTAACATATTGCAAGGAATGTTCGAGTACTCTATTTCCAAAGGATGCACCAAGTCGCTTTTTGGATCTCCAAGGGGGCCTTGCCCCACACTCCCACTTTGGCTACGGACCTGCCATAAATCCTGTGGTTAAGTGTATCTGGGTTGCATCTTGTTTTAAAAGTAAAGAAGTTGGAGCTAGGGAGGACAGTATACATGGTCCGTGGATACCTCGTAAGAGTCTCTGTCTTTTGAGTTTACCATGATTATTGAATTTCATTTAGACATTCAGCTGTACCACCAGTGCCTTTCTACCGACCAATTTATCCGTTTATGACAATCTTGTAACCTCATACTTAGTTAGGATCCTGGCAGTAGGTATCATTCAATATTAAAAGATTCACTTTGGAAAAGAGAATTTGCGATTAAAGTCGCAAATATGAGTGAATATTTCATAAGTATGTGGAAACATATTTTTATGTAGTTTTGATATGAGTTGGGTACTGGCTGTATGTCGATGTTAAGTTTCTGCAAAAATTTTGTCTTTGCGAACTCTGAATCTTGTAGCAGTGATCGTTTTGAGAGTTGCTGGTGCAAGCTTGGGTTGAAGTGCCGCATTGAGAGATATGGCACTCTCGTGAGGTTTACAAAAGTGACTGACGTGAGAGAGAATGCTTGTTGCCAAGTATGGCAGTAAATCATAACTCCAGGTATCAGTTACCAACGTTTGAAAGTAATCAGAAAGCAGCGAAACTGCAAAATAATCACTGAGAGCCATTATTTCAGGTCTTCGTTTCGCGATGGCCTCGTTATCGTTGCGGAGTCGGAATGTTTGTAGACGGCTTGGGACTGATACAAACAAAAATGCTGAACGTCAAGTGAACAGGTGCCACTGAAAAGACAGGTGTTTGCTTGAAGCGTCGGGCCCATAGTTGAATACCAGCAGAGAAGCTTTAATTTTCAATGCAAGCATTCTTTTGCGCAGATCAACAGGTTAGGCTTTTCCAGATTAAAGGGCACTTTAGTTTCGCTAGATGTACGGTATCGAAAAGACCGTAATGGGAATAGGAAACTCGAGGGATCGTTGATAGGTTTATATTTGCATACTGCTTTTAGCTACGAGATCGTGAAAGCACTTTAGTCACCACGCTTTTTCACTACATACTTGGACGTGGATGGGCCAATAGCCGAACAGTCCCAGTTGATTTGGTGCAGCGGAAGAAGTTGGAGGTGAAATGATATTTGCCCTGGTCGCCGTAATTTTGGTCTTGTCAGAGTCTGCATGTTCTGAATACAATCCTGGCGACAATGCACCTTCTTTCACGCTGCCTACATTATCAAGCCCATTGGTGTACAAAGCACTAAATAATACCAACATAAAGCCGCCTATAATATTCCATGAGTTTAATGAAAGATCAGGCTTCCTCGAAGCTCTTTGGAATGATGACACATCCATTGCTGAACTGTTGCAGTTCTCTCCAAATAATACACAATATGTGTTCTTTACATCGTCACTAGACGCTAAAAAGACTGCAGAATGGATGAGAGGAAGGTTCAAAACAGTTATACAGAAATATCACCCGTTGTTTAATGAGAAGACGCCAAAGTAAGTACGAAGAGCATTTTGTGCTTTTAGTCAAGTAACACATTGTAGTTTGTTATACCGATCGACCTCCAGTTTACGGTCAGTTTGCAGTCAGTTTACGGTAAACTTCCGGAATGGCCTAAGAATTTCACTTGACTAATTATTGCTGGTTTGTCGAATGTCAACTGCAGATTTCAACACAGACTATATAAATCAGAAGTAGAACCTTCGCTTTATATGAATATGTGCTTTTTAACGTGTTTCAATGCGATTTTTAGGTCGAAATTTTCTTTTTTGGTGTGTCTTACTCCGAGCCGCGTCAACGTTTCTAAGGCTTAATCCGAGTACTGTATCAGTTTAGTCGCCCAGCTAATTTTGAAGTACGCGTTAATATAATTTGATTTTCTCTTCATACATTTAGAGACTACATATGTGGAATGATGGCATTTCAGTTTTGTAGAATTCTGATAACTTTTTCGGGGGGAAATCCTCCTTTGAAAAACGCGCATTTTACCGCTCCTCAGATCCTATACCGGTTTAGTCGCCCAGCTAATTTTGAAGTACGCGTTAATATAATTTGATTTTCTCTTCATATATTTAGAGAGTACATATGTGGAATGATGGGATTTCAGTTTTGTAGAATTCTGATAACTTTTTCGGGGGGAAACCCTCCTTTGAAAAACGCGTATTGTACAGCTCCTCAGATCCTATACCGGTTTAGTCGCCCAGCTAATTTTGAAGTACGCGTTAATATAATTTGATTTTCTCTTCATATATTTAGAGAGTACATATGTGGAATGATGGCATTTCAGTTTTGTAGAATTCTGATAACTTTTTCGGGGGGAAACCCTCCTTTGAAAAACGCGTGTTTCACCGCTCCTCAAATCCTATACCGGTTTAGTCGCCCAGCTAATTTTGAAGTACGCGTTAATATAACTTGATTTTCTCTTCATATATTTAGAGACTACATATGTGGAATGATGGCATTTCAGTTTTGTAGAATTCTGATAACTTTTTCGGGGGGAAATCCTCCTTTGAAAAACGCGTATTTTACCGCACCTCAAATCCTATACCGGTTTAGTCGCCCAGCTAATTTTGAAGTACGCGTTAATATAACTTGATTTTCTCTTCATATATTTAGAGAGTACATATGTGGAATGATGGCATTTCAGTTTTGTAGAATTCTGATAACTTTTTCGGGGGGAAATCCTCCTTTGAAAAACGCGTGTTTCACCGCTCCTCAAATCCTATACCGGTTTAGTCGCCCAGCTAATTTTGAAGTACGCGTTAATATAATTTGATTTTCTCTTCATATATTTAGAGACTACATATGTGGAATGATGGCATTTCAGTTATGTAGATTTGTGATAACATTTCGGGGGGAAAAACCTCCTTTGACAAACGCGCATTTTAGTGCCTCTCCGATCCTATACCGGTTTAGTCGCCCAGCTAATTTTGAAGTACGGGTCAATATGAGTTGATTTTCTCTTCATATATTTAGAGACTACATATGTGGAATGATGGCATTTCAGTTTTGTAGAATTCTGATAACATTTTCGGGGGAAATCCTCCCTTGAAAAACGCGTATTTTTGTGAAAACTAAGCCCGGCGGAAATGCACGTCCTAACAATACCGTTATAAACAGAAAACTGAAGTGACACGTTAACTCGAGGTAAAGCTTTTGTAGGAAGGTTTGGAGCATATCCTTTAGTTACAGGTATGTATTTTATCGTAAAAATATCATGTTTAGACTAACACATGTGCATAGCCTTTTTTAACATACATTTACTGGGGGGGGGGCAAACTCTCAAAAAGGGATTTTTAGTGGAGGGCAAACTCTCAAAAAGGGACGTGATACCAGGACAAAAAGCCTAATTTGAAATATGTTTGACACATGTGATATATTGAAACAATGTTCATAAATGTTAAGTTTTGATGTAAAAAAGTTTGGAGATGAAATCTCTAGTTTTGTAATTGTTACAATAACGTACTGTTCGCGTATTATACAGTGTCCTAATGTTGTGCAAAAATGTTATTGTGGTTCATTCTTTAGCCGATGAAACTCGAAGGGCCCCATTCATTGCAACATGATGACAGCAGTAGTTGCTTGACAACATAGCTGAGAACCTATGCAAAAAGGGATATTTTTCTGGGGTCAAAAACCTCTGGCATTTGCCCCCCAGTTTGTATGTCAAAAAAGGTCCTGCACATGTGAGGAGATTTCAGACAAATGATCAGGACTCAGACCCTCCCAACAATACCGTAGTATGAATTTGAAGCGACACGATAATTCGAGTTAAAACCTTTCTATGAAGTTTCAGCGTATGTCTTTCAGTTATAGATGTGTGTTTCATGGGGAAAATTTCATGGTTAAAAATAGCGTATGTAAGGAAACTTCAGACAACTGATTAGGCTTCAGTTCTCATACCGGTTTAGTTGCCCAGCTGATTTTGAAATGCGCTTTGATATAATTTGATTTTCTCTTCGTATCTTTGGAGATTACATCTATTGGAAGCTGGCATTTCAATTTTGATGAGTTATCACAATTCCTTATGGGGGCTACCGGGCCTGGAAAACCCTCCCCTGAAACCCTTCTGTCAGGAAAGTATTTGCTACCTCTGCAGGAAGCTTGTATAATGTTAAGGCAGCTATAGATATTTTAGAGAGTATTTATTGTTCATAAACAATGCTTTTGAAGGGATGGCAGTTACTCATCCAATGTGGGATATGTTTTGAAACGCTTCTAATGAGATATTTGACTCTGAATTGTCCTAATATCCAATCTTCAAGATTGTAGAGATCACTGGAGTACAAGCTTTTTTTTTATAAGGAACCTAGCTAAAGACCTAGTTCTAAAAAGTTCCTTATTTTCGGACCTCTTTTTATTAAATTCTAGTACTAAAATTTCCTTAATTGTTCCTTAATTTTCACTGCACATAGAGTGCCTGAAAATGACACAGACACTAGAAAAGCATTGAAATTCCCAATTCTACCTTTAATTATGGCTAGAAATCAACCTAAAAAGCACAAAAGCGACAGGAAATAAGTTCTATATATGCAAAAGCATAATTTCAATCAAGAAGTATCATGTCTATTCCATTGATATCATCCAATATAATGTAATCTTCACTTGCATCTGAGTACAGCACTCGGAAATTTAAAATGAAAAGTTCCTTAGGGATTTTCCTCTAGTAGTATAAGTTCTTTAAATATTTCGGCCTTCTACATGTAGGTTCCTTATAAAGTGGTGCCTTATAAAAAAGCGTGTATTTTTGCTTTATATCCCCGCCATGGGATGATCGTACGCTGCAGACCGCTCTCTCCTAGGAATTTCTGCTAATTAGTAGAGCTATCAACATATTTTGAGTGAAGAAGTTTGTAGAAAATTGTGAGCAAGCCACTAGCAGAATATGCGGTATAGAGCACCACTCCCACACTGTTTTCTGGGATGAACTTTGTAGGCCAAGAATGGATTAAATGAGTGAGGGTAAACATTTTCGTAAAGACTTTACAAAATGTCATAGCGTATTTCCTGTAACGCGAACTGTACGCAACTTGTTAAAAAACTTAGAGCAACTACAAAGTACACTGTCTGATGTTGTGTCGCTAAAAAGGCTTTTTAGACGAAACTCTTGAAAACAGACAGCGTAATTCATGCACTGGTAGTAGTATTTTTGAAGGTAGCACACTTTCTTTTTGCCCTGTTTAATTCGTGTTGTATCTATCCCTATATTGAGACTTTCTACAGAAATCGCTTGAGTGACAAATCTCTATCTAAAGTGGAAATGGAAATGCCTAGTTTTCACTATAATACGCGTTTTTCAAAGGAGAGCACCCCCCCCCCCGAAAAGTTGTCACAATTCGTCAAAAATGAAATGCCAGCTGCCCACAGATGAACTCTCTAAAAACATGAAGAAAAATTCCAGTTATTTCAATGCCTACTTTTAAATTAGATAGGAAACTTAGCCAGTGTAGGGTTTGAGTCCTGATCATTTGTCTGAAATCTCCTCACATGTGTTAGTTTAAACATGATATTTTTACGATATACATATCTAAACCTAAAGGATATGGTCCAAGCCTTCCTAGATAAGGTTTAACTCGAGTTAACGTGTCAATTCAGTTTTCTGTTTACACCAGGATGTGCATTTCCGCTGGGTTTAGTTTTCACCAAAATACGCGTTTTTCAAAGGACGGTTCCCCCATGAAAAGTTATCAGAATCCCTCAAATCTGAAATGCCAGCTTCCCACACATGTACTCTATAAGGACATAAGCAGAAAGTCAAATTATAATAAGGTATTCTTTAAAATTAGCTGGGCGACTAACCCGGGATAGGATCCGAGATGTATTGAAATACGCGTTTTTCAAGGGAGGGTTTTCCCCGCGAAAAGTTATCAAAACTCTACAAAACTGAAATGCCATCATTCCACATATGTACACTCTAAATATATGAAGAGAAAATCAAATTATATTAACGTTTACTTCAAAATTAGCTGGGCGACTAAACCGGGATAGGATCCGAGATGTGTTGAAATACGCGTTTTTCAAGGGAGGGTTTTCCCCCCGAAAAGTTATCAAAATTTTCCAAACTGAAATGCCATCATTCCACATATGTACTCTCTAAATATATGAAGAGAAAATCAAATTATATTAACGCGTACTTCAAAATTAGCTGGGCGACTAAACCGGTATAGGATTTGAGGAGCGGTGAAACACGCGTTTTTCAAAGGAGGGTTTTCCCCCGAAAAAGTTATCAGAATTCTACAAAACTGAAATGCCATCATTCCACATATGTAGTCTCTAAATATATGAAGAGAAAATCAAGTTATATTAACGCGTACTTCAAAATTAGCTGGGCGACTAAACCGGTATAGGATTTGAGGTGCGGTAAAATACGCGTTTTTCAAAGGAGGATTTCCCCCCGAAAAAGTTATCAGAATTCTACAAAACTGAAATGCCATCATTCCACATATGTAGTCTCTAAATATATGAAGAGAAAATCAAGTTATATTAACGCGTACTTCAAAATTAGCTGGGCGACTAAACCGGTATAGGATTTGAGGAGCGGTGAAACACGCGTTTTTCAAAGGAGGGTTTTCCCCCGAAAAAGTTATCAGAATTCTACAAAACTGAAATGCCATCATTCCACATATGTACTCTCTAAATATATGAAGAGAAAGTCAAATTATATTAACGCGTACTTCAAAATTAGCTGGGCGACTAAACCGGTATAGGATCTGAGGAGCTGTACAATACGCGTTTTTCAAAGGAGGGTTTCCCCCCGAAAAAGTTATCAGAATTCTACAAAACTGAAATGCCATCATTCCACATATGTACTCTCTAAATATATGAAGAGAAAATCAAATTATATTAACGCGTACTTCAAAATTAGCTGGGCGACTAAACCGGTATAGGATCTGAGGAGCTGTACAATACGCGTTTTTCAAAGGAGGGTTTCCCCCCGAAAAAGTTATCAGAATTCTACAAAACTGAAATCCCATCATTCCACATATGTACTCTCTAAATATATGAAGAGAAAATCAAATTATATTAACGCGTACTTCAAAATTAGCTGGGCGACTAAACCGGTATAGGATCTGAGGAGCGGTAAAATGCGCGTTTTTCAAAGGAGGATTTCCCCCCGAAAAAGTTATCAGAATTCTACAAAACTGAAATGCCATCATTCCACATATGTAGTCTCTAAATGTATGAAGAGAAAATCAAATTATATTAACGCGTACTTCAAAATTAGCTGGGCGACTAAACTGATACAGTACTCGGATTAAGCCTTAGAAACGTTGACGCGGCTCGGAGTAAGACACACCAAAAAAGAAAATTTCGACCTAAAAATCGCATTGAAACACGTTAAAAAGCACATATTCATATAAAGCGAAGGTTCTACTTCTGATTTATATAGTCTGTGTTGAAATCTGCAGTTGACATTCGACAAACCAGCAATAATTAGTCAAGTGAAATTCTTAGGCCATTCCGGAAGTTTACCGTAAACTGACTGCAAACTGACCGTAAACTGGAGGTCGATCGGTGTTTGTTATTGGGTAAAGCAATGATAGATTAGTAGGGGTGTAAGTACTGGCTCCAAACTGTGGGCCGGGTAGGCTTGTTGACAAAGGGGGCGTCGAAAATCAAAGTTAGGTTGCAGGTATTCTGAACAAATTGCTTTTGGACCCGGACAATCGCTTTCTTTGTAAATGGAAGCAAAATTCTACGGACTTACCCAATTTGTTGAGTACAGTCACGTTTGATATTCAAGTTGTGTCGCTCTCACCATGTTCATGGTTCAGTGCATGTGACCTACTGCATGAGACCATTGTTAAAGACAGAAGCCAAAATGTTAGTCTAATGCTAATCCTCCTATAAGCCTACTGCTTGCCCACCTATTGAGGAGAGAATGCCCCCCATTCCTGGAAGTTTATCTTACCCATTCAGTCTTTACAGGCCTTAGTTTTAAAGGAGCATAATAGTGGACCCAAAAGTCTAAGAGCTATGTTCCACTACATGTAACCTTAGCTTAAGAAATTTCCTAAATGATTTCAATCTTATGCAGCATCATCATTGGAACGTATTTGCTATATCATTTTCAGTGGAATTTACAGTATGCCTTCCATTCCATTTCTAGATTCTATTCATGTTTACATTATGATTTTTTTTATCACTTTGCTTTGAAAATATTTTGTCATTTTAGGATCTTTGGGGTCCTTTTCAATGCCCTCTTTACTGTTTCCAGCAAGCACTGTCATTCCTATTCATTACTTCAACCATACCTTCCCTTGCCCAAATTATTTCCTATTTACCTCATGAAAATCAGTTTGATAGGCAAGAGGAATGCCAGTGACATTAAGCTGGAAATCGTGTTTTCTATGCAGCAAAAATTGACATTCCCTGATGATTGTTGACATAGACTTTGTTGACAGTTACATCCTATGTTATGCCATTTTGGCATGCTGACTACACTGTCGATAACCATTACTATATAAAAATTCTCAGGGACACCTGTACATGATTATGACAAGACTGAGGGGGCAAGGTTTCCACTGATGGCACATCATGGAAGTTTTCTATTAAAATATGTGGTATTAGCTCCTACATGGAAAGATGGTAGGGCTGTCAGATTCTCTTAGCTAGGGAAAATTTTGAATAAACATATATAAATAGTCCTATTGTAAAGGACAATGAGGACAGGGGTAGCTGCCCCTCCTGTCCCCCCAGGGTAGGTACCCCTGAAGATTTCATATTACTGATAATCTAAGACTTATGATGCCTATTTATGAAGTGTAATGCTTAATATTCCAGAACTTCTTGGTCTCCACCCTGTTCCTGTAATGGTAGCACCCCTTGGCATCCATCTACTATTCTAGTCTTATGCCTGTCACTAAACCTCCCAACACTATCCTTTGGCATGGTATTTCTACTTAAATTGGGAAATTTTTGTCTTAATTTCAATATAATATACCTTTTTGACTCCTGGGGGATTTTTCCTGTCATTTGTTCTGTAATTGGGACTCTTACAGTATTTATCACTTCATTGAAAATGCTTAGGAAGTTGGAGACTTTGGGTAACATTCAGGTCCATAGTTGGAGGATGTTCTAAAGGCCTTACCCCCCTGGAGCTTCAAAACTCTCCTTGATACCCCTTCAAAACAGAGGACTGAAACATATTTGTAACTTTTTCACTTGTTTAAAGAATTTATTCCAAATTATGTAATTCAATGTAGTTTGAACCCTGTACAGACAGAGGCTGGCAGGCTGCCCAGCTGATTGGTTGGTGCCTCACTATACTCTGATTAGCTGTGCTTCCCCCTTGACAAGATAAGGCTGGCTACAGGCCTGACCATATTTGACTGTGATTTTGGGGGCCATAACCCCCCAGATTTTTTATGATGTCATTTTTAGACATTGGTAATCCCTATATGAACATATATATGAACCATAATTTATTCCTGAGAAATTTTCTTGCTATAACATCCCCATTTGAATAAATCCTAAAGAATTCTATTAATTCCTTTCCAAATCTGACTTTCTGTTCTTAGTTTGGCATCTTTTGTTTGTTTTAAACTACCATGTTTTTCTAACCATTCAGAGAGTCTAAGAAAGAAGATGATATTGGACAAAAGAGATTTTTGAGGTACAGCTGAGTTTCTTATGAATTATAGTTTTCTTTGAGCTATGATTCCTTTTTTGTTGCATTTTCAATCCTCTCTAATTTTTGTAGCATTTCTTGTCATAACAGGATTGAATTGATATCATTATGGTCCTATATCTTACAAACAAAAGTAAATAATTTGTTTCAGCTCCATATAAATATTGCCATTTACTTACCAGAACAGCTTTTTGTTACTGTTAATGATTATTTTCTGAAGCACTTTCAAAACGTCTAGAGCTTTTCTGCAAACAGTCCAAAGACTGATTTGGATAAGGTTGGCATTCCACCATTAACTCCAATGGGCGTTTATCTATAATTTTTTTACCGTAACATTTGAGAAGAAAAATCCATTAGGTTTTGCTATAGTTATAGATTTGTATTTCCATGCAGAAAAGGAATTCGCCAGTTTCCAAAGCCCTATAGAGGCGTGGAGCGTCGGTCACTATCTGATGAAGAATGGTATGATGAACGTCCTATGAAAAGATCAGAGAGACTGCCAAGTGCTCGGGCACAGATTGCGAAGAACTACAGGCTGCATTCTCTCAGTACTTTAGTAGGTGATAGTGTACTCGATACCGATGACCCATTAATCGAGACTCCATCACTTGATGAGTTCATGGACATCGCCTCCAGTAGAGCAGAAGTCGAAGTGAAACAAATGAAAACTGAAAGGAAACAAGCCTACTTGGAATCATGGCTAAAGAGATTGCATTTTGTCACTCTTCCAATTTATCAATTTGGCAACTGGATACCTTTGGTCACTTCACGATGGTATTGCTCTGGGCATGGGTGCGGTTTAGATCAAGTGTCTTTTGAAGGCAAAGCAGGTTAGTCATACACTTGCGTTCACTTAAACAGTTCCCTTTTTTTTATAAGAAGCAAACTTTCTCCCTTCAGCCTGGATGTGTCTTAATATTTTTTCAAATCCAGCGTTAAATATTTCTTATGTGTTTCTTGAAATTCCTGAAGTTGCTTGTAGTAGCAAAGAAACTGTGAGAAGAGAAATAGAATTGAAAATTGAAAGTACCAGAAAATAACTGACCCGAGTGGGATTCGAACTCGCGACCCATGACTTTGTATGTCAAGTGCTCTAACAACTCAGTGCCCCAGCACTTGACGAAAAAAAGCCATGGGTCGCGAGTTCGAATCCTGCTCGGGTCAGTTATTTTCTCGTACTTTCAATTTTCATTCCTCCCAAATCCTGTTGCCTTTACACAGAAATGGAATTGTTAGTGAAAAAATTTGAGAAGGGTGTTGTTTGAATTTTGTTTCCAGTTTAATTTGAAATTTTAGCCTCATGTTTCTTATAAAAAAATAGAGTTATTGGATGGCCCTACCTACATACTTAACAATTACAGTTGGCAGCATACAATTATAGCTAAGAGCTTGCCACCAGAAACTGGAGCGCTGTTTGACGCATTTGGACTTCTGTGTAATTAAAGCTTGTGCTGTGTTTTTCATACGTCTAGGCTGTTACGAAACTCTTCAAATCGTTATGACAAGGAGCTTGCCGTCTACAATCCCTTTTCATTTCATCTCATTTCATTTCATCTCATTTCATTTCATTTCATTTACAATTTCTTTATACAGGGTAAGTTTCAAATTTTAATATATTTGATTTTCAAACTGCCCTGTTAAACAAAAAGAAAAAAAATCCCTAGCGTGCCGTCGTGAACCAAATTAATTCATGTTGGCTCGGACCGGCACCGCCGTATTAGACCGACTTTCAATTTGTCTCAGCATGTTTCTAATGAGTCAAGCCATTAACCCAGAGCTCCACGTGCTTCCTCCTCTATCATTCCCATATCAAACCTCATTTCTTCAGGTTTAGTATGGTCCGATGCAACGCTTAATACGACCCATTAACCTATTCAGTATTGCTGCCAACTGAGGACGGACTAGCAAGGGATTCCGGGCTACGATCACATTCCTAGCCCACCCCGCCTATTTTCCTTGTGGCCCCTATTATCCTCAGCAACTTAGTGGATCCGTGCCCTGCTACTTGATAGCTAATGAAACTAAATGAACGCACCTAATACGGACCCCCTTCATAAAGTAGTATCCCTGGGAAAAATTCGCCAGTCCGCCCCGAGCTCCCGACCTATGAACAGCATCGCTTTCTCCTTTTTCAGTAGGTGTAAACTTCAGAGTGCTGACAGTACGGATTTTTCTTTTTCAGATGGCGATGTTTTCTTCGTAGCAAAAAGACTCGATGCTCGGTATGACTGGCTTCCATCCCCATACACATTGAAAGCCAAACACCCAAAAACAAAGCTAGTTCAATATGGCGATGGTTGCTCGTTCAAAGAGGAAATTCCGGCTGCCTCTAATATCATTATTGTAAGCAGAAAAGGGGACTGCTCATATTTTGAAAAGGTAACATATTATGAGCGAGTTATTTAAGAAGGAGTTGCCTTTACATGTATTGATTTGAACACCAACTTTGCTTAGAATATACACCTGTTCAAAAGATATATATATATATATATATATATATATATATATATATATATATATATATATATATATATATATATATATATATATATATATATAAATATAAATATATATATATATATATATATATATATATATATATATATATATATATATATATATATATATATATATATATATATATATATATATATATACATACATACAGTATTATAGTATAAATGACAAGTTGTTGCCGACTAGTTTCGATGAGTTGTTGTACTCATGAGAATATCATATTTTGTACTCATGATAATATATATATATATATATATATATATATATATATATATATATATATATATATATATATATATATATATATATATATATATATATATATATATATATATATATATATACGTTCGTATATGTATATTCCTATTTATACATAGTTAAGGTATTTCTGTCTTGATACTTGTTTAGTAAGCTAAAAATTTCTTAGATTTTTACTGTTGAAGATTTGAACTCTAAGCTGTTAAGAACGTACTGTATAGTTGTAGTCTCTCTGTATATATCCCAATTTTTAATGCCACTGTTTATTCCAATATTTACTTACTTAGGTAACTCATGTTAATTGCTAAATTAGCACTTTAGGTTATCTGGGACCAAGCAAATACAAATTCCATTAGAATAGTCTCCCATTCGTATCAGAAATAGAAGCGAGGTTCCAGTTAACTGGGTCATATAACTGGATGCGAAGCAACCTGGATTGTTGAATCCTTATGATTGTATTTCTCTCATGTTTCGTTAGATGAAAACAGCTGTAAAAGCTAAAGCCATTGCCGTCATTGTTTATTCAAATGAGAACGAACCTCTGACAGACATGACTTGTGTGAAGGAGGAATGTGCTATCGATCTGAAAATGCCTGGTACTATGGTAACCTACGAAGTTGGCCAAAATCTTTTGGCACTGTTGAAGTCTGGTAAAGCTGTTTATGCCAGGTTCCAACATACACCAACCAGAAATTTCTTTCTGGCTGTTGATGAGCAAGGAAAATTGCAAGAGGTTGGCTGGCTGCTTTTTCCTTCAATGAGATTCCTAACTTATCAAGCAGAGTGGTATTTATCACATTTATTTATCTACATCTATGTCTTTTTAGAATTGTTCATTTGCTTCCGTCTGTGTTTTTAGTATAGAATTATAATTAGACTAGAGTGTAGAATTAGAGTAAAGTATGAAAATGAAGCTTCCTTTTTTGGACAAATTTTACTGATGTCTAGCAATTGATTGTGCAGAGGGCATTTTAGTAGCAGCATGGCTGGGCTGGAATTTATGTAATATTTCGACTTCTAGTAGTTGCGACAAGCACTGTTGCGAGCTGTGATAGTAGGTGCTGGCAGAGCTAAGGGAAGAAAGCAATGCGGACAGATCGTCATTGACAAAGTTGCGAAGGTGTCATTTTGACTTGTTATCATGCAGGGTATGAGTGATGATGTCATTGCAACAAGTACGCGTCCAGTACCCACCAAAAATCTTTAGGACAATGACAAAAGTGACAAAATACGACATTCCGGTCAACTTTCCCGTCCTTGTGCTTTACAGACACCCCCATCCCCCTGAAACAAAGCCCTTTCGTCCATGAAACACTTGAAATTGTTCTCCAAGTAAAATTTGTCCATTTTCACATGTACTTTTCCCCATAAACATCATTGTATTGAAAGAGGAGGGGGCGATAGGTTTGAACAGAATGAAGAAGATGCAAAGTCTCCCTCGACTCTTGGAGAATATTGTAGCTAGATATCCAGCAAAGGTATAGCTGCGATCGAACGATCAAACGACATGCTTTAATATCGTACCAGTTCGCTGTCGAGCAGCATATGACATTATTTTATGTTCCTTGATCATGATTATGATAATCACTTGTATGATACTTGCTTTAATGTCTTTAAAGATTTAGAGTTTCAGTGGGAGAGTTCCTTAGTGTTATATGGGTCAAATTTGTACTTGTTATGCAAGAATACTATCTTCAACAACCACACTGCAAATGCGCACACGCCATTAGGCTTGAACAATTCATTCTGTCAGGTACAATGGATGATGGGATCGATAGACCATGTTGTTCTAGACTGTATAGCAAAACGAAATCATTTTGTATTTTACATTCAAAACTTGTGAAACATGGTATTCTAATGAAGTTTTTTCATTGCTCTTGTTGAAAATGGTTTAATATTTAGTACTCTTTTACGGGCCCTTAATATTGGGGGCTCGAAATCTTTTTGCCATAAATGCAGCTCTGCATATTGGTTATTAAACGTAGGCACCAGGAGTAGGCTGATGATTTACCATTTTCGTTCCGATGTTTTTGTTATTTGCCGCTAATGCTTTCACGACTTTGACCAGGACGCGATTTCTTTATCTCTTTCATTCCCTACCCTTCTCTTTAAATTTGAAAACTCCATTTTAGGATGAATTACATGACAGATTTGTTGAAGAAACTATCAAAAATGGAAAAGACAATCAATGTTTTCAACTCCACTATAATGCAGGGGAAGATAGGTGTTGTTAGAAACATTCAAATACCCAGTTTGCAAGGTAATACTTCTCACGTGTGTTCATATGTGTTCACGTGTGTTCACATATTTCATCAAGTACCCATTTTGTGTTCAAAAATTGTTTTCATGTATGTTCATGTATGTTTCTTGTTCACGTGTATTCACGTGTATTTTTCTTTTCTATGTATATATAGAGAATCACACAAATAGCAATATAAACAGTAAACTCTAACTCTATCGCATATGCAGTATGGCCGCAAACATTATTGGTTCTGGCGCAGGCCCGCCAAATTGAACATATGCGACCCCTGATGACATCAATATGGCATTTGAACGGCACCAGAGAATCACTTCATAGCTTTTGACTCCCCTCTCAGGCTCGTGGCCTGGCGTAATTCGCCCCACCTGCTCTCGATGGGCATGGTTGTCGGACCCCTAAAGTGAGGTTGTGTGATGGCTTTATTTCTTATTGTATTCGTAACAATTAAATTGATATCACGGGGAGTAAAGTTGTATCTAACCCAAGGCCACTACACCAAACAGATACAAAAAATTGGATTTCAAGTGTGTCAACTTATCAACTTTGATAGGTCTCATGTACCCAGTACTGAACTCTCTTAGCATTTTTAGCAGTTGAGTGCTACTTCCCTATAATGCAGTTTCTTAGTAAAAACCTACTTCGTGCTGATTTGTATTCCTTTGTGTGGCTTTGGAGGCCTGCGCAGTTCCTCTTGCATGCCATTCACCATTCCTGGCTACCTGCCTATTCGATTGCAAGTTATTAGTTCGTGTAATTCTTTTCAGAACTGCAAAAATACAGTGAAGTGTATTTGGACATGTCACTCAGTTGTCCTGGAGATACAGATTATGCTTGTCCGCATTGGGACCACACTGTGCAGCTATTTCTCGATTGCGGAGGAGGAAAATTTGCGGGCGAAGAACTTGGAAGATGGATAACCCCTTTCCGAAGGTAGCTTACGTACTGTCGATTATTATTATTATCAATTGCTTTATAATAAGCTTTACAGATTTATATAAATTCAAAGAAAAGGTATTAAAATATTACAATGCCTATTTAAAATGTGTATATTCGTTACAACATTTGTTTGTATAAGAAAGTTAATTTTGGCTCAGTACTGGAACTTTCTTGGCTTTTTCGTAATTTCGGTACTAAAAGTTTCTGGAGACTTTCAAAGAGAGAACATTCGAGTTTGTGTAACATTGCAGTGTTGCAAAGACAGACATGCACTACATAAACATAGGTATACGTAGATTCACACAAGATATTTATGCAAATTGCATAAGAGATGCCAGTCTTACGTAAATATTGGAATTTTAAAGGTGTATAACTTATCGACTGTCTTGGGTCTTAAAAACCCAGTACTGAACTTCCTTACCTTTTCTTGCAGTCGAGTACTGCTTTCTTATCAGCCACTTTCTTACATAAAAGACAACGTGTATGGTACATTTATGCAGTTTGTTGTACAGTCGGATAATTTAGGCCAATCTAAAAACCCGTTTGCAGTTGTCACTCTTCATCCCCTTCATTCGTCTCTTAAATGCTGATTTCTAGAAATGAATAATTGATAACGAAACATCAGCTAGACGTATGGAGTTATTTGAGCATATGCTCTTGTTTCCAGGGTTTGTTGTTGACGGAGAATAGGTAGGCATGTTGTTTAACTCTTCAAATCGAGTTTTAGAATAATCAATGTGGTCTCGATGGTAAAATTGTATGGTTATTGTTAGAATGTTGTTAACTCTGAATGAATCATATCCAATCTTTTTAATGTACTGCCAGCTTAAATTGTAGGATTGTTTCAAACATTCTGCTTAGTTTTGTACATCAAAGTTGTTACACTGAGTTAAACCTTAAGTTTTCCTTCTTTTGAGTTCTTGTATAAGAATTTATTGTGTCATTTTAGACACATGTTTAATCGTTATGGAATTTAGATGCTATGAAATTTCAGGATCACCCCAGCATGTCACTCGGTCTGCTGCCAATTTCATATATGTGTTCTGCCTGCCTTTCCAATATTTCTTGCTCACTTTTGATGACTGATGATGTGAAGGGGACTCGGAGGAGGCTTAACTCCCTCCCAAAATTTGATTGCAGTAGTCTTTCGATATCTATAAATCATTAATATGTCATATGTTTATCTATCATTAATTAGATGTATTTAAATCTCCTCCCCATGTTGTATGGAGTTAACAGTATCTGTGTACAATGGTTAACGGCCTTTTCCTTCTTAAAGTAGGAGCTTGGCTAGATGTTCATAGAGCATAGCCACCCTACCTACTTTTTCTTTTTTACATATACAAATTATTAAAACTAAACACAATAAGATATACAAGAATTTATGCCACCTATGGCCATAAAGACACAGGGTCACCGAGTTCTGACTATGGGTGACACGCACAATATGCAATTACCCAAACAGAACTAAAGTAATGATCTAGGGAGTGCCTCAACATAGATGCTGAAATCCCTCCTTTATGGGAGAGTGAAAGCTCGGCAATCGATAAGAGTGGTCAAATTTTTCTGACGGTAGCCCTGCTTTTGCTAATGATATACTGATTTCAATGTTTATTTCAGGAGGATCGGCCGTTGGCTTACTCCAATCAAGCCACTCATACCATTGATGACTTCAAATAATTGCACTTTCACTATGAAAACAGTGCCGTGGGCAATGGCATGGAGACCGTCTCTGCGGATCCAGTTGTCAAGTAAAGTCCCGAAAGGTATATCTCAAATGTAGTATGATTCCTGATTTTCTACTTCCTTCTTTGTTACACTTTCTATATGTGTCTGAGTACATGTCATTTGGACGGAATGCCATTCAGTGCTCAACTCAAAAGCATGAGCGTGGTATAGGTACCGAATTAAAGCAATATTTATATAATATAGGAACATAGATAAGCATGGGTTCCTAGCATTTATATTACACCTGTCTTAATTCCCTTACTACGTGCTGTCTTAAGCTTTATCTTAAAAATGCATTCTGTTCAGATTGAAATAACTCCAAATTAATGAAAAACAATTTTGGCAAATGAACAATGAGCGCTAGTCTTTGAGTGTTATATGCTTTGAATTTGCCATCTTAAGGTCTGATTTTTATATGGTGAATATATTTGAATTATTCATCTTAGTCAATTTTGGCTATTCTAGTGTTGCTACTATCTATCGTAAATAGGCAGTGTGTAACTGACTGGCCTAACTTGGGGTTCGAATCTGGGAAGAAAGTAAACCCGAGTTCGTTCACGTTTGGTTCCACGGCAAAGTTGTAGCATGTAGTTTGAATAGAATAGTTGGAAGCGATTGTGCAGTTCAGTTAGAAGACAGTAAAGTATCTCGAAGAGGATAGCTGGGTTTGTTAGTACTGATTACAACCAAAATAAGTATGCTGCCATGGGTTTGCAGGAGAGTTAGGCATCTTTGCAAAGTTATGTTTGCAAATGAGCATTGTGTTTGCAAATGAACGTCATGTTTGCGAGTAAATGACATGCTTGCAAATGAGGGCCTTTCTTTCATTTCAATGCATAAGGCATGCCTGCTGAAATTCGTTTGTAAAATACACAGTGATCGTGTATTTATATATGCTAAAAATTTGATAGAATGTGGGTGATTCGTATTATCTTGCTTGGCCACGATAACCGCTAAAGAGCATCAAAGA
Organism: Mastigias papua; assembly: GCA_964019165.1. Classification (NCBI taxonomy): domain Eukaryota; kingdom Metazoa; phylum Cnidaria; class Scyphozoa; order Rhizostomeae; family Mastigiidae; genus Mastigias; species Mastigias papua. Next base: position 17,823,898 of record OZ025268.1, read on the forward strand.
ATATCAAAACACCCATACATACCATTACTAGCAGCTTCATTCTGATAAGACAGTAAAATTTTCGCAACTTTCTTGGGGACTGTATGCACGTTGGAATGAACAGACAGCCGTCGTCAAAGTAGTGATGGCTGTTTGTTCGTATAATTGTATATATATATATATATATATATATAAATATATATATATATATATATATATATTTATTAGACACTGGTACTGTATGAGTATTTTATTAAATATATATATATATATATATATATATATATATATATATATATATATATATATATATATATATCACTATAGCACGAAAAAGCGGAAACATTCTTTTAGCATACTGAAAGCTTTTTTCGTCCGACACTCGTCAGAGTATGAAACGTCGGATAACGACCGAAAGGTGAACCGAAATATATAGCCAGATGCGGGTGCACGTGCCTGGCTATATATTTCGGTTCACCTTTCGGTCGTTATCCGACGCTTCATACTCTGACGAGTGTCGGACGAAAAAAGCTTTCAGTATGCTAAAAGACTGTTTCCGCTTTTTCGTGCTATAGTGAAGTTCTGTAGTACCAACAGACTTTATATATATATATATATATATATATATATATATATATATATATATATATATATATATATATATATATATATATATATATATATATATATATATATATATATATATATATATATATATATATATATATTTATATACATTAAGAAAGCTGTAGCATAAACGTTTTTTGTGTTATAATATAGCTTTCTCTCCCGCTACTGAAACTCTCCTAGCTTGTTCATGACTTCAGTATGAAAATTTCTTAAGACTGTCTTAGCGAGATATTCGACTTTGTTTAACACTGCAGTGTAACACAGACAGACAAGTACTACAAGAACATAATGCTGAAATACGTAGATTTTTGAACGAAATCTATGCAAGTTGAACAAACGAGATGTTGAGCTTGCGTGGAAATTTGAAGTTTAGTTTGTATCAACTTATCAACTTTTTTAGTTCTCAGAAATCCAGTACTGAACTTTCTTAACTTTTTTGATGAGCCGAATACTGCTTTCTTATAAGCCTCTTTCTCATAATAGAAAACGTTTATGTTCTTTCTTAGCTATCACAAAGAAGCTTCCTAGCATCTTGTTTTTGATATATATTTATTTGCCCACTTTACCATTTTTGTTTAAAACAATTGCTCTGTTAAACTTGAATACTCGTTATGAGAGATTTTAGTTGTCATCAAATGAACGTATGGCGAAGCAATAGTGTTATTAATTACCTTTATCAATATATAGATATGATTTTGATACGGAGAGTAGAATTTATGGAGATTTCTTTAGTAATTTAACCCTTTCAGCCGTATTTTCATTTGGCTACTGGAAATGTTGTAGCGTAGAATAGTGTATCAATGGTAGTTTCAGGACAAAATGGTTTCAAAAGCCTACAGTACCCCTTCGCTCTAGGAATTACCCATATGTGCTTGTTAAAAAATTTAGCTCGTTAAAGTTTCATTTCCAGAACGTGTGCCCAAGTAGTGTTTTCTTTTTTTAAATGATCTTGAACGAGCGCATCTTTGTGTTCGCACCCGCATATTTCTGGCAAGATAAAGATTTTCTGGTCTAGGTAGAAATGATGCCCTTGTCCCCATGGAATCGAAATCCCAGCTATTTTAGTGGTTATCTGATGTGTAAATAACCTATTAGAGCCAGGAATTAATCGCAGATGTTTATAAGTTTATCGTTTATCGTTGGCTTATAACGGCTTTCATTTCCTTAGAACTGTTCCGATGATAGTGCTGTTTGAAAACATGACGTATTTAGTTTCACTGACTTTGCGATTTAGTCTACTATAATTGAATGGCAGAACATGTTAAGCCCAAAACAGCTGAGAATGACTTGCGTAATGGACACTGGTACTGTATGAGTATTTTATTAAATAAGAAACCCAGCACAAAGTTTATTTCTAAAACTTCCTTATTTTTCTTCATTCTGATTCTAAAAGTTTCGTACCAGTTTCTTAATTTTATCTGCACATTTAGTGCTATGGACATTGCAAGCGTTCAGTGTTCAGAGAGAGCGCTATAGACATTGCAAGCGTTCAGTGTTCAGAGAGAGCACTTTGGACATTGCAAGCGTTCAGTGTTCAGAGAGAGCACTTTGGACATTGCAAGCGTTCAGTGTTCAGAGAGAGCACTTTGGACATTGCAAGCGTTCAGTGTTCAGAGAGAGCACTGTGGACACTGCAAGCGTTCAGTGTTAAGAGAGAGCGCTATGGACATTGCAAGCGTTCAGTGTTCAGAGAGAGCACTGTGGACATTGCAAGCGTTCAGTGTTAAGAGAGAGCACTGTGGACATTGCAAGCGTTCAGTGTTCAGAGAGAGCACTGTGGACATTGCAAGCGTTCAGTGTTCAGAGAGAGCACTGTGGACATTGCAAGCGTTCAGTGTTCAGAGAGAGCACTGTGGACATTGCAAGCGTTCAGTGTTCAGAAAGAGCACTGTGGGCATTGCAAGCGTTCAGTGTTCAGAAAGAGCACTATGGACATTGCAAGCGTTCAGTGTTCAGAAAGAGCACTGTGGACATTGCAAGTTTCGACGGAAACCGGCCTATGAACCACTTGCTACAAGTCTCACACAATTCATGTGAGCTTGGCTCCTTAATTCTCGATTGTTTGCGGTGATACATATATTCATAAACTCGAAAAGTTCTGTTGGGATTTTGTGTTTAGGTTGTTGGTTTGTATCCATGTTGGTTTTTATAAGAACAACTTTGCGATGAATGTACATATATAAGGCAAAAAATATGTACAATTCTTGTACTTCTAATGAAAAGATCCTCAAAGAACTTTCAATTTCATACGTTTTTTTATGGCAGACAATTGCGAAGTAGGAAGCCAAATGCACTTGAATTGTGTGACACTTACAGTGCCTATAAGATTAAAGTCGCAGTTAAGTAAAGGAGCTGTTAAACATCTTCTAGTACTAAAAGTTGGCCAAAAGAGCCCCATACAGAAGGAATTTTAAGGACTAGGCCTTTGTAAGATAGGTTCCATATACATAGCATGTAAACTAGGTATGGGCAAATATTTTTTCTGTAGGGCAACATGAGAGTTGCATAGAATATGTACGTGAATAAAAGACATGATAACAAGGCAGCTTTATTCCATGCATGAAATTTCCAGTTACCCTTTCACGGGCCGGTCAGAGTCGTCCATAGGCCCATACGTGGCCTACATGCCATGCAATGCCCTGGTCTGGTGTAGACGAGAAGCTTTTGTAGATGCATGCAGTCATGTGATAATCAAGAAACCATGTGACAATGTGCCTTCGTAAATGCCCAACCACAAAATTTTCCAATATTACAGAAAGAATCAAATGGAGAACTTTTGGATTTTAACATGCTTTGGAAGGAAAGTCTTCTTGGGCGTAAGGTAGATTGTTTTGAACACGTTAATGAATTTCCATCGATGAAAAGACTAGAAAGTTGTGCTGGCGATGGATTAGCATACAAGCAGTTTAATGGGTGAGAGGAGTTTACATGAGTTTTACGTTGCTAAAAGCGTAAGGCCAAGAAAGGTATAGCTCTTCAACAAGTAATTGCTTTCCTTGGACTTACAGCTTAATCAAGTTTAGTCGTACTTTACCCTCAGTGGCGGCAGCATACACCGTAAATCCTTGAACGAGCCCCCCCTGGGAACTTTTTCTTTCTGATGTGTTTGAATGGTGGCTTATAAAATTTCTTGAAATATGCCATTTAAAGTATTGATTTACGAAACTCATTTCTTCATACTATAGGAAGATTAGTTTAAATATAGGTTTAGCCTTAAACAATGTCTTCATCATCTGTGATGGGGGGTTTTTGCGGTTGGGAATTTATTAACAATTTGTAGTTCTAGTACGGGAACTATTTCGAGGGAGGTTTTTCGAAGGGGGCCAATTCGAGGGGGGCTTTTTCGAAAGGACCATTTGGGGGATTTGTGGTCACTCTGTCGCGAGAGTTTGTAGATAGCACTGCTTTGTTACGCATTGGTGAATCCTTAGCAAGGGTTGGGGTTAGTTCATAGTTTTGAGCACGTGTTCTGCTTTTGTAGTTGCTTCTCTCAGGGCGGCTGAGTGAATTTTGGATTGGGAGAAGGCTGATAATACATGCATGTATTATTTTACTTATCAATATTGAATAAAAGTTGCTTCTTAGATGTTATTGCCCCCTAGTCTCCCCCACTTCCAGGGTGCCTGCCATTAACACATACTCTATGGCAAATATGTATCCCAGCTTGGGATGAAAAAGTCTGGGATACTGATGAGACAGTAGCTTCTATCTCCCTTGTAGACACTTTTTTGTGCAAATGCCTATTCTCTTCAAGGACGCACAGATCGTTTTGCAGAAAGTCATTCATATACTCATAATGATACATGTATCATCTTTTTAGTTCAGTTTTGTCGGTTAGTTATTTTTAATTCATTCCCAAATTTCAGTGATTATGAAAGTCAATATCTTTATCGCTAAATTCTTCTAATTAGATTGCGTAATTGTCCTTTTGGAAAGCTGAGTTCTTAATGTCTTGTTTGCGGTTTCTTATTTGGCAACTTCCCCATTTCAGCCAAAGTAGGAGAGACATTGGTACCATACAAAATCGTGAAACTTTTCAATGGTGGTACATTTGATAAAACTTACAACAGAAAATACAAACCAATCGAATTCACTGTTCCAGCCAACGCCAAGAAAGTGCGCATGTACGCTGTTATAACTGGACATGGAAGCGATGACAATAACTGTGCGGAATTCTGCGTTACTTCGCACACGTTCATTGTAAATAAGAAGTACACTAACACTCGTGTTTTTAGTAACGCGGGGACACCGACAGGTTGTGCGGATCGTGTTCGAGAGGGCGTTGAACCAAACGAGCATGGGACTTGGCTATATGGACGTGACGGTTGGTGTGATGGACAAGAAGTCAACCCCTGGGTTGAAGACATTAGCGAACAAGTGGAATTTGGCGAGCAAAAAAATTCTATCTCATATCATGGATATTTCAATGGTAAAGATCCGGCACCGAAGGAGAATCCAGGATACATAATAATGCACTCATTTCTTGTATTTTACAAGCCTTTGGAGAACTAAGTATCTTTAGTAATTTCTCGATATTGATATCTCAAAAGTCCGTTACTTGTCAGTGATGTGCTTAGACAATTTTTCTGGATGGTGTGCATACGATAGTGGTTAAATATTTTATACAGCCAAATGTCTTCCAAAGTAAGTTGTATTTGCCGTATGCGAGCAGCACACATGAAAACAATGGCTCTTTCCCCAACTTTCAATTGCTGCATTCCCCGATGAACAGTCAACTTTTTTGGAAATTTTATGGATAGTGAGAGACGTTACTCTCCCATGGTTTGAACATTGAGGATTATTACTCCCCCAATTGTTTGGACATCGAGGTACAATGCTCCCGTCACACCCCCGTCAGCACATCTCTGATTCTTCCCTGTATTGAACTTAGAAGTTTTGTTAGCTGAAATTTTCTTGTGATAAAAGCATGTTTTTCGTAATGTATGACCAGTATTGAACAAGATTTCGTAGAACCTTTTTTCTTGGTAGTACTTCATCTGTCACCCTTTCTCGCACTCTCATCTGCCCTTTGCAATTTTTCTCACGGCATCACCTTTTTAGTAGCTTTTTACAGAAT
>OZ025268.1:17829783-17914783 GCA_964019165.1 Mastigias papua
CATCAGCTTCACGATTTCTGGATCATCAAGCCAATATACTATGCTGTTATACTTATACTTATATATAAATATATATATATATATATATATATATATTTATATATATAGTATATATATATATATATATATATATATATATATATTTATATATATATATATATATATATATATATATATATATATTACACACGTACAGACACAGCATTACTATGACCATACCTTTTACCATTTCTACCACCACCAACAATGCTAAATCGTCTTCCCACACTGCATGTACTATGCACATACAATGCAAGATATATATATTTATATTGTAGAACGAGAGTTTAGGTATTCCTTGAGTCTTCAGATATCAACTTTACTTTGTGCCCGTGAAATTTTAATTTAATCTTGGCTTTTACGAACCATTTATGTCGATATATAGTTTGGATATTCAGTGCTCACTGTCCCTGCTTTTGTAGTCCGCATTGCTTTTTAAATGACAACGCAACATTAATATTTATTTTACTTTAAAGTATGCCAATGAGTGAGGAAGTAGAAAAGCTACAATTCACCAGTTGCTGTTTCTCCAAGAAATCTTCAGTATGCCAACCTTTGGGAGATCCGGTTCCAAATGACACAGAAGCCTGGAGTTAATGGGTTTGGAGATAATCGGTAAGTTTGTAAACTGTGCCGTAGTTTTACTGGTATGCCTACGATTACCTGGTCGTCAATACCATAAATCCTCGAATTAGCCCCCCTTGGGGCTTATTGATTTCTGATGTTTTGAGTGGGGATTTATTGGAGGGGTGGTCTTATTCACAGGGGGGCTTCCTTCTGTGAGAGTCAGGACAAATGCGATTTTGAGGAGTACCTCTCAATTATGCATGTATCAGTGATACTTGAATCTTCATCTAAGGTATTTGAACGACAAACAATTTCATGATTAAATGTGTTCCTGCCGTGGCAAGGAGTGTGGCAGCCTCGATAACATGTTCACGTAAAAGTATTATAGCAACTTTGGATAAGACGTTTCAGATACAATAGTCTTAACTGCTTATCTAGTTACTTCAACTTGTTTTGAAATCAGGCAATACAGCTTACTTTAGAACCTTATCATTTTCTGGAGTTCGTTTCCGTGAATGTGCACACAAGTTGTGATAGGAATCATCGTCAGAAGTTCATTTAGCCGAACAGCTGTGGCTCTCCATGCTTGTCTACCCTGTGCTAGTCGATATAAATCTTATCACATATAAATTTGTATCAACCCTCAAACGAGTTTTCTAGAAAGCGTTGCATCAAGCAAAAAATAAAGGGGCCACACGTATATAATGTCGTCCGGTAGGGGGAAGGGGATATTGTCAATACCCGATGCTTTACGACATATGCTTAGAGGGGGAGGGGAATTTTCTCTCTTGTCGATTCGTCGCAAGGATTTTCGAAATTTGTGCAAAGTCATGGTAGTCTCTATGAATATACCATCTAGAGGTTGCCATACTGTTTATTAATTCTGTTGTACTAGGATGATACTAAGATGAGTGATTAGCAAAAGGGACGTAAAATTGGATTGTACTTATACCTAACCTTAAAATTCGATCAAGGGAAAGCGTTAACAGTAACTGCTGCCTGTATAGTTAGTCTTCTCTCCGCTTTACATACATTATTGTGTGAAAGTGGGGAGTATCAAAATTCGACGTCTTTCATCACTAGAAATGGGGGGAGCTTGTCGAGACGACCTTGCTGGATTAGGGGAGGGAGGAGTAAAAAATGGCTCATATATTGATGAAATCACAATGTAAACTTCCAAAGCAATGTGTAATAAAACGCCAAATCCCCCTTTATAGTCTTACAGCTCACATACTTGTTACTATAGTATATATAGGATGAACTGGGAGAGCAATGGGGGCACATTCCCCCAGTATTGAGCAGAGAAGTGGTGTTCCTGTTCTCCTAAAACCTAACCCTGCAAATTTTCACTCTAGCTGTCGGAAGATATATTGTTTGGTCAGGTTCTTTAGAATCAGTTGGAAGTTCCCCCTTTCCCTATCATCATCATCATGGTACATGTTTTTTCATAAGAAATTAGTTTACAAGAAAACAGTACTCGGCTGTCAAGATAGTTCAGTAGATAGTTCTAGATTTTTGAGACCTAAGAAAGTTGTTGCACATGTAAAATTCAAATATTCTCGCGAGACTATCATCTCTTTTACTTAATTTATGTAGCTTTTTTGTCTTAATGTATGCAATCGAGTGCTAATTTATGCTTTCTTGTGTTAATGTATGCAATAGAGTGCTAATTTATGCTTTCTTGTGTTAATGTATGTAATCGAGTGCTATGCTTGTGAAGTGCCTGTCTGTCTGTGTAAACACTGCAATGTTACACATATTCTTGCTAAGAAAGTCTTAAGAAAGTTCTAGTACTGAATTCATGATAAAACAGTCATATAAAAAAAAGAAAAAATATAGATGACATACAAGTATGACTGTTGGTAGTGTTCCATTTTCGTTTAGGAACGCTGTATCACATTCATCATATACAAATACAAGGCGTTGTAGGTATGCATGTACCAGTTGCATGCCTGATGGTCAAGTTAGACTGTGGATGTCTTGATATTTAACACAGCGGTGGTCCTAATGTGTTTCTGATCATCATCTCGAAATGCACTAATTGACCCTCCAGTAACATTTGAAAAAGAAGATGGTTGAACTGTCTAATTAGAGTTTTGCGCCCTTTATAAACCACATTCAAGCTCCCTTCATCCTGTTGTGTTTTTCAATATTGAGAAGTGGCGGTATTTCTTGTGTTACCTCTCTTAGAGATTCCCCAGTCTTAAGAAGAACAATGTCTACACGTAACTTATGATAAGGATTCTAACACGAGACCTAGCCCATATAGTTTCTTATTTGTAGACCTCTTTTGTCTTCATGTTAGTTCTAACGTTCCTTAATAGTTCAATAATTTTCACTCCGCATTCAGCACTCTATAGACTTTTTATGTGATAAATGCTAAGACAGGATACTCTAGGCAACGTGAGTCCCTGTATGCGACACTGCTACATGGATTATTCATAACTTCATATGAATTTGATTGCAATGAATGGAAGTGACCTCCAGATTCTCGATTGTCTACAGTGATTAAAATATTCGAATTTGAACATTTCCATAGTAATTTTGACTTTAGAGGTACAAGGTCTTAAATTGTTTGACGGTCTACATGTACTTTGCTTGCAAAACGGTTCCCCCTATACACAGTCGAAACGTATGTAGGTAGACGATATTGAGAAGCGGCAATAATCAAAACTTTACTTCAAATCCGAATCACTTTCCACTGGTCACTGTAACAGTGAACAAAGCGTTATTGATTATTTTGATATTTCGGATGATATTAACGAATGAACATCTGATGAATTTTTATTCCATCATCTCCCAATCCAATGCCAAGTTTTTGACGCTCATCTGACAACAGTGTCCCGTTTCTTTGAGTGAAAGGAAAGGGGAATTTGAATTACTTGTCTTGATGAAATAGTTTGTGACCCAGAGCACGGTTGAAAAGTGTTCTTCTCATTTTGCTGCGAACCTATGTCCTCTCAATATCTATTTATAATTTAACATAAGTACATATGTAGTATATACATTTGGAGGATAATTTCAGAAGTATACCATCTTAACTAGTAGACTGTTCTGTTTGCATTTATGATGGCTTTTCACCTATGATCATGGTGGAGACTGTACATATATGTGTTATATATATATATATATATATATATATATATATATATATATATATATATATATATATATATATATATATATATATATATATATATATATATATATATATATATATATATATATATATATATATATATATATATTTATATTTATATTTATATATGTATTTAACTAACTCAGAGCCACATTTGCCTTGTATATAAATATACATGGAAGGGACTACGTCAAAAATATAAACTTTTCTTCGGCGGAAACGTTTTGAAATAATATCTTCATCAGTACTGTTGAACATATTATATCGATACATTTACGCTGACGAACAGTGTATACTTTTCATTCAGTTTTTCTATATATATTTTTATTGATCTATATATATGTATAGTCTGCATATAATCTGATTATGTATCCATGGTGGCTTTACACCTATAAATGAGACTATACATTCATGTATTTATCCATATATCCATATATGTATATAAATATATATCTTCATATCCTTTCCGACACTAATAAAGATTATATGCTGATTGACGATCGATTCACTAAAAGCGATAGTTGTAGAGAACAAGAATATCAAATGTCACAAAACAGCGGATGACTTGTTGGTGGCTTTAGCATCCATAGAATGTCCGATTATTTTATCATTAAGTGGTAGCAAATCTATCTCGAAGTATTTTGCCAGGGGATATGAAGTCTTGATTTCAATATGGTATGTTTTGTGGGGATTCTGTTCTGGGAATAGAGAACACGTTTTTTTGGAGGAATGGTTTTCTTTGGCCCAGTACTAAAACTCTCTTTGCTCCTTCATGACTTCAGTACTAAAACTTTCTTTTGATTTTCTTATCAAGAATGTTCGAAGTTGCGAACCAGTACAGTGATACACAGACATACAGGCACTACACAAAAATAACACTCGAATGCATAAATTAAGACAGGATATAAACAACACAACACAATAGTAAGAAACATAGATTATAGCTCTGCGTGAATATTAGAACTTTCAAGGTATACGACTTAAGCAACTGACTTAGTGCTCAAAAGACCTAGTACTAGACTTTGTTAAAGTTCTGAGCAGTCGAGTGCTGCATTCTTATAAGGCACTTTTCTTATATAAAAGAGTATATACTGGTCATCGAGCAGGCTTAAAGTCTCGCTTCACATGGGGTTGTTAAGTTAATTGTTACATACTTCTATTAACATTCATTGATTTATAGAGTCATGTTAACTGTGTTAATTTGATGAATCATATGCAATTATAATCCATTGCTAACCCATTAATGGATACCTTAAATAATGCGATAAAAATACTTTCGTTTCAAATTGACATATAAGAGAAATATGACCAAGGCTTCAATTAACCTCTGACTTTCTCCTTGAGGATGAATTTGGGCGTCTATTATTATCGCTACGAGCTAGTATTACAGATTTTAAGGTATCAACAAGAAATTCATTCGAACTGGTATTTCATAAGAAAGAAGAGTCAAGAAGAGACGAGAAATATAAATATGATACATGTCATGATGATCTTCCTTTGATGGTCCCTCCCTGATGATCTTCTTCTTTCGCTGATAGTTTTCTGCCATTATCTTCTTGTGATTATCCTCCTCTGATGTGATCTTCGTTGATGATCTTTCTCTTATCTCTGATATGATCTTCCTTTGATGATCCTCCTGTGATATCATATTCCTTTGATGGTCGTCCTAAAAAGTCTACCTTTGATGTTCTCCCTTTAACGACCTTGCTTTAATAAAACTAGTGTTTCTTCTCTTGCTTCGATACAAATAGGCAGGTCCACTTTTAAAAAGACACAGTAGTAAAGCTCTCTTTGAGTTTCTTTCTTTCTTTCAACAAACCATTCCATAGGCGCATATTCCATTCCCTTGTTAGGCCATTTAAAACTCAAAGAAAAGCTGTTATTACTCAATTCTCAAAGCTTTGTATGATAACTCAACTTCCACCAGGGATCTCTTTGCCCTACAACGATTTAAAAATGGCCTTAACACATATTTGAGGAGGTGAGTGGATGAAACATAATCCTTGGAAGATCAGCCATACCTTAGATTCCTTTTTACTTACTTTAGCTGTTTTAAGATTTTTTCTTATTTCTATTACACACTTTATTACAAGAATACCTTGCTTTTTGCTGAGCTTTCATATTCTTAAAATTTGTTTATTTTCAGCCTACGATTATTATTAAATCCTAGGGATTCTATGAGGACCATTAGTTTTCATATGGCCTATATTCTTGTAATAAAGGGTGTGCAACATACACTCCTTGAAGAGTTCCTGAGTTGCATAATAGCGTAATGACCCTCAAGTCGGACAAATGAAATTTTCACTTGTTTTGTCTCTAAAAAACTCAAATTTCAATGATTTTGAGCCTTAACATTCATATAGAATATTTTCTTGTGAAAAGTGTGTATACATTTTATAACTTTATTACATGGATCTTTCATGTATAAAGAACATAAAGATGAAAATAAATAAAAAGTTAAATAATTAGCGAATTCTGATTTTTGCATGTTTTATTTTTTATATACAGTCATATTTTACGTGATATCACATCGGGAAATTGAAATGAAAGTTTGAAGTATATCGTAAATTAACAATAAATAACGAATTTTAAAATTTGGACACTAGCTGGGATTTGCTTTATTTCTGATCTTCCTGGGAGTCATGTTTTAGTTAGGATTTTACTGAACTCATCAAAGACTTCCGTAATTTTCTTTTGAACTGATAGAGCGAGAGGATTTCCTTTATTTCGATATGTATTTCATTCCATGCTTTGAGCCCGGAATGGTGGAAGCCTCTTTTTATACATTTCAACTTAAGCCTTGGGATTTTGAGATATCTATTGTTTCTCATGCTATACCTAGAAATTTCATTCTCTGACTATACCTTGTACAGTAGCTCTCAGGGCACTGTTTATTTACTATTTTGTGTGTCATGACAGATCGATCAAAAGAGATGATCTGATCAATGTTCAGCATATTAATTGCCCTGGGATTTTTTGTTTAGCACTTCCAATGATTTTGAGGGACCTGTCCTGCGGAATTCAATTTTCTGTACCTGTTATAAGTTTACATAACTATTGAAGGATAGCTGCCAGTGGACAAGTCTAGCTCAAAAAACATGACATTGTTTACGCAAGAATAGAACTCCCTTAAAGCCATGTTATTGAAAGTCGATGTAGTAGAGTTTGATTTAACGCGAAAGAACAAGGACAGCGTATTCCTTAGGTACGATCAGCTCTTTCCACACCGCCATTGAATAGATTGTATTTTCATGAGAAAATGATTTTGTTCGTGATTAAGCTTCGGTTCTGTGTAGATGCATTGTGAAAGGAAAATGTAAAAACACCCGCCCTTTAACATTGCTCTGTTCAACTGGCTTTTCTGTGCTACCGTACGTCTTATCCTCGCTTATCTATATTGCGGATTGTTTGACGCTAATAAGGTTTTCTATCATAACCGGGCGCCTCGTTTTGGAGCCAGCCTTTTACCGCCCGAACTGCCACCGCAACATGTCATGGGCCTTTCTCCGTGTTAAGTAGATTTCAGAAAGCTCTCTGCACCGATCCCAGGGATAGCACGATTATGTTGGAGAAAAGAGGACCGGCTGCCGGTCACCCGTGCTGTCGCAGTTAGTAAGTCCTTAATCGCGGCTGTGAGGTGAGATGCAAAAAGGAGACGGACCTTGTAAAATATGAAAGGAATATTCCGAAAATATTTTATAGATAAGAAGACGGAACGTGAATAACAGCCGAATGTCACTTGGAATTAACTCATACGGTCATCCAACCTGCACCAATCTAAAACAGTCATTTTTTTAGCTTAGAGTTGGTTGGGATAAGGAAAACGGAGAAATCCGTTGAGCAATATTTTCATTTTTGTATTATTTGGTATTTGTCTCGAAATGAAGATCGAAGTGTAGGCAACCTTGGATGCAGTATCATTCTCATAATTACTTCCAAACTAATCAACATTGCTACTCGTACAATACATTACATGTTCTGTTGCAGAAATAAACCCTTGAGCTCTTCTCACCTAAACTTTCGGTGCTATGACTTTTGTTTGGCATCTATTATTGTTGTTCAACTGACAAAGTATGCCAAGTTAGCCATATTCATTATTATCATCGTTACTCAAGGGTGTATCACTCGTAGGGAAGTGTAACAGGGTTTTGTGATTTTTTGTGATTTGCTGTGATTTTCGTTATTATTTCGTGAATTTGTTGTGATTTGCTGTGATTTGCTGTGATTTTCGTTATTCTTTCGTGAATTTGTTGTGATTTGTTGTGATTTGCTGTGATTTGCTGTGATTTGCTGTGATTTTTGTTGTAATTTTGTGAATTTGTTGTGATTTCGTGATCTTTTGTGATTTTCTCATTGATTTTTGTGATTTTCTCATTGATTTTTGTGATTTTCGATATTTTTTGTGAATTTTTCACAAAGTGCGTGAGATTTTTCCGAATGATATGCCCCTCGTTCGTAACTGTTCTCAATTTCTGTATTGTAAGCCTTATTTAATAGCTCCATTACAACTAACTGAAGGACACTAAAAGGAAAAAAATCAAATCAATACACCACAATACCTGTTGAGAGTCTTTTATGTACACTGTTTTGTAGGTTGATTTTTGTCTAGATGGCTGAGATTGATCCAATAACCCAACGATTGCTAAGAAAGCTTTGTAACTCCTTGTGTTTTTGGATCCTGGGGCAACTCATTCCATGCAACCGCACCAGCTAGCGAAAGGGAACCCTTCCAAGTTTCTAGATTTCTACTGCATCTCTAGGTGTTGATATTTTTATTCTACATATCCCTGCATCTGCTTGTCATGTTGGAAATACACCAACTTTTCTCTATTGCTTTGTACAAGTTGTTCCACCCTGTGATCCTCCCTACTATCTGGAACTGAAGCCGGCTATTTGTGCGGATTCAGTTAGCACAGCTCCTGCAAGTTTTTTTCTCTGACCACTTATATCTATAATGAATTTTTAAGGTATTCTAGACAGTCAGAGAACAATTCTATACGCAAACACTATACGCAAACACTAGGCAACAAATTACAGTTTTGTATCGCCTGCATACCATTAATTCTTCTCGCCTATTCTTTACGTCTGTTCTTTGCTTTAGGAGTTTTGTATACGATAAACGTATTGTGGCTTAGATTGTTTCTCTAGTTTACCAGCAGTTTATGCACAATAGATTTAATTCTTAGCTGAGGATAGAATAACCAGCAACGAAGAAATTCCAGCCTTCATTTACAGCAGGATGCGAAATATTTATACTTTTTATTGAACTCGGCAACACCTTTCATGTTTGATGATATATTACTCGGAATAACGCAGACTCTTTGTTCCTTATCTTGGTTTATTTGTCAGAGTTCTTGCTAGGTTTACTGTTCCCTGTCTGAATTTACAAAAACAGCTATGAGTAATGCAAGTTTCTTGCAAGAATTGCACCCATTTGCCTTATGGCGAATCACTGGCTCTATTTGGAATACCAGATTCAGCTCTGTCTCACAGTTGGTACACCAGGAACCACTTCCATTATCTGAAAATCATTACCTCCATTTTTGAAATTTATAACTTAAAGGTAATTTTAATTTTGCTACAGTCGAGATAAAGTAAGATTGCTTTCGCCAGCTACCAAATGTGGTTTTCAATCACGACGCTGTAAATGATAAATGCATAGAGCAAAAGCGCATAGTATTTTATGTTCCACTAATTTTATTCATTCTGATATCCATTCTTTCTGTTTGTTTTTCAAATCGACTAAAGATGGCTTATCTATGGAGAAACACATCATCTAACTTCATGATTTCCACTACAAAACTGAAGGAGCTTGTATTTTGAAAGTTTTCCTTTGCTGGAATATCTTAACCTACAACACTTTTTTAGGAATCAATTTATTATGGAAAACTGCTTTTCGAAACTATACGTGCAAGGTCTTTTATGAGGCAAATTGACTATGACTGGCTTTTGAAGATGAACTTGTAGATGTGTTCGTCATGCGAGCCTTTGTTTGTCATGGACGTTGTGTCGTGAAAACAAACATCCCGAACAGAAACCGCTTCATTGTAGGGTGAGCATGTTTTACAGTCTTGTTCTCTTCTCAAATACATGCCATCTCATCGAAAAAGGCAATTAATGTGAGATGAATTGATGAAGAAGCGGCCGACAGCCAATCACCGTGCTCTTCTGTGCATTGTCTTAGCGAGAATATACTCAGCTCTTCTATTGTTCCTAGAATGTTTCGTAGTCAATGGTTCGCTGTGGGCTTGAACGGCTTTATACGGTAATGAAAAGGAATTGCTCCGAATCAAGCGGGAAAGGTGGATGAACTGCATCTGATTAAGCATCGGGTTGCCTATAAAAAGGACAGAACACGGAGAAAAGCATTTTAGCAAGGCCTACTGTCGGCTCGGTGTCGTGAAGGCATTCGCTGGTTCCTACAAATACGACAGATACTAACTTCTATTGCGAAAAACAACATGGTTTTAAAAGGTAGTTGTATGGTTGGTCTAGTAGCCCTCGTTACTATACAATTCATCTCGAAATTAGATGGCAAAGCCATCCCCGAACATCTATCTACTGTAAATAAATTGATTGTGAAATCTACTGATCCTTGGGATATACGTGTTTCCAAAGCATGGAGTCTGCTACACTCATCTCCCTGCAAAAGACTTCAATACGGAGACAACTGTACGGAGTTAAAATCAAGGAAGAGAAACAGGATGAACATTTATACAGCTGATAAGGAGTTGAATGGTAAAACACTGACCACTGTTTTAGTGGAAAAAGTCAAAGGAAGCTTCAAGAATAGCGATGCTGTAATGGTGGTTGACCCTTATCCAGATGCACATTTTGGTCATACAATTATAGTGTTCCTAATCGACTTCGTTGAAAATCCTCGACATTGTGGCAGAAAAGGAGTTTTCTTCTTAACAGGTATGTTATCATTCGTCGTACGATTTCCTTCCATTGTTTTTGCTAGATTTGGAAGATGTTGTATATAAAGTGCTTATTAGCAGACTTTGAGTAATTAATACTATGTAGCAACTTTACCGTTCGATCAAAAATATGAAGCTTAAGTAACATCCACCGCTAAGGCAGACATGGAACTCTGTAAGGAAAATTGTATCGCTCATTGTAGGGGACTTTTCAACTTTCACTGGCTTGTAAGTAAATAACCAGAGAGAAGTCGGTATTATTACACATTTGTTGCAATAGTTGTGAAATTCAACGATGAGTTTTTATATGCCGTATTGAAGTCCATTCACAAAGAGAGAAATGTCGATTTATTGTAATGGTCAGTTTTACTCTCGGTGCATGGCTAGTTAATATTTTCAGGAAATGATTTCTATCGTATCCCTTCCTTTCACTAGCTGCTCGTTGTCATAGACCAATTTTAGTATCTCCTGTTGCCTGAGTTTGAGTTCTACTGTATTATATTGAATATGGGAAGTTCTTCTAAATACCATCTTTGTCAATAGGCTCTGATTTCGCGTAGTCAAGATTGCTTTTTTTATGTGACGTCTTTGCATGTGCGTCGTGAGCCTTAGAGATGACTAGTGTGATAATCGGTTATGGTGATCAATAGAAAATCATTGAGATATGATCTTCTCTGAATGGTTAAGTTATCACAAGTTTTGAATACGCCGAAGGTACGGTGTGCAGCTTTCCAACAACGACAACATTACGCATAGCTAATCAAGGTGATAAATTGATGCATATAATGAGCTAAGGTTTCCTTCTCATTCAGGCGTTTATCAGTGATTTGATGAAAATTGCCGGAATCTATTGCAGCACGTATTCACTTGTCTTTGAAGAGTTTGATCCTGTTATTGAAACAAGTTCGAGACTAGTGTTGTGGTTTTACCTATTAGTAACGCCTTTGTTAATGACAATCTTGTATTTGGTTGTCAATCGAACGGGGGAGGAGTGGTTTTCGCGGAGGAGATTTTAAGAAACAACCCTTAGCCGTACATAAGGTTTAAAAATTGAGGTATTTCCATGTAGAAGCCGAAAAGGATGACTTGTTCATGAAAAAATGGGGATCGGTAAACATTTGACGTCACAGGAAACTGGTCGCACGTTAATCAGGGAGGTACGTCCAAAGATTCCGGCCGTGCTCTCTTTGAAAAGCGCGATTTCACCTTTTCTATACTATCCAACTTTCTTGTTGCAACCGTGAAAATACGAAAGACCATGCCTCCTAAATCAAAGCTTGAACCTGAGATTTAATGGAGTGCAATTTGAGAATCTATTTTAGACGATCATGGGGAAATGTCATTAGTATCGCATTGCGTTCTGCAATTGATATACCTACCAAGCTATGTGCAGGGGACTTTCCACTACGTTTGGCCAAGCTGGGAGACACAGAACTTGGCATATTTATATTTGTATGTATGTATGTTTACATGTCTTAACACTTAACTTATACACCCTCGTAAACCAGCATTCGCTGAAGGGCAATCCCCTTAAATGATCTGAAAACGAAGTGAAATTGAAATGAAAGTGAAGCAGACTTACAAGCATTTTGATCAACTTACCCAGGGCTCTCCTATTGTGTCATCGAGACACAATGTAGTTTCATTTTCATGCCTCTTTGTATATAATTTATATGCATATGTATATTTATGCATGTTAATAATAATTTCGTTAAAGTCAATGGAACATATCATTAATGAAGATCTATTCAACGTAAAAAGCACCCCATCCACCAATGTATCTTCGGCCTGGCAAGAACACCACTTTATTTTCATGAAAAGCTGATAAGGGACCAGGAAAATCTGCCTGAAAATTTTTATATGGTTTGCTGCTTTCTTACGTCATAGATAGGATCAACTGTAGCAAAATGTTAATGAAAGTTACTGCTTATGAAAATTTCACCCTCGCAACTAAGTTAAATTTGGCAGGACAGTTCATAGTTTGATAGTGGTATTCTCAAGTCGTGTTTATATATCTTCAAGGAAATGGCAATGGAGAATGCATAAGCATCGCGCAAACAAGATCTTGTCGTAATCGAATTGGGCATGGAAGAAAAGGGAGAAGAAGGTGTGAGATCAATTTCATTCCATTGGTACACACAGAAGGTGATATAAATATAACGCAGCGCCTGATTTGTCGGTCAAAGTACCAAGGGTTTGCAGCCTGCCCAGAACTTGCTGGGAGAACGTTGCGAAGAGACAATGACAAGTGCTCGAATTCCGGTCGATGTAGCAGCCAGAATAGAGGATCGTTCATTAATCCATTTCTGAGATTTCTCTCGATCTGTGAAAGATGTGACTATGGGGTCCTTATCTCGGGTGGATGGAATGTGCATATGAACCAGAAGAGACACCTGGAGAACATGAAAGATATGCGAAAGTACTTGAAAAGTAAAGGATTCTTGGAAAGGAAGATGAAGGTCTTCTATGCCAATAATCGCTCAATTGATCGTAAGTGTCTTATTTGAAATATTTTTTGGTTCGTATAGTACCTCTGCTCTCCAGGGCACAGCCGATCAATTTTGGGGGTCAAAATATTTCTGGCGTTGGAAGTACTAGGTTTTGCAAGAGCGAAAGTCTGGTACATGGAATGAATGCAAAACACTTTCTTGTTAAGAATCATTGGGGGTAAGAGGGGGAATCAGGTGGCGAAAATCCTCCTTGTAGCACTGGACTTCCGTTTTGTTGGAAAATAGTTTATGTTGTCGCAAAGCTGATGCAATCAGTTCACTCTTCTAAGTGTCATATTTTGAAAGGAAAGGCCTTTTAAAAATAAATAGCAAAAGTAAAGCGGCATTGAAAAACAAGTATGCTTTTTATATTTTTCTCGGAAAAGTTACATTTCTGGCGTCTTCTATGAATTTACCTATGATGCTACGCCTCTTTCGTTTATAACCTAGAAAGATAGATCTTTGCTTGTTTAAAACTCCAAAAGCTTCGAGCAAGGATCTTTGACTCAAAAGTTAAAGACGAATGCTTCAGAGCATTAAATAGTTGCTCTGAGTTTATGCAGCAGCATTGAACTGTACCCCTTTTGAAAACAGCAGGGTTTTGATAGTTTGTTTTTAAAGGAATCCTTCAAAGCCCCCTTGACGTCCGCAGTCAAGTCTTTTTTATGGGGCTTTGCTGGAATTGTGAGCTTGGCATGTCTCATAGCAAGGAGAAAGAGACTCTCCCATTCTGTTTTTTTGTATGTTTTCTCTGTAAATCAGGGCAACCTTTCAGTAGGTTCATCATATCACGTATTAACTATTTGTTCCATGTTAGATATTAAGACCAGAGGATTGGCACAATCATGCAGGATTCTGCATGAGATCTAACCAGCTTTGGTATTTAGTCCTATGTTGAAGGATGAGTTGCTTCATTGTCCACTACGGTGTGCTAATGGACGAACTCCCCTAGATATCATTGGGAAATAATTGGTTTTTTCGAAGAGGAGACGACTCTCGTCTTTATAGATGAAGATATTAGTGTTGCTGTATTTATATGCATTCTGTAACGTAACAACGAGACCTCGAAGCTCTGTATTAGAAATAGTTATGCGACCACCAGTCTCCATAGTAGATGATCTGAAGTGTGTATCGACACTTCAAGGCTTGAGTGGTATTAAAACTTTTTGCCCAAACTTTCCTAGCACATTTTAAGTTCAAACTTCAATTCAAATCAATGGAAAGGTAATTGTAAAAGACTCATTCGCATGTCTCTTTTGTAAAAGACTCTCTGCAAAATTTATTCAACATGCATATACTGTAGTTCTGGAAATTTGCCGAATTTTCTCGCACTTTGGAAATATTGAGAAGTGTGATATCCCTAAACTCCCAGTAGCTGCACCTTTAGGTGATGTGCACGATGCACATTACGTTCAACAAAAGTTTATCTCCTTTACAAGGGTGAAACTACCAGGGGGTGTGGGAGTGTGACTCCCCATCAAGAGACTGCGCAATTGGCTGGGAAATGGAATCCTTTACTATTTGACATTTATCACCGCTGCAATTCTGTTGTTTCCAACATGTTTTGTTATAGATCTCAGTTTTTGCAGGACAATTTCCAATTTCGCAGGGCAAAAGTCCCTGATCCCCCCCAAAGAAAGTATGCTATTTACCCCCTGGTGCATTATGCATGGATTTATTGGTTGGGGGAAGAGGGAGGGGGCAGGACCGTATCTTGTTGTTAGCTATATATTTGGCCCGATTTCTTTTGTGTTAATCGGAGAAAGTATCAAAAACAGCCTGACTATTTTTACCCTGTTCTATCGCTTGACGATGAACTAGTCTTGAAATTCGTTTGCGGTGAATGATATTTTTATCTCTGTGTGTGGTGTCTTGAAGAATTTGCTAATCTATTTTATAGCTCACCATTCTTAAATGGTCATCATCTTTAAAGGGTAGGAAAAGGGAGGTGGATGTTGATAACGTTGAACTCAGTGGAAAACAGAACTCTCTTGTATTGCATATGCGCATTATGTTGAGGAAGATCCACCAGCTAGGCAATGGGTTAATGAATGAAAATGTATATCTAGCTTCAGCCCTGGTGGTTATTTAGAGATTTGATTAAAAGCAGTTCAAATGAGAGATACCACCAAATTCAAAGTTCTGAATTCTTCCATAACTGTGTTTGTTGAGAAAATAGGGTTAAAATGCATATGACTAGTTTGTTTTTGATGCAATTCAATGTCTTGTAACAAGAGAACAGGCAATGGTTTATGCCAGGGGTGTACAGCATTTGGTCCGGACCTCAATGGAAAAGCTTTATTTTAATTTTATTGCAACATTAGCTTCAATCTGCTTTGCAAGCTTTTTGCAGTATGGTATAAGCACATCCATAAAATGTTTGTCTTTCCTTAAGTTGATATTTGGCTGAAATCGTGTAGGTTAACAGGCCATTAAAAAACTTGGCTGTCGTCTGGAGGTTGCCCGTTCCTGGCCTATGTGATCATGTTTCTTACATAGGGGTTTCTTATAAAAAGAAAGACACACACACACACATACACACACACACACACACACACACAGATATATATATATATATATATATATATATATATATATATATATATATATATATATATATATATATATATATATATATATATATATGTATATATATATTTATATGTATATATATATTTATATGTATATATATATATATATATATATATATATATATATATATATATATATATATATATATATATATATATATATATATATATATATATATATATATATATATGTATGATAGCTGTATAGTGCACTGCCAGTCAAACACCGTTGCAAGTTCTTTGCTGTTAAGTCAAGGGTGAAGGATGATTTTCAGATGCAGCCATTCTTTTTAAATTTAACTCTATCAGCTGTTTTGTTCAGGCCTGTAGCCAGGGGGTGGCCTGGGGAGTAAGGCCCCTCTTGAGATCCAGAAAGTGAATTGGTGCCTCCCATCACTTAGAAATGGAGCACGCTAACTCTTTTTTGAATCAATTTCTTCATTTGTCGGATTTCAACCAAAGTCATGTAATTCAATGCATTTTGAACACCACTTGGGCTACTACATCGCCCAGCTGATTGATGCTCTCTACGCTCAGGTTATCTGTCCCCCCCCCCTACAAAAATCACCCTGGTTATGAGCCTGGGTTTGTCCCAGTGATCGCTGCTACCTTTATGCTGTTTCCCTTTGAATTAAGCCAATATCAGGTAAATAAACGGAGTTAGCAGATGCCATTAAGGCAGGGAATACCTCCCTTTATATACATGTACATACATTTGCTATTTTTTTAAAAGGAGTTTGCTTAAAGGCGCGGCTATGTAGCTGATGTATGGACCTTCTGTCTACTAGAGTTAGAATAAAATGTCATACAAAAGAAAAAACTTTCTAGTCCTCAGCCGTCGCATCTCTCCCATTGGAAAATGGCTGCGGACTTTTAGTTTGTAGAAATGCTAGTCTTTGGTCTACATTCATCTTTGACCTACATTTAACCCAACATTGGTATGCACTCCAGCATCAAATGCTAGATTGTTTGACGGTCCAACTATGGGGAGAGGGGGCATTCGCGTAAAATCATATGTTGACTGAAAATGACATGATAAAACCACGTTGACTTCCTGTTGTTTGGGGGGGCTATGGTCCCCCTCTTGACCCACTAGCATAGGCGTCCTCACCTTACATTTTTAACTATGTTAAATTTCACTCAGCATCGAATGCGACGGTGTTGGCTGACCCAAAGTAGTGATCAGACGGCCCCACGTTTCGCCCGACATTGTGTTAGGTGAATTGCTGTGTGAAGTGCTGGATCGTTTGACTGAAGCTTAACGAGAAGACAAACTTTGTGAAACCCGAAATCACTGTCTGTTAAATAGCAAGCTAAGTGAATGTCAAGATTGTGGTTAAAAGATCAAGTTGAACTGAAGATAAAAGAATCTTTGTAGAAAATATGATTGTTGAAAGTGTTTTAAGACATCACTTATACAGAATCAATTGTAAGATCAAGCATATGATGAATTAGGTGGTGTGTTTTCTGTCCTGGGCCTCGGGGCCTAGTGTTGGGGCTGTAGTAGATACAATTGAAAACAATACAATTGAAAATAATAAGTAGCAATGAATCGAGTTTATTTTTTACACGAGTATGTATGTTGTTTGTATGTAGTTGTATCTATTTAATATTATGTGTGTAGTAGTATGCATGTTTGTAGTATTTATGTACTGTAGGTAGTATGTATGTTGGTATACCTATGTAATGGTATGTATGTATCTGTGTGTGATGTATGTTTGTAGATGTATATCGAGTTTATTAGTTTGGTAGTTTATCGAGTTTGTTTATTTTTAGGGCCCACTATAACGTAGAAGTGGTCGTTAGATTACCACAGACTGAGATTTGAAATGGGCAGAGTTTGAGAAATATTTACTTTAAAAGCAGTTGTTGCAAGCCAGAGAAAAAGGAAAAACCAGACTATTTATCTCTAAATCTTAGCTTTATATGAATATATAAATATGATAATGACAAGTGGCCATAATGGGGGCATCAAACCAGACCATTTCATCACTGATAACACACAACGTAAAACCATTTCATGTGTGTAGACAATTGCTATCGGCATGAATTTTTCCCTTTCTTTCTTTGTTCAGGGAGAGACAGTTATTCATTGTCCGTATTTCTCTAGACAGTTATTTGCCATTCTTCAACACCATATAATTTTTTGGGAGGGACAGTTTTTCACTATCGTGGTTACTCAAATGAATTAATGCTTTGGACATCTTGCTTAGGCGATTGTATCTGGCCTTGTTAATTCAAGGACGGTTGTATCATAGTCAACATGGGAGGGTGGCACGAGTTAAAGTCAGAGAGAACCTCATGGTTGGTTGGATTTTGCGAGCATCAGATATAAAATATATTTTAGGCATTCTCTTGCATAAGTCAAAGGAGGCTCTCTTAAAAGTCATCTGTGTTCGAATACAAAACTTGCCTTTAAATTTGAAACAGGAAAATGAGCATGGTTGAACTGCTTTTGGACAAAAATGTCTTCTACAGAGGTGCAGTTATTGGGCTTATCTGTGTTCGAATAAAAAGTTTTTCACTACATTTACAACAATAGACAAATCATAGCAAAACTATTTATGGACACAACTGCTTCTGCTAGGAAGGAGCAACGATATGGATTTATCTATGTTAAAGTATAAAATTGCTTCCATATATTCCCAACATATTATCAGCATTAAAAAGAGCACAGCATATCTATTTATATGCAAAAGCGCTGCTGTCGTAAAGGTGCAAAAGAGTGGTACTTATCTGTGTTTGAGTAAAAATTGCCCCATACATTATCAACATTAAAGAGAGAACAGCAAACTGAATAAACTAGGCCAATTTCTGTCTTATTTTATCTTGCAGTCATTTAGGTGTTTTGGAATCGGTTTACATCAAGACTCAAAACCCAGTCTTGTGTAAACAAAAAGAGTTCGTTTTTTCACTTGGACTCTTCAAGTAAACAATGGTGAATAGGTGCTAATTGGCCAATCATAGGGCCAAATAGACGCATTATTCATCATATCACGTGTACCCGCATCTGGCTATATATTTCGTTTCACCTTTCGGTCGCTATCCGACGTTTCATACTCTGACGAGTGTCGGACGAAAAAAAAGCTTTCAGTATGCTAAAGCAATGTTCCCGCTTTTTCGTGCTATAGTGAAGTTCTGTAGTACCAACAGACTTTTCTTGCAGTTATATTAAAGGCTTTTAGTTGATATTAGTATCAGTTAGATTATAAGTCATGTAGTTGACTCATTCTATTTGGACTGTTCATTAGTATCCTAAACACTGTACTGTACATTGGATTTTTTTTAGGCTGAATAAATATAATAAAATCAAATGAAGTCAAAATCAAAGACGTATCCAATGGCTCGACGCCATGTTCTTGAATTTTCGAATAGCATCAACTTGTGTGCCAGTTTTGCTCTTCTATGAGAAATGTGTTGTTTGGAAAATGCCGAATAATTACACTTTTTTTCGAAAGAAATAAGTATATAAGAAGTATGATGCTCAAATCAGGTTAAATTTAGGAAACATTTATGAAACACAGGCAGGCCGTAATTCAACAGTAAACTTGAAAACACTGTTTTTGCAAAAAGTTTTATATTACACTGGAAACATAATAGAAGCAACGCCCGTCTCTCAACCGTTTTTAACTAAATATTCTACTTTTCGTCTCACAGATGCCTTCTTGTTATAGGAAATGCGGGAAATATTTAAGAAACATTCAGGCTAGGTTTGACAAAATGTCAAGAAACATCCAACCTGTGAGCAAAAAGTTTGTCTCTTATATAAAGAAACGTGTGTGCAATCTAAAGCTTATAACTTTGTTTCTGATCGTTAAATTCTCTCACGACAGAAGCATCGAAGGCGTCACTGGTTGATGATTGGGCATGCGTTTCTCTCTTTACAACATACTCTAATATTTAAATTTAGAAGCAGGGTGCTGTGAGGGGGCAGAGGGGACTAGAAAGTTGTAAAATTGTTCTATGACAACACTGGATCGATATGCTTCGGTCTCACACGAAGAATTTACATGATCGGCTTTGCAGAGTCTGGGTCTAAGAGTATTTGCACTTTGCACTTAAACCGTTAGAGTGAATCCTCTTAGGTAAAGAGGTGTTTAAAGTCTTATCCGAAATCAAGCTAACGTGAATAGATCTCCAGCATGTGTACACAGCGGCAATGTTGGAAAAAACATCGATAAGAAATGTTCCCTTTTCCTTCTTTGCCAAGCTTCTTAAGCAAGAATTTTAAGCTCAGATTTGGTTTGAACATGGAAGACATTTTTCTGTTAGATTGTGTGAATAAAATGAGGAAAAATCATGAAATTTCCTACTCTGCTTCACAAGGAACACAAGGAATGTTGCTGCTCTGGTGGACGTCTTGCGTTGGGATGATGTTTAATCCGAAGAAACTATTCTTCAGGCTATTGCTATAGATTCAAGAAATTATAAGTCCACTGTTTTTCAGATACTCAAGACTTGGTGCAACAAGTGGTTCAAATTCTCCTGTGTTTTGCTTGATTAAATAGAGCGTTTAATCTTCGCAGATGATGAAATTTTCAAAATGTAAAATCTATGTTTATTCACCAAGGAATATTCCTAACACCGGTCCCGGACCTTTCTAGGTGCATTCTAAAGCATGCTCAGCTAATTTGTGCTTAGAATTACATTAAGATACTTAAGCGTCTGGATAATCACATATAGAGCTTAGGCCCATTCAAATGTTCTCCGAAGGGAGTCTTGGAAACGTATTTTTCAAATTGTATCTCGTATGAATGTGTTTACGTATGAGAATTAATTTATTTGCTTCTTTCATGGCCTTCTATCAATAACAGCGCTCCTTCTGTTATAATATCCCGTATCAGTGTCCATCTCCTATCGTGTTCTCTTTGGGGATATTTGCTCTTAAAATGCCGTGGCTTGTTTTCTTCAATGTACCACAGTTTTACTAAAGAAGCGCCGTCCTATAGCATCCTTGCGATTATGAATGTGCACTGTTGGACTGCACGATTCCCCTTTTTCATTCCGACCAAACTATGTATCTGCTCTCAATTTTTGCTTCGGTATCCTCAGCCTCATGAATGTCTCCCCTGCGTACGAACAATTCATAGGCGAGATCTAAGACGCCGCTTGCTGACGACACGAAGGAAAGTTCCCATCCTTATCACTGAAACGTAACACGATACATCCTTGAAATTTCGCAGAAGCTGAAGAGAAAAGGAAACGCTCCTGCCTCAATGAATGGACTCATCCTATGGAACAGTATGCTAGGGAAATTACAATGGATTTCAACTGTTTCAATTCAATTCAATTCAACTGTTACCAAAAGTGGTTCCTAGTATCGTGTCAAAGAAGGAAAGTCATTCTGGATCAATTTCAATTTTTAAACTAGACTTTAAATTCTGCAGGTATTTTAGACTAAGTCCTGCATAATTTTGAAGCATCTTGTAAGTAAATGAAGATCATTCGTTAATACAGTGAATCACTCACTGGTTCGTTGTTGTAAGTGTCCCGGAGAAGGGATGGACGGTATAATTCAGTCAAGAGATGGAAATTTCATGTAGAGAAAACTAGGGTAACCAGGACTATGGTTAAATTACAAAAATACTCTACAGATTTTTCTTTGTTTGGCATTCATATCCTCCAGCAAATTCATGTTTTCAGTAGAAGCAGACCTTTTCAGTAGCGGTCTGTTTCTCAAAGAAAGCTTTGAGCAATATGAAAGTCCATTGACTTGAAACGTAAATACTGGTGTTAACATTGGCCCGTTCGGCTAAAAAATATTGCGCCCATTTTGCGATGAGTGAAGTCAAAGGTTTCCATGTATTTTTGTTTCTGCACTGTATGATAGCTATGTAGATACTTACGGTAGATATGTAGCAGAGGAGCTCCTGATTTGTCAGAATTTGATCTTTTGCAAAAATAAACCTCACTACAGTACGAAAAAGCGGCACCATGTTTTAGAAATACTGAAACGGCTTTTTTCGTCCGACACTCTTCAAATAAACCTCTTGTATGCAATTCAGTTAAAACCAGAAGAGTCACTCGCGGATTAAAGTGCATAGCAAAGGATGCTAAAAATGCTGTCTAAGTCCTTTAGATTCAATACTTAGATTCAATTAGCGATCAGTGCTCTTTTCGCTTCTTTACGATTTCATTTCATTTTAAAATTCTTTAAGTACTAGGTAAAGTTTACAACAGTAATTGGTTTACAATACTGTCATGTTATTACCTATTAAGATCAATAGCTAAGAATATAAATGCTATAAGAAGTTTATGTTAAATATAATTTATAGACACAATTAGTGCCACCATGGACGTAGCGACCATGGGTGTGTGGGGTGTTTTTCCAGCGTGGAAAGTGTCAGGTAAAATTAGGTCTCTGCAGTGTAAAACTCAGGTACCTTTGGAAGACTTGAAGGCTACACATCTCTTAACCAAATGGTTCTCGCAACGTCCGCGAGTACCACCCACGATTGTTGAATAGTTCCCTTTTCATTCTTTGCTTTTAGATTTCATATGATTTCATATATTCAAGGGGGGTCACCCTTAAGCAATGACATTGATTTACAAGCCAATGTATCTCTGATTCAACATAAATTAGTAATAGTAAGCGTTATACGAGACACTGTTATTCGCAATTTAGTTTTTTTCAGATTCTGAATAAGCACCACTCAAGATCATCACCTCGTGAATATAAGGCCACTCTTATTGCCGGGAATTAGGTTCTGCTCGTTCATGTTAGACCTATGTTGAATGTGTGTTGTGAGCGTATTGTTTTGTTGTTGTATGTGTGTTTTATGTGCATCATAAGTGTTCGTGAGTTTTCAGTGAGTGCCTTTCCCTGTGTGTGTTTCTGAGTGCGCTTCCGTGTGTGTTTTCATGTGTGTGTCTGCGTAAGTCTGTCTCTCCTGTGTTTGTCTGCATATATTTGTGCGTGTGTTTGTGTGTGTTTGTGGTGTGTTTGTGTGTATGTGTTCCTGCGTATGTTTACGTGTGTATTTGTGTGAATGACGATGATTTTCAGTGACGAGAATGCGGCATCCACCAGCTCTTATCTGCACAATCACAACAGCCGTTTACAACCGAAACCGGACCACTGTGCGCACATTGTGCCCCTAATCGTTGGTCTTTCGGGTGATTGCTTAACTTTTAATAAAGGCTTGCTCATAGCCTTGTGGTCTCTCAGATCTTAGCGAATACGATTGGAAATAATTGATTATGTTCGGTTTTTTCGGCAAGGTCTTGAGCTGACAGAATATCCCGCTTTGATGCGGTACGTACATCTGTTTCTGCTGATTAGGCCAAATTTCTCTACTGTCTTCTTGAATACTAATCTAATTATAGTCTTCTTGCGATAGCGGAGATGTCAAGTCTTATGTTTCCAAACAATCTTAAACCTTCAATCTACCATTTATGTAAAAAAAGAAAGCTCCTTTAGTTTATTTCTAGCTTTTTGAGCTTCTAAAAGACTGTCCGCTGTGCTACATTTCATTCGTTTCCTCAGAAGTTTTTCATTCTTGGAAACATTTTGTATATTTTAGTCTTTGTATAAAACACATTTGTGTCTCCTTCTCTGTACAGGTGATTAGACCCCATAAATTTTGTCCTTTTTTCATCAAGATCTATTGAAGTTTTGTAGTTACAGAGGAAGCAAGATCGTGTTGTCTTGGCAAAACGAACTGCCATTGTGTTCCAGCCTCATTTCATGCACGTATACCTCTCTTTCGATGCAGTGAGTTGAGGCTCTACAGACCGTGGCCTAGAACACACTGTATCCATACTTTCGCGTCAAGACACCATCTCCCTCTATAAACATGAATGTTTCATCTTAACGATTTATGTCTATCCATTTCATCTTTTGAGACTAATCACACACTTATGATCGGTCAAATCAAGTATGCTAAGTTTAATCTCGCTTTTTGTGTAACTATAGGGCTTAGCCAGCGAGGTAGCTATATATAATTTGTTGACAAGCGACAGTCGATAATGCATTGTATTTGGGGTAGCGGGAACCTAAGCCCTTATTTGATACAAAGGAAATGTATACTTCAAATATAGAACCTAAGGACAAAAATTGCAAATTCATTCACCGCTAATTAACTTTTTCCCGAGAGGATTATGCTCTCACCCATTTTGTTCACCATCTTTAGCTTATGAAAGGTAAGAGTACCGTTAGCTGCCTTTCAAAGTACCGCCTTCCTATATTCTTGTTACCAATGGGACTTGTGTGCGGAGCCTTCCGAATTCAAAAGTAATGTGAAAGTGACCCAACTCCCAAGTGAGAGAGGGAATCCTTTGGCATGTCATATTGAAATCGTCTCGGGCAGAGCCCGTGATGTTTATTTGGTCACTCACAAAAACACCGCATATAAACTTGCACCCATTGGTATGAGATGAGATAATTTGGATTTCGTATATAGCAAGATGCTAAGATGCTATAATCGATTTTTCGTTTGTCGGGCGCTTTAATTAGTTGGATCAGTTTAGCATTGAAAATTCCGACTGCTAATTAAGACCGAACATCAATGCGGATTCACGCGGATGACTGTGGAGATGTTTTCTCTCTCGTTTTTTGCGTTCCGCAAGCTTGTTTGGTGGCAAGCCCAACATGCAATAGATCTATCTTAGTCCACATCAATCAGGCATATTTGATTTCGAATTTCTCACCGACATACGGGAATAAGAAACCTCAAAAGTTCATTACAAGCTTACCAGCATCTTATGTGCCATGATAAATGCAGTCAACATGGAGCATTTGATTAAGGCACAATGCCTCCTAAAGCATGTTGTTTACATCTATTGATTTACGTCACCAAAATGTACGCTCTAAACCTATTTGATCTTCTGCCAGCTCTGCCAATTCTTCCTAAGTTGCCTATGGAAATCGCTGTTTAGGCCTGTATAAGTCATCTAAAGTAAGAAGATCGTAATCTATTGAGTTTCGCACGAGAATGTACTGTCATCATGATGTGGAAGTGTCCCACTGTTCATTGCGATCTTGGGAGTTTGCATGCCTACACACTGGTTAACTTCTCTACGGCTCTATAGAAGCCCTGGGTCATCCTTGTCTGTTAAAACCTGGTGCTTATTTGTGGAAGGACACAATAGCATCAGAAAGTCATAGAACATTTACAGTATCTCTATACTGACATAGAAAAATCCCATCTCCGCCTTAAATCTCAAGTAATGTTGAGTTATACAAGGCTACTCGCAGCCAATAGGTGACTGGCAGAGTGGTTAGAGCACCTGCCTACTGTGCAGAGCATCGATGATTCGAGGCGAACCTTCGGTTCACTGCTGGAGTGTTTTCTCATTCCCTCTCATTCACCCCCTGTCTAGTAGTAAATGGGTATCAGATAATGGCTGCGAGAAAAGGAACTTCCACCCTACATCACTATGCGGACGGCCCAGGATAAGTGCCCTCTCTAACAGGTACCTCCCCCCCCCCAACGTGCGGAATCGTATATGGGACTTACTTCACCAAGCTAGCAGCCAAAAGTCGATTTGCTCTAAAGTAGCTCTCGGCCAACCAAGCTTTTAACTTCGATTATGACCTGAAATACAATTTTTTATTTAGTAGCAGAGGTACTATAGATAGGAAATTTCATGGACGGGGGAAGAAATGTAGATTTTTGACAAAAATATTATATTCGTATATTTGTGTTTTCAAGGCCGTTCTATTTTGTTATTTATAAAAAAATCTTTTCTTTCAAAATTGTTGCACTTAGATGGAAAAGAAAAATGACTGCATCAGTTTCCCCGACAAGGTAGGAACTTTGAGAATAGCAGCCATGAGGAATAAAGTTGTGAGAACCAGAAACCATCTAGAGCTGTGAAATTTGCATTTAATTCATTATGTTGTTTAATTCATTATATTGTTTTCCTGCAAAGTTTTGTGTCCTGGGATAGTCTCTCGTCAACATGGTTTCACCACATGTAGCAATATGAGACGAAGCCATGTTAATGAAAGACTATTCCAGGACACAGGACCGTGTTTCGCACAGGTCACAATGCCACAAATTCTATTCGCCTTGGCTCTTATTCTCAAATCTATACTTAAACTGAGCTGTAGGACCAAAGATGAAAAATTCTCGGCTAAAATGGCAACCTAGCTCTTCAGGGATGTTTTTCTACTCCTTGATCTCCTTCTATCTACGCCACTGATCAGTAGGTGTTCCATAAACTTTGACTAGGAGTGATTGTTGGTTGTTAAGTAGATACATGGTACCATAATCGCCATTCATTGATATCAATCAAATGTATGTATGATATCATAATCTCATATATCCGTATCTTAACAATATTTCAGATAAGATCTCACAAAGGATTGATGATTATTCCGTTGGTAAAATATAAGATTTGCGATTCGTCAGTTCCTTAAGATAGTGTATGATTTGTGAATAAGCTTTTTGTACTGTAGGATTTCAATGTTGCGCGATAAAACAGAAACGTTTTGTCACATACTGAAGGCACTTTTCTATTGACACTTTTCAGAGTATGGAGCTTCGAGTAGTCACAGAAAGGTGAGCGGAGACCTATACTATTTAATTTCCGCTCACCTTTTGGTCAGTATCCAATTGTTTCATCCTCGGACGAAAAGTGCTCTTTCAGTATTCAACAAAATGCTACCATTTGTCTGTGCAAGAATGAAAGGCATAAATTGCCACCAGTGACGTACCCAACGGAGAAATGGGAATCCGGACCCCCACTTTTCTAAAACATGGCCATGAGATTTATGCAAAAAAGTTGTAACATTATTTGGGGGGGGGGGTGATAGGTAGAATGCTTTGTTATTGTAAGTGATGTGTACGATATTGAAGACATGGAGCATAAAACCGTCTCTTTAAGAACTCAATGTTTGTGACCAACAATGCTATACTATCGAGCAAGATGTATTTGATTATTCTATAGTAATGGCGTTACTGATCAAAATCCTTTCACTGAAATGCTACAGTAAATGTTAGCAGTGGTGCTGCTAGCATGCATAGACTGGGGGGATTTTGACAGACCTGGCCCAATTGGACCACGCATAGAGAAGATCATCATAAAGCTGGAACATTTCCAAGAAAGGATTGATATCTAGCACAAACAGACCAAGCCATACGCTTTATTCGATGCAGCAAACTATATGATAGATCTTAGGGAGTGGTCATTATCTATGACCGGTGTTGGGACTGAAGATAAAATGGTGAGGTAAATGAAAAAATCAGCTGTGTTAGGTGGGGTAGAGGAATAATTTTTGACCACAGGGGTAGTGCAAAGACATATACCATATTTAGGCATATATGTACCCTTGTTTTATTGTTTTCCTTTGGTGGGGTAAAGAAAATTTGACTTAAGCAAATGGTGGGGTAAACTTTTCTTGAGGGCATGTAAAACTTTCTCTTCAGTCCCCACCCCGGTCATAAATAATGACCGCTCCCTTATACGGTATCATTGTTTTGAGTAGAATATGTGCAATGACGTGAAATTTAGAATTGATAGAGATAGTCCTACGCTTTTCTTACACCTCATCGAACGTTGGAATAGGACAGTTCGTCATTCATATTCAATACAAAATATCGCTTTCGACTCATTGAGTGCTCTCTCCAGTGTAATTTATTGCCAATGAAATCTAGCAACTATTTGACAGGATTCGTTTAAGGCTTTAAGTGTTACATTAAACCACCTTCTGCGAGAAGAAACCACTTCTAGGTGAAACTCTAGAAGTGCATCATGAGCTAAGTAAGATACGGTGCCAAAAGATCAGCAAAATGGCTAATTAAGCCTCTTAGATATTCAATAATCTGTGGCGTTTTTGGTTTAAATATAAGAGCAAACCTCAACGCTAATGTGACAAGAAGGTCTCCTCTTATTGTCCTAATCTGCATGGATATCTAGATCTTTGCTGTTTCATTATCAACATGGTAATGCACAAAGGTTATGATTGACTGCTAACCTAGGAGACTATATTACTCATCTTCAATTTGAAAGGATCAAGATATGACAGGATAGAGTGACTCCTAAGCTACTGTTGGTGTCATATTCTAAAAAATAACTCACAATAAGCAAAATCTGCGAAATAGTCGGCTTTACTTTTTACAATCACTATGTATATTTTAAAACGGTAAAACCCATCACTAGGTAATTATTGCTCGTTTCTCAGACAGGTACTAATATTTTCACATATTTATATTTTTCTCTTGTTTTTGTGCTCTCAAAGCTAGAGCTCTTGTAGACTTTAACAATTAAGTAAAGTATTATAGAATGAAGTGTATAATGTTGCAAGAAATGCATGGGAATTTGCAAGCTAAAGAAAATCGGTGACACGAGGAAGGCGCGAAAGGGAAATCATGTTGGGAGAACTGTATTTAGAATACAGCAACACTATCACTATCCACAGTCTTTATTTGAAACAAGACCACCGCCTGACAATATTACCTCCTCATTTTGCAATAAGCAGGTTTTACTTATTTTTAACTATGAGGTAGGTTTTGAGACTCGGTGTTATAGCTCTGAGGTAGGTTTAATTTGACATATAAGAGTGACCCGTATTCACGACTTGACTTAATGGTTTTACAGCTTCTGTGTGTGGCGTACGCTGCCGTATATTGACTTTCTAAAAGACAGCGCGATCCCTTTAATCGAGGACACCAGTAACCTTAATGTTACTTAGAGACTTTAAATGCGGTTGTTGAAAGTATAGCACCCAGGTGTCACAATGTGGGCTCTACTACCAGATTGGCGAGGAGCAGCCTCAAAACCTTAGAGTATATAGCCTGTTTGACATAATTTGAGAGGGTTCTAATTCTAAACTGGCCGCTGATTGCTGGCAACAACGTGGTTAGGCAGCCAACGAATATGTTCTTAGTCAGTGTCGTTGGTAGCAGGGACTTTGTACTCTCGTCGAAAGTCTATATACACGAGGAAGCAAATATACATAACCATAGCAAAAGCTCCTTTACAGTGCTTGTTTGTGAAATGTAGTATGCTAAGAAACTCCTGACAGTGGCGGTTTTGGGGATCGCGGGACCCGGGGCCAAATCATCTGCGGGGCCCTTGTTTGAAAGTCTCTTTTCGATTTTTCTTAGACGCGGGGCCCCTTTTGGGTTACAAAAAGCGCGGGGCCTGGGACCATGGCCCCCCTGGCACCCCCTAAAACCGCCACAGACTCCTGAGTAACACATACTGGAAAGTGGGATTGCTTTATATGCAAGTGGAACGGAGCAAGCGCAATGCAAGCAACTTTATGACGGGAGATAGTCTCATAACGGTACCTTTGGATCTCCTCAATGATGGCTAATTTACCGTATCCCATAAATAGTAGTAATGCCTCTTTTGCTTTACTTTTCGTGTTGTTGCTGTTCCTGGTATTGTTGCTACTGTTGTTATTATTGCTACTGGCGTTGATATCACTCTGTGGCCTAGGCTTACATGTGTAGAAGCCTAAGCAATGATTTACATATTGGTTAATTAATTGAGGTTTATCATTTTATTTATTTCATTCAGTAATATTGTAGTTAAAACAAATTAAAATCTTTTCTATATTTTAGTTGACAAAGACAAGAAAACCAAAGACACAGTGCCAGCTACTGAAGCGGGAGGAATCCTAAGCCATATTGGTGATATTTGCAGCATTGCTCCGGAATGCATAGATTCATTTGTAATATATCTGAATGGCCCAACCCTTATGAATGGCAACATGTTATTGTGGGATCGCAACAGAGATGGCATAGCCGACGGTACCGAAATACTCAAAGTGAGGCAGCTTCTTCAGGCGTTGGAAGATTGCAATGCATCGTGGATAACAATCATTGCAGATCAAAATTACGCTGGACATTTAGTCGATCGTATTAGAGATCTGCGGGCAAGAAAGGCACATAAAGTGTTCGAAAAGTTATCAGTGTACACGTCCTCAACTAAAAGGAGTTATACTTGGGATCGTGATTTCACGAAGAAATGGATTCAAGGAGACAATATTTGGCTGCAGAGAAATCAAACTGGTGTGGCGAGGAAGTCGAGGGAGGTTTACAAGGTAGGGAAAGTTGTGCTATCTAAAAGCGTCAAAACTATTGCACTTGGGACGGGGAAGTATATGTTATGCTGTATGCATATCCGTAGAAAAAGAGTGTAAATATGTACGCCGACACTCAAATGATGGCTAGAAATTGCATAAGGGCGCTTTCCTAATAGTGTGTCCATAGGTATGCCAAAACAGCATCTCTCCTGGAAATATAGGACTTAACGGGACATCTTCTATGAACATTTAGGTAGTGGGCCAAGCCCACTTTAGGGCCCGCCAATGGTAGCCAAGTTCGGTCTGTATGCCCAGAGAGAAGGTATTCCAACAGGTTCCACCTCTTGACCTCATCCCTTTGAAAGGTTGACTTGTGACCATTTATATTGTAAGGAAGAATAGTAAATCCTGAGCTAGTAGGCCAACGCTTTATTCTAGAGTTTCTACTTGGCTAGAAGAGGACCTGTTAGGTCAGTGGGCCCAGTAATGACAATCAGTGGCGCCCCGAAGGACTTTTGAATGAGGGAGGTATACTAAAAGAAGTTTACAGATAGGTTTGAGTAAAGCATCATATTTTCCATTATTCTCTATGCCAACTTTACAAGCCAACAAATTACCGATGGCTTCTGCAAAAAGCTGCCGCACCCCTTACTTTGGAATATCCCTGGTGAATAGATACAGGTGCCCATTGACCCACCACATGGCCAATTAGACGTGAATCTATCCGCACCTGGCCATATACTTCGGTTCACCTTTCGGTCATTATCGGACATTTCATTCACTGACAAGTGTCGGAGGAAAAAGTGCTTTCAGTGTGCTTAAGGAACGTTCCTGCTCTTTCTTGGAATAGTTGTATTATTAAGAATCTTAGTATATTGTGATGAATTCGTTTAATATACACGCTTTTTTATAAGGAACCACTTTATAAGGAACCTACATGTAGAAGGCCGAAATATTTAAAGAACTTGTACTACTAAAGGAAAAATCCCTAAGGAACTTTTCATTTTCAAATTCTGAGTGCTGTACTCAGATGCAAGTAAAGATTACATTACATTGGATGATATCAATGGAATAGACATGATACTTCTTGATTGAAATTATGCTTTTGCATATATAGAACTTATTTTCTGTCGCATTTGTGCTTTTGAGGTTGAGTTCTAGCCAGAATTAGAGGTGAAATTCAGAATTTCAATGCTTTTCTAGTGTCTGTGCCATGTTGTGGCACTCTATGTGCAGTGAAAATTAAGCAACTATTAAGGAACTTTTAGTACTAGAATTTGATAAAAAGAGGTCCAAAAATAAGGGACTTTTAGAACTAGGCCTTGAGCTAGGTTCCTTATAAGAAAAAAAGCGTGTATTTATATGAATCGTTCTTTCCAGTTGTACTATCCAGCCCTATTTGTTACAACAGCTATTAGCGATGCAGTCTATAGTGGTGTACAATATCATTTGCAATAAACAGAAAGATGATAGTTCCAAATCTTTTATTTTTTACTATTCTCCCATATTGCGAAAATTTTGCTATCAATAGGGACTAAGGGTGATAGCTATGGCTAAGGAATAGTTGGAAAAATAATAGATTACTGTGTAACTACATCGTTGTTTTTGATTGCAGGAAGTCAAAGGTAGTCTACCGACCAAGTTTTCGACGAGGGAGCTGTCACCGTTGGCTGGAAGAAATAGAGCAATAAATGGGAATTTTGGAGATGAACCTGGCTGCAGAATCACGAAGGCCAGCCACAGGTCAACGTATCGGCGGCCATCTTTCTTTGAACTTAGCAGAAAATGGATGAGACGACCTCGAGGTGCGAATGACGAGGAGACCAACCAGAAAGATGAGCCTGTAAAAACAACCTAAAGTGATCACTGGGTGTCATATTATACCTGTAGGTGCAAGTCTCTATTATACCTGTAGGTGCAAGTCTCTATATGTATTTTGCACAGTCAGTGCAATGTGGTTTGTGCAACCGAGTCGAATCGGCTTCGAGTTGCAATGCAACGTTTGAGTCAGCGAGAAGCGTCTGGCTTTGTCGATCAAATTATGGTCACGGTCATCAACCGGGAGTAACTCTATTACAATTTATAATTTATACGTAGCATAATTTGAGCCTGTTCTGCTGCCTCAGCAGCTAATTTGTGTTAAAGAATTTGGCTCAGTTTATGCTGAGATCATGTAAATACCATTTGTCGATGTGCAGTATTATTACACTAAGAACGATACCATTTTATTGCGGTATTTCAACTCTAAGCTGACTGCGGTCAAACTTCCCCTTGACAGCAACTGTACTTGATTGAGTTTCACTAGTCCCTTAAAGACTTCTGTACTGAATACGTTTTCTATTCATAAGAAACTGCTATATAAGAAACCTACACGTACACGGCCAAAAAATCTAATAAACTTGTGGCCACTTTCAAAGAACAAATCCTCAAAGAACTTTTCAATATCGAATATCGTAGTGAATGCAAGCAACCGAAAACTAAGAGGCAAAATTCGCATGAAAATACCCACGGCACTACACGTGTAGTTACAATTAAGGAACTATAAATGGGCTCTTAGCGCTAAAAGGTGTCCAAATGAGGTCCAAAAATAAGGAACTTCTAGGACTAAACCTTGTGCTAGGTCCCTTATAAAAAAAGCATGTACTGTATATCTGTTTGACTCAAACCTGTGCACTATCCTTTACTATTGAGAAGCTGTTTGGAACAGGTCATACTAATTTTGTCCTACTGTTTGGAACTGTCGTCTAGGCCTAAACAAGTACATATGGTAGGAGTTAACTGCGTAAGATACAGTTTCAATTATTAGAATTTGGTCCACAATGCTAACTCATATAGTCGCTCATACTATTTTGTCAGTTTCCCCATCTGGTTAGTTTCCTTGTTTGTATGTTTAACTTCTAACTGTCCTCTGAAAAAGGGCATAACATCCTTAGAGCATTCTGTGTGATACAAGGGCGAACCTTGCAATTTACAAGGGAGAATTTGACGCTACGTTTTACTGTCCGGCACTCCTAACTAGAAAAACTATCCTTTCCCAAACCAGCTACAGAATTGACAGTCCACCGACTGATGAAAGAATTTACTATCTCCATTTTGACAAATAGGGAGTTATACCCTGACCTTCACTTGAAAGTACGGTTCTAGGTTCGTATCTTCCAACCTCCCCCCGAAAACTGGTCATCGTCCTTCATTATATAACCCGATCATCCCAGTTTTAATGCGATTTTTCAACTAACTGGCAAGAAAAATTCTCAACATATAGCCACTGACGCTATCTGCATTCTGCAATTCTCTGCACATACAAATATCTTTTGAATTACCGCAAATGGACAATTTCAAATGATGATGGTTAGCTCCTACATTGTAATTAAGTCTTAACAGATAACTTGTAAACAAGAAATAATTAATTTTAGCTTGAAAGGGAATCAACAAATATAGATAATCCGACTATATGGAACTGTCATAATTTCTTGCTTAACTCTTTCATAAACATATATTCATTTTAGGTCCTATATGCAGAGGTCAAGGCGATTTCTATACAGGATTCATACATTCTGTAGTGTTTCACAATGATCGGATGACCAGTTCACTTTTTCATTACCCCTCTTCTATCCAGTATTGTCACCAGTACCCAAGTTGCTACTGTCTTGACGGCTAGAGAGCATCCAGCACTGCTCGAGTGGCGATTCTATAGACTTTCCACACATCAACCATTCAGCTATTCGATCATTCCCTGTACTTAGAAGGCTGGCTATCTGCAAATCAGAAATCTGGCCACTTCACATAGCAGTAATTTTAACAGGAATATTTCATTCGAAGGGTTCTTGAGGACCTGACCCAGTGACAGCTTGTACTGGCTCGGGGCAAATGGAAAAATGGGGCCTCTGATGACATCATATGCAATTTAAAAATCCCCAAAGAATTATTTTATCAAATACTATGGAATCAGAAAAGCCCAGCAGGTAATCAAGCAATGTTTCCAGCAGCCAACATATCATAAACACCCTCTCTTATTTAATTACTGCACTTTTCATTTGAATCCAGCAGTCATGTTACAAACGACAGATCTTAGATTCTATGTGGTTAATTTAGCAATACCAGACCTACGTAGAGCTGAGAGAAAAGCAACTCTTCAATAACAAATGCAATTTGTATACATATTTGCCTAGCAGTTCTTTTTGCGTGGAGAATTTCAGTCCCTGTTAAATTATAAACCTACATGGAAACTGAATGCGAAGTGGATAGAACGAGGTCAGTATAACCCTAGCATTTCCTATTCTACGCCAACGTTCTGTAACGTTCGGAGCATGTGGGATAAATCCACTTCGGTACAATATCATGAAAGGCACGTTACTTAAGCAGATTTTTCTCCGGCTCTATCAGCATTACGTATAATACACGCACTGTCGCTTTGAACAACGTCTGTAAGATAGAGGGTAGCCGTGGGGGATGCTTCCTGATAAATTTTTAACATTAAAATTACAATTGTCTTTTCTATATTCTTTAAGTATATACTTTTATTGGCTAAGTTGGGTCTATATATTTCTTTCCACCAGAAAACAGTCTAAAGTATAGCATTAGGCCTGTGTTTGTAGAATATAAGGACTATCAAACACAATAGGGTTCAGGTTTGTTCTAACAACCGAAATGCCATTGTGCTGTAGCCCTATATTTGGTTCAGCAAAGGTTCTAAGAAAGGATTTTAGAAAATCTTTTACCATTAAAAATAGTCCAGCTCATAATTCATCTTTGGACTTTTTCAGTGAGACGACTGAATTGTCCTGCAGATATTTAGAAAATCCTTCCAATGTACGGTCCCCATCATACTTCATCGGATTTGACTTTTTGCCAGCGGGGGCAAAATATATTGTTGGGAAGCCTTCGACAGCAAACTCTGGTGGCGAATCATTGGCGGTGGCATCAATCTTTGCAATCACAAGGTTCTTTTCATTCTTGAATTTCTGGCCTAGCTTCTTGTAGATCGGCTCTAAACTTTTGCAATGGCCACACCAAGGAGCATAGAACTCGATAAGGACATCTTTGGTTTCATCCATCACTATTTTCTCGAACGTATTTCCAACAACAACCTTCACTGGTCCGTCATTCTTCTTTGGCTCTGGGGCAGATTTGATGATTGGCTTGATCTCTCCTGAAATAAACATTATTCGTCAAAGGAAGATAAATAGCGACTTGAATAAACAAACAATTCTTTTTAACAGGATTCGAGCTTATGGCAGCAAAATCGGCAGCAAAATCGTCACGGAAAAGGTCTCCCAGAACGAACATCATGTAACATCACTATTAGTTTTATTACTACAACTGAGCAGCAAGTTTTCTGTTTCATACGATAACTATCTATTGACAAACACGAAGCCAGAAGACAAGAGTCAGATTGGACCTCCAGACCTTTTTCTATCATATATTTTTTATGAAAGACAGGGTCTTTCGAGTCCTGCCATTAAAATTAACTTATTTTCTCTCATGCAGTGTAGCTATAGAATGTCCTTAAGAGGAGAGCTAGTAGAGGATGCTAAATGCTCGGGGCAAGGCATCTATCGCAAGATGAAGTCTCAATGGATCCCAACTTAGGTAAGAACGAGTCACTTTTTCTTATCCATAGTCTTACATAAATGTAGAAAACCCTAAAGCAACAAGACTGGTGTCGTTTCACGAGCCTTTGCTTTGTTTCTTAAGTTTAGTTCAGTTTTAGTAGGTAAACTTCCAAAACGTGCACTACACAGATCGCTGCGACAAACATAAATAGAAAACTATCTAATCTCCTCTTTGAAGAAATGTCAGGTCTTCCATGCGTATGTTAATTAAAATTTCCACGCTGCAACATCCAATCACATACTTCATGGGAACTCCAAACGTTTCATAACATTTCAGTCTCTTTTCAAACACAGTATCGAATGTCTACCCAATTACCTTTAAGGCAGGAATCAATGAATTCTGCAAGACTATCTTCACTGAATTCCTCATCCATGGCAAATTTACGGCCCTGCTCATCAAAAAACCCAACATTTACATCTTCGCCTGACTCTGCCAGTTGAAGTTCTTTCAGCTTCTCTGCGTAAGATTCTTCATCAGCCACCGCAAATTGAACTTTTGGATAAGATTGTGCGACTTCGATAACTTTCTTTCTCCAGAATTGAGTCACTAAAACAAAACAAAATTACTAAAAGCAAGCGGTTAAATAACTTGACTAAGCAAACAGTTTTTGTCTACCAAACATCCATCAACGCGCCACGCCAGCCAATCTTCGAGGCTCAAATTGATTCTCAGTAAGCACGATCCACTTGAGCAGAAAAAGCTGAAGCTTTTATAGGAATCCCAGCATAGCACATTAATCACTACAGCGTTTCAAATAGCCATACTCATATTAAGGGCAGACTACTTTTTAACGAAATCATCACCATAAAATCTCTCCACCTTACACAAACTTCATGTTTCAACGTTTAATAAATTGCTTATAACACCACAATTGACAGCTTCTTCTCCACCAAATTAAATTGATATTCAACTTAAGACGGAGACATCTTCAGAATTAACTATCAAACCACTCTATCATTCCAAAAAGCAACCAATTTTTTTAAATATTAGCTTGCTGAGCCGTTACATCGCAAAGTCCCTTATCGATCTGCTATAAATAAGCTTTTGTTAGTCCGTAAGAAATGTAACAGGTTGGAAATCTTTCCCTATGGGGTGAAAAACTACAATAGGTGTGAATATTTTGAGAATTTACTCACTAGAGGCATATTCATGATTAAAATTGACATCATAATAAACCACAACTAGTGGCCTCTTTGAGAATCTCTTTTCGGTGTGAGATTGGATATGACCAACCATTGGAGCTGAATGCTCTTTGTAGAAATTCACGATATCACTTGGGGTGCCTTTGGAATCCTGCAAAAACAGAATACATCGTGTCCAATACTGCCAAGAGTATATCATCATAACGTGCAGATAATGTTTACCTCTCCCATTAGAATGCTAGCCATCATTAGAAACTGTCATGTAAGATACACTATACACTCTCATTTGGAAGAATTCTGCTCCACAACCAGACGAGCAACCATTAAGTACACTACCATACAGTTTGGCAGTAATATTGCTTTCCTTTGGTATCACTAACAAACATTGCATCATTCATTATCTTCAAAATGGACACCTTTCTGCTTGCTTTTGCTATAAATAATATGAGACCTATTTCAGTGCATTTCAAACAAAGCATAAAAAGTGTGCTGAAGTAGTTCCTCGATATGGTAGCTGCCTATGAGAATTGAGAAGTACCGTATCTGACCCAATAGCACATTTCCGGTTTATGGCTAGTCATTCGTGATTGATTGCCAAAGCCATTTCACAAAGGCTTGTACTATTTTTTATAGCAAACCATGATCATAATTACTATTATTTTAATGTGCTAGTTACCTTGAAAATGTGGTATTTTGGCTCATATTGTGAAACCAAATGGCGTGGATGAATAACCAGTATACTGCTTTCCTTTATATTAAAATGACCCATTGCCTTCTTATCAAAAGTATGGCCAAATGAATACTCATCTCTTAAATCATTGTTTGCTGCTAGGAATATCACAAATAGTGGGTCACTCTCATCTTTGAAAATACCTAGAATCACTAGGTCATCAGTTGCACCCTTAAGGAAGTCCTTTACATCTTTCAAAGTTTGTTTTAATTTAGAACTTGGCCCAACTTGACCCTCCATGTATGAAATAATACCTGAAACAGAAACATCAAAACTTGGTGTCTGGACAATTGACAACACAGAGATAGCTTGCATATGCATGGGTTAGGTTCTTCTATGAACAAGACACACATGTAATGTCAACAAAATCAGAATGTTACTTCAGATATTCTGATCTGTTAGCCAGGAAGCTCTAATATGGCAATATCTTTAATTTTTCAGCATTAATTAGATAGACTGATATTACAATTAAGACAAAATTAATACTAAGTGGAAGAGTGCAAAAAATAAACTTTTTTAGAATTATTCATCAATATTTTAAGTCTGAAAGGGGAACTAAACTTATCTAAATTCACTTTACCTATTTCATCCCTGCCACCTTTATACTCTGAGTGCTTTCCATTTCTAAAAACTAAAAGTGTTGGATATCCTGTCACACTATATTTCTGTGCTAAGTCAGTCTCTATGGTTGCATCAACTTTTCCAAGGAGAATTGGGACATCACGCTCCTTCAATACTTTTGCTGCTTTTTCATATTCCGGAGCAAGTTGCTTACAATGTCCACACCTGAAAACATAATTAAAACTTGTTTGTCACTGAACTGTCTAATTCTGGAAAATGTCAAATTAAAGTTGAAAGATAACATGATTTCATGTTTTGTCATTGTTCTGGCCTGAAAATGATCAAAATTGTTTTAGGACTACTTGT
Organism: Mastigias papua; assembly: GCA_964019165.1. Lineage (NCBI taxonomy): Eukaryota > Metazoa > Cnidaria > Scyphozoa > Rhizostomeae > Mastigiidae > Mastigias > Mastigias papua. The sequence continues at coordinate 17,867,919 of OZ025268.1, forward strand.
CTAAAAAGCTTACTTGCAGTATTGCATTCAATAAGTCCAACATTGGAGATCACATCAAGAAAAAATATTAAACAGTTTCATATAATGGTCTGATATCACAATTATAACTGTTACAGCCAAGGAAGACCAAGAGTTAGAATACACAAGGCCAGTTAAATGCATAAATCATGGAAAGCTACAGAAAGTACCAGTTAACACTAGTGGCTATGGATAACACAAGAGGGTTTATTGCTATGGTAAATAAAGGATCATAAACTACCAAGTCATACAAGTAGAAAATAGCATCCACAGTGGTAAAAAGAGAATGAAAATAAAGAAAAGGAGGTGAAAGGAAAGGCTGCGCGAGTACTATTTAAATCTAAATGAGAGATATTTGAATAACAGAAAATACAACCTAACAAAAAGGAACAGAAAGACAATCAAAAACTATCATAAAGGGAGTTGAACCACCATTTCATACCATGGGGCATAAAATTCAACAAGCATAAGCTCTTCTTTTGATGTAATATCAGTAAAGTTGTCTTTTGTCAATGTTAAGACATGCTCTGGAGGTGGTTTCCAATTTGGATCAGATTGCTCTTTCATATATTTAACAATTCCTGGAATAACAAAAAGAAAGTTATATATAAATACACATAAACTCCATATCATAATAGTCTTATTTGGATAAAAACACTCCCTGATTTTGGATTTGCCAAACTAGCATCAGAGTTTTACATCCATAAATGCACTAGGTATTTCCACTTGATCTAACATATGGCAACAATACCTAATGATATCTTGGAAGGGGTGAGGCCTACAAGACAACATCCAAGTCTGTTCTTATACTGGTACCTAACTCCCTATAGACACCCTGCAGGCATGACCAATGACAATTGTGAAAAACCTCTGTATGACTCACAGGCAAAAGAAGAAGCAGACCAAACTGTATAGATGGCTACCAGGCAGGACTTTGTGTGGTATTCCCCTAGTGTTGAGGATATTGATATATTTGTAAACTGTTAGTTTTCATAGGTGAATCTAGGAATCAGGCTCTGTTACAGTTTGGAAGAAATTATGGCTATTCTGGTGGGAAGATGCTAAAGCAAATTTCTTCAAATTCTAAATGGACTAAGCACTTTACAATGACTGTGATGATAATTTGTACCACTGCCTTTGTAATAAATGCTCAGTATGTGACCACGCCTTTATGTTGGCAAAATCTGACCTTGTACCTACCATTGTAGAGCTTGTTAGTGATGCCCTGCTACAAGGATCTATCACTATCATGGGTTGAAAAACATACTACCCATTACATGTAACACCCTTATATGCTTCACAATGTAAAAGTTATTGCAGAGCAAAACAATATCCCCCAAAGCATAAACTATCACTAACAGCAGAACAAAGAAAGGCTGAGCCACACAGTTTGCAGTATAACATTTCTTTTATCCTAAACATTGTTGTGGCTATTCTGCTTAGACTTCTATTAAGGGTTTGGGTCCTTTAACTCTCACAATCAATGGGCAAACTGGATAGCATAATGCCCAGATAATAAATATTTCACTTGTGCTCTGTCTACCAATGCAAAGATCACACTCAGCAAGGAAACAAGCATTACAGGCATTACCATCTTCATCTCTTGGGCCATCATAATCATATGCCTGGCCTTTTCGGAATACTTTCAGTGTTGGATATCCTTGCACATCAAATCTTTTCCCTAGATCTGAATCATCTGTCAAATCAGCTTTTGCAAATGGAACAGGGGGTGTCTCTGCCTTCATTCTTTGAGCAGCTTTTTCATATTTTGGGGCAAGTGCCTTACAGTGACCACACCTAGAAAAACAGAGGAATAAAGCAACTTTGGATATCAATACCTAACTCCATGCTGGATAAAAATTTTCCAGCATAAATTTCATACTTATGATCAACTTGGGCACTGTCATATCTTCACGGGTGCAAGGAAGGGGTCCTTGCTTTCCTAAGATCTTGTGGAGACATAGTGAGCTATCTGCATTTTTACAGTTTTATTTTTTAATCTGCCAGGGGTAAGTTGAGACTCTTTCCATCTTTACATCTTGCAGTGGTAAATTTCAGTTTCTTTTATTTATTTAAGCAAAATGCTATAGCGATGCTCAGTATATGCCTTAAAAGTTAAAGTCAAATGTGCTTGGAATCTATGCCATATAACAGAATGGACTACAGTTGTATGTATCTTGGCACATGATCTCAACAAAATCAATTTTAGAAACTAGTGATCTATGCATCCATTTGGTTGCCATAATATTACTATGTCTTTGATTACTTATAATTAGATTGAGCATCCCCTTGTTTTAACAGGCTAAAAGATTATGAAACTCACCATGATACATAAAATTCCACAAGTATGATATCTTTATCATTGATGACTTCGTCAAAATTCTTAGATGTCAACACCAGGACACCATTTTCCTCCTTTACCTCTGCACCGTCACTACCTTCGTTGGCATTTGGTTCTCCATCTTCTTTTTTATTCTCTTCAGGTACAGCTCCATCATCCGATCGGGGAACTTCCTCTTCTTCGGCACTTTTTTCCTCACAATTTAGTGCGGATATAAGAAGTATGAGGAACAATACTCTTGCATTCATCATGTTCTCGTGTTTTGTATCGATCACTCACCCCTAGATCGGTTAGTTAGGCCCGAAGTCAAAGAAAATGTCGTACACACGAGGCCACAGCTCTCTGCCTCTTTTCAAATATACTTCCTTATCATCTTATCCAATCAAATGGATCCAAATCAGGACAGCAAGCCAATCGTGTAAATCCGCGTTTCTTCGTGGTTGTACTGGTGAAGTGCATCATATTTAGTAGTGCTATTTTACCTGCATGTGTATCATAATTATTTCAGGTTACAGCATTGTTAGTCTTTCGTAGCAATTTGCTTGACCTTTTTTGCTGTCTTTTGCTTACTAGAACTCAACAGCTCACCTGCAGAACTAATATCATGGCAATGCAACTTGAACTTTTATAGAATTGTCATAATACAGAAAAAGTTACTCAATTCTACATACATTCCAACCAAACGTTCTCAGAATAAGGGAATTTCATACATTGTCATAAAAAAGCAGGAGAAAGCGGATATTAGAATTTAGAAACAGTAGGAAAATGGGGGCTATAAAAATGCTTCCATTTCTATCAAATGGAAGAATAGTAATACAAACTCTTTTTCTTCGCATTTTGTCGAGTTTTATTAAATGTGAATTTAAGCAACTATAGTCTCACTATCATGCAATAATATTTAAAAAAAGAAACGATAAATTAAAGTCTTATACAACCAACCCATACAATCATGAAATGATCAACATTTAATTTTGTAGCCGCTTACTTTCAAATCACAAGCAGCTCTTTTCACGACTCCCATTTGTGGTTAGAACTTCTACAAATTGAGTAGAGCTCTCAATTACCGCATTTTGAAGTGTAACTGCGAATTTTCGTAACAGTTATAGAACACAGAGAGACCTGGCAAGAATATGCCAGTTGAGTTATGCCTAACAATACTGTACTACTTCACATGTGGGCCACTGTATTCACGTAACGCCTTTAAAAGATACAGGTTTATGCCAGGTTTGTGCCTTATAAATATATGAAAGTGCTGTTATCAACAATAGAATGAAATTAAAAGTTAAATTAAAAATGCAATAGTAAATAAAATTGTAAATTGTAAATAAAAGTAGCTGTAATGCAATGTTTAAAAAGAAACAAAACTGGATCAGTTGTCATAAATTTAATATTTTCATGAAGTTCTGTTAATTATAGAGCTTCTTTGCTCTTGTTCTGAGTACCACAATAGAGTGGAAGAAAGGAATCTCCAAGGGTAGTTGGTTGAAGCCATGTATGACTGAGACATAGAGTAAAAATGGTTGTTTTACTGCTTCAACTCTTAACAACAACAAACGAAGAGTTGCATAATTACTTATTGTGCTATGAGCATGCGTTCTTTCTCATCGTATTATAGTTCTAAGATTGCACTAAGGACGACATTACAAGAATGTGCTTTTGTCAATGAGGGCGATATAAAGATTGCATTAAATGCAAATGAATGATATAACTAATCATGAAGATGGCCACTAGAAGTTCTACCAACTCACACCCTTTTCGAACTTCGCTACTTTCCCACAAACTCTATTCCACAAATCATTATTAACTCAAAGGACATATAAATTATGGAACGTCTTACTTTCTTCCTCCTTCCCAGAGTCCTGCAATCTGTCTTGTTTCAAATCTAAATCAAAGAAACTCGATCTTACCTTCCTACCTACGTAGCATCTGCCTTTCTTTCTTTGTTGGGAGCTTTGTTACAGGCTTCAAGGCTTTTCCCCAACATTATTTACTAAAAAAGAAGAAATTACCGGAGGCAAGAATCTCTTCATACTTCTTACTCTTTTTGCATCCATCTCACGTTGCCTCTTGAGAATTAATATTGTAGCCAGGGGCAAAACTGCCGGAAAGATATAAGGTGTGCACCACCCCCTCAATGATGAAAAAGGGATTTTTTCAGGCAATTATGTTGCTCGTTTATTGATAGTGTAATTCTGGAAAGTTTCATTTGTGTCTGCCTTTCATTCTGTTTGTCATACCAGCTAGGTATTATGAAGCTTATTGGAAATAGGCAGAATAAATTGCTCACTGTTTCTGGCTAAATCTGCTTGTAGCTATATTTGATTTTAACTATATATTACATGAATACAAGCATATTTGGCATATACTTCAGGCATTTTATTTGGACGAATTCGTTTGACGAGACCTGAGTCGGGAGAATATAGAGGAAACTGGAAAGATTGTATTGTCATATGTTACTAATAATTCGTCCATTTCATGTGCTCAAATCAATCAAATGATTAACCGTCCAGTCATGGATTAACTGTAAAGATAGATTATGAACGACAAGGTGGCACGCACTAACTGCATTATTCAGACAAATAGTTTTATGATCAATTATGGGCTTGCTGTAAAAGGATAACTTGTCCGGGCACCAGAATCCAAAGGATCAAGTTCATATAGGTTAGATACACATTAGCAATATTTTAGCCAATATTAATCAATATTAGCATTATCGAATAAAGATACAACAAATCATTGCTAGCCGACTCAGTGAGCCTACTAGACCAGACAAAGATCCAGACTCGCTGTGAAAACGAGTCCACGCTTCCCATGCCATTGACGCCATCTTAGAAGCACAAGATGGATGCAAGTCGAGGACAGAGATCCAAAACTGGGAAGATAGTGATACATGATAAAGAGACCATAAGTTATAATTCATCCTCGAAGATTGAAGATGATGCAAGCTCTGATGATGTAAATGAAACACATCGGAAGAATAGCGTTCTTGGTGTTCAATCGTTGTTATCTTTCTTGATATTGTTTTGTGCTTGGTTAGTTGGATTTTCCAGCCGTCTCTTTGCAGTTGTGAGATTTGAAAGTATCATTCACGAGTTTGATCCATGGTGAGAAATTTTATGATTTTATTAGCCATGATACCTCCGCAGTTTTGTGTATTTTATAGACATACGGATTGAATTTTGTGGGCGAGCGTTGCTTTCAAAGCAGTATACCTCAATTCTCGCCCTAAATGCGTATGCCACTGGTATCTGCGTTTCCCTTTCATTTTCCTTTGTATTTAAGAGGCATGCGGAACGATTAAATGCCTTTTCATACAAGAGAGTCCTATCTCAATACGTTCATGGGGTAGTTGTTGGATAGATAACATTTTTGCACCAGTTTCGAATAGATAAAGCTTGATAAGTAAGCTGAGGACAGAAATTGTGGGATCTTTCTTATTAAACTGCGAAATACATAGTTTCTTGTAATTATGTAATTATTATGCTCACAGGTCATACTTTTGTAAGGTTTTGTTTAGGAATGTGCTTCCTTATATTACATAGATAATACCAAGGAACATAGCAACAAAACGCACGAGATTGTTGCTTTTGAAAGTCATCTGCATGCAGAGAAATGTGTGTACACACGCATTGGCACCATATATGCCTGTGTGCAAATAGAGTTTGTTGCCTATAAAGTAAATGCTTGTGTGCATGCCTGGCAACTATTTGTTCTGCACATGCAAAATCTTATGGAACCTGCCATACTCTCCTGTATGGAATTCCCCAATTAGTCTGTAAGCTAAATTTTCTGAAATTAGTATAAAAATCCAAAAGAACATGTGGAGCAGTGAGTCAACTAGGGGAAAATGAATTGCATAATTGATTTGTATAATATTTTATTTTATGTTTGGTATGCTTGGAATTAATGTGGGTTATGCGATAGTTATATGTTGTACAAAATTCCTGAGTGCTGTATGTTGGTGTCTTTCAATAAGAATAAAGAGAATACATATGGAAAAAGATACACAGAGAATATACAATTGTAAACTTTCTAAATGATTGCCGCCAATCTGTGGCCTAAGTAGATAGGATTCCAAGTCCAGGGTGGCTTTGATGTTCATATGCAGAATTGACTTTGTAGTGTGGCTTGACAATTGTTTTACTGGATTCATTGAAGAGAGCATGCATTAATCAAATAGTTCAGTTAATATAGTAGAAGTAGAAGTGCTGCCTACATTTTCTCATGTTAGAACTCCTCAATTTACAAAGGAAATATGCTTGATGTACAGACCACACAGTCTGCATGCTCATGGTCTAAAAGACACTTATGGTATTAAGGTGGTGCTTTGAATGACCCTGTTTAGTTGAAATTTTCCTGGAATAATTATAGTTGTTTGCATGATCCTTTTGACTTCTAGGTTTAACTATCGCTCGACACATTACCTAGTTGAAAATGGTTTCTACAATTTTCTCAATTGGTTTGATGAAAGAGCTTGGTATCCTCTTGGAAGAATTGTTGGAGGCACTGTATGTCATGTACATTTTTTCACTCTGTTCAATTTATATCTTTCATGTTTTGATATTTGTGTAGTTTTAAAACATAGAGCTATACCTGAAAGGAGTTTAAGCTGAATTCAATTTTTCTTGATTTGAATGGTTTTTTAGAGACAACAAAATAGCCTATTAAAATTATTATTTTATCAATAAAGCTATTCAGTCAAAATGATGGTGGAATTAAGCATTTGATATAATTGATTTGATTAAAAGTCCAATATCAGATTATGCTATAGTTTCTCATGACCATGTAGATCATTTACAGAATGGAAGTTGTGATGGAAAAATTAAGAGGCTGCTGCATATACTTGTACTTATACAATATGTTTTGCATAAGCTCAAAGCCTGTAGCAAAATCCTGAGGCAGTATGGGTAGAATAAAGGGCTGTCTGTTGTTATCCATCTAACATTAATTAGAAACTTCAGTGAGTTTAAGCGTAGCCTTGGACTGGTAATGCAGACAGAGTTTTATGTTGCATAATGAAATAAATAGAAGTTGTTCCCCATAGGCTGATCAGTTTACCAGAGCAGACTCCATTTACCCATACAGGCTGTTGATATCAAGATCCTACACTCATGATGTTTTGCAAACTTGATGCTATTTTTGGCCTCACTTTTTTCTTTTATGTATCAAGTAGCTGGTGCAACAGTTACTTTTTTGATTGTTGTTTTATAGGTCTATCCTGGTTTAATGGTCACTGCAGGGTCTATTCACTGGATTCTTAATGCATTACACTTCACAGTTCATATAAGAGATGTTTGTGTGTTTTTAGCTCCACTCTTCAGGTATATATGTTTTTGACTATACTTAAATATATTTGTATTCATGTGGCAAAGTTAGAGGTCATACTGGTTCTACCTAGCAGGACTAAAACAGTTAAGAAAACACAAGGTCTCAAAAGTGATCACAGTATAGTTTTAACCTGCAAATGCACTTTCTGACCATAGTAAACCCATCTGATACAGCTTTTGTTTTACAATATATTAGGTTACGTTTGATTTTTGGTTGGTTGTCAAAGACTTTCATCAGTATGAAGAAGCAAGTCAAAACTTTTCAAAAGATAAAAGCTTTTTCTGTATTATCAGTGATTATCTGATCAAAACTTGTACTGAAACTTTGTAAAAATATCTGAGCTTTTCTTGTGTTCTTTATGTTATATTTTAGAGATTTGTTAGTGTTTGAGCTGTTGAGAATTTATATATATATATATATATATATATATATATATATATATATATATATATATATATATATATATATATATATATATATATATATATATATATATATATATATATATAGAATAAACCACAAATATACTATCCTTTAAGTAAACGTTTCGATCAGAATCTTCATCAGTACTAAACTTACAATGACAGTACTTACAACATGTAAGTTTAGTACTGATGAAGATTCTGATCGAAACGTTTGCTTAAAGGATAGTATATTTGTGGTTTATTCTATTTATGTAATTTATATACGTTGTGGATGCGGCTTAGGTTTAGTTTGTATATATATATATATATATATATATATATATATATATATATATATATATATATATATATATATATCAGGCCTTGTCATGAGGAAAATACTGCGGGTGTGGTAATTAGCACACGCAATTTCATTTGCATGTGCAGTCGCACTTGTAAGAAAATTTCTACTTACGGACAAAGGGGATTAAGAAACAATGCAAAAGAGGGAAAACATACACTAGAAGTAAGATTTATCAAAAAAACATGTTTTATAGAAAAAGAAACTAGTTTAGGTTTTAAATGTAGAACACCTCTTCATCATCAGGCTAGTCAAAGTGATCATAATCATCATCATAACTATCACTTGAATCTTCATAAGAAGCGTCTTCAAAATCTTCACCATCGGCATCAACTGCAGAAATGCCCATGCTGCCCATAGAATCATATTAGTAACCTGTTAACCTGTCATTGCTAGTTTGATTGACAATAAAACAATTTTGCGAAGTGGTTCTAATTCAAACTCTAAACACTGCACTTGAAAGTCGGAAATAAGTGATGATAATTGTGGTCGGCATGTTATCATGTAACTTACGGGGAAAAGATGAAAGCCAAAATACTTTGAAAATGGAAAAATTGGTATTGGGGTTTCAATGAGCTCTCAATAAATCTGTTCACTTGTGCAACCCATTGCACACGCAATTTGATTTGTGCATGTGTGGGCGCGTGTGATCACACGCGCTAAATGACAAAGCATGATATATATATATATATACATATTTATATTTGACCTGTGGCATAGTGATTGTCTTATTATCTTGGACCAGACTATTGAATGCCAAAGAGTTAGGTAATGAGCATTATGATTAAATTTTTATTAACATATATAGGCCTTTCTGGGAAGAAATTACCATAATGTAATTAGCATGTCATGGCTATTGATAATTTATTGCTCCCTGGATAGACACAATTGAGGTCACATAGTCTCTAATTATTTTTGAAGCTTTGTTGTATGGTATATGGTTGCAAAAACATATGTGCATGTGCTATGTGGAAATTCCCTTCCATTGCATTGTTGCCATAGAACTTGTAAAGCCTGGAAAAATGGTTTGTCTTAATGGTCTGGCTTAATGACCTACCATACTTTTACCATGTCTTTATTGCATGCCATTGTCCTGAAATAGTGATATAGTCACTATCCTTGCAGTAAATTGGGTGTGGCCATAAAGGGCATGATCATTAATGAGCATCCCCACTAAAATCCCCCCAGTCTGTGGTGGTTGGCAATTCTCTTCTTGGCCATGGAAATGTCAGGGAATGGTGCTTTCCATTTTGTGTGGTAACCATGAAGTATCAGTCCTCTACTATTTGAGTACCTTGTCATTTTTTTACATATATATGTTTGAATAGGGTTTAGTATGACATTTGTATATGTCTGAGGGAGGGGTCCCCAAATACTAGGGTTCTCAGTAGTTTGGAAAACCTGGAAAAAGTCAGGGAATCAAAATTTAGGTTATGGAAAACCTTGAAAAGTCAGGGGATTTTTGTCTGTTCAGGGGATATTTCCACTCTCTCTTTGTTTTTGCTCTTTCTTTCTATCTATGCCAAGTAATTTCCATGGTCTATTGAAGATTACTTGGAGAAATGTCAAGAAAGTTAGGCTATTTTGAAAAACGTTATCTGGAAAAGTCAGGGAATTTTTGTAAAAAGAATCATGAGAGCCCTGAATACTTACAGTACAAAGCAAAAGTGGGTAGGAGTCTAGAAGTTCATCATGTTGCAGGACATCGTTTTGATTGGCCACTAAAGAATTTATATAAAGGCAAAGCATGGTCTATTGAAGATATAAATAGCATTTGTTTGTTCTTATTCTTATTGACAATGCTTGTTCATTTGTTGAATGTGATTTCAGCAGTTTGAACTGCAAACTGCAATATCTTGTACCCATAAGAAGACATCGAGGCATAAAATGTTTGCTTTTGTTATATTTGATTTTGTACTTTGGAAAACTGCTTGTTCAATAAGACCACCACCAGTTGCATTTTCAACACCTTTGTAAAAGACCCGTTTTACTTAGGAGCTTTCAGCATTGGTCTCATTAAAGTCTGCTGTGACTGAAATAAGATATAACATAACAATTGAGTGTTTTTTATTCTTATAAGAAACTCTGTATCAGAAACTCAAATCTTAGTTGGCAGAAGAAATAAGGAGCTCAGGCATGAATAAGCTTGAATCTTTGCAATAGCCTGCTGCGCTGTTAAGCGTTCTTGAACATTCAAGGACGTTTATTGGCTATAGGAAGAAGAAGGTACACATTCATTGGCTGATTACCTCGTAGTGGTGTGTTTCTCATCTACCAAATCATTATAGAGAATTTAGAAATTACACGAATATGCAGTTTGTTTTCTGTTAATCGATTATTTACGATTGTATAACGATTGCCTTTGTGCGTGTATATAATTATTTAACCTAAATAGCACTTAACATTAAAAAGATAGGTACAAAGATAGTGCGTATAGTCCGGTAGAAAACGAAAATAGATGGTAAGAAGAATAAATAAACCAGATATTTCGAGTTTGGATAAAGAAGAATGTGTATAGCTCTTATACATATTACTGTTGGAAACGACTTTATGTCTGAGAAACAGAACATGTTCAAAATTTGTTATTTGGTGAACTATGTAAGCTATGAGGCAACTTGATTCAGATTCGACCTTGGCTTATGTTCGCGCGGGCTTTGAGAAGCTGCCGTTTCAAGGACACTGGGTTGAATCAGCTTTACTGTGAGCTTTTATAAATAAACATAGATCTACAGTAAAAGACACTTCTAGGAGTTCAGGAGGCTTTTCAAAATGCGTGTAAATGCAGTCACATGCTGTTCCCAGAAAGGCCTAATTTGGTATTGCGGTTAACTATGATTTTCTTGAACAGTAATTGCTTATTCCATGTTTAGTTATCTCTTGCATCTAGTCCTTTTATTGCATTAAGGCTAATTTGATGCTCACCTTCTTAAAGTTTGCGAAAACAAAGAGGTGCGAAATAATATACTGTACCAGCACCAGTTAGTTATAGTTGAAAAGAAATAGCACCATCTGGCCTCAACTGTAGATGGTGCTTACAGTACAGATCGTTAATTTACTATATATATATATTGATAGGGATAAATAAAATTTGTCTTACATTAGATGTTCGATAAATTTCACGAATACAGAAAATGCCAAATTTCAACCAGTACTTAACGTGGGACATCCTTATGCAATATCAATATTTAAACAAATCAGAAACGTGAAATTTGTGTTCGACAGAGTAAATTCTATTCTTCTGAACCTTGTTGCTTCAATTCTAGTGGCCTTACTGCAATCTCCACATACTTCTTAACCAAAGAACTCTGGAATGACAGAGCTGGCTTGCTTGCTGCTTGCTTCATTGCAATCGGTAATCATAGTTTGCTTTTGGTTTTTGCAGTTTATGCTTGAACAAAGCTATTAGCAAAGCTTTTCGTTTCGTTTTTTATTGTTAACTAATGCTCTATCGTTTTTCCTCTACTGGATATTATTTTAACTGCATTTCTTTTTGACAATCTTTTGTATTGGAACATTACATGGGTTGAATGACTTGATAGAGTCAACGCAAGATTTTAGCTAGTGATAATGATGTGTATATTTTTCCAGCTTTATCTTATGGCTTCGATTTTTGCTGATGCATCTATTCACAGTTATATTAATTTTTTAGCATTTATTTCATATGCCAGTCTATGCCACATTCTTTGCAACCTGTACTAGGACTTATAACAATAATAAGGCGAATATATATTCAGTATAACCTTTCAGCATAGTGATGATACTGTTGCCTTAAGGGAACAGAATGCAAAGAAAAAGCAACAAACAGGAAAAAATAAGAATGCTCTTGCAGTGGCTGTTAACTTTGCTTACAACTGAAAGTATAATGACTCGGTTCGATTTACCATATTGTGTTGCAGCATTTCAAGGCTTAAGGTTGTGCTTATTAGTAAGAAAGTTTTTGTTATCAGTGGCGAATACTTGGCTGTTCTTTGGGGAGTGAGGAAAGTCATACTAAGGGAGCCTGCGGAGAAGCTCCATTTCATTTCATTTCATTTTCAAATGTTTAAAAGGGGTGACCCTTAATCACTGGTTATCCAGGGGCCCTCTATTTATGATAAAATATAATACAAAATAACTACTAAAATATAGAATTACAAGCCTTATTACAAGGAAAACTATTAGGAAATACGCCCTGACAATTTTATTATTGGCCCCCTCGACCCTTCCACCCAGTGTCCGCCACTGGATGTTTTTACGGTAATTAGGAATTAATTGTAAATAAATGCAGATGCAAGATTGTTTCACTCTTTTTTAGCACCTGGCTATATCTCAAGATCAGTTGCTGGCTCTTATGACAATGAAGGAATTGCCATATTTGCATTGCAGTTTACATACTTTTTATGGGTGAGTTGGCTAATTGATAATCAGTTATAGCTACCGAAAAGACTACTGTTGGCTATGAATATATGTATGCATTTGAAAGATTGCTATCGGCAGTGCTGTTAAGAATTTATAATTGTTTTCTTGTTTTCTTTACAGATCAAAGCTGTCAAAAGGGGATCTGTCTTCTGGGCATCAATGGCCGCATTGTCATATTTCTACATGGTACGTTTCTTGCATTTTGAATTTGTTTACCTTAACTGGGATCTGATCGTTTTGTTTTGGTTTTTAATCACATCATTGGAGATTCGCTGAAGATTTACAATGATATGCTTCATTTATTTTCTCACTACGTCTTCCATTTGTACAACTGTTAGCTGTTGAAGCTGACAATATGCGCTCGTTAAGGCTGTCTTTAAATAATTTCCACTACAGACACTGTAGCAGGTTCATTCATTATGAATTTGTGTTATACCTAATCAATACATAGTTCTCAGAAAATTCAGTAGTGTGCTTTAGTGTTGCACATGAATGTTTGTTATGTGCTCTGAAGCAATCACCCATGTATTAGAGAGATTTCTAAGCAATCTTTCTCAACACTACCACTGTCTGTTTAAGTTTGTACTTTTCTCAAAGATAGTTTCTTATAGAGTAGAGCTTTACTAAGATTTTACGGCAAGGTTTTTCAGGTTTTAGGCAATTATTGTGGCCAACACGCCAAATAGAGATGAGACATAATCTGATTTTGATCCACTAATCGTAATATTGGAGCAAATCTCACATGGGTTGTCTCTCTTTCTAATAAGTTCTTTTCCCCCGAGATGTCCACAATGCTAATAAAGGTAGGACAAGATTAATCGTCTCCAGTTTGGTCTCAAACACCCCGACATTTTTTCGCTCGTATTTCGAACTCATTCCTTTAAGCCTGTCGCCAGTTCAATTTTCATATCTTTATTATTATTAGTGGTCAAAATTTCCCGCGATTCTATTCCATGAAGTGAGCCTCTCCATTTATAGTCGCACTTAAAAAGATTCTGTAAATTAGTTGAAGTTTTAGGAGATTACCGGATCATTGGATGTTCCAAAAAGACGCCTTCATTGATTATGAAAATTGTAATTATCTTGACTCATGGAAGTTGTCTGCTTTCAGCCGTAGGCCTTTTGCGTACGTCTTGCCTTCTTGGACTGACCAGGTATTCATATGCGTTGGCTGATACAGCATAGCGTGGCTTGTACGACCCCGATTTCATAGACGTTCGTAACCGAGTCGACCCCAGAGTACCACTCAACAGTCAATCTTATTTCAGTCTTCGGCTTTTTCCGTACTGCGTACCGCACCTTCCTGCATTTACCAGGTGTTCATAGGCACAACATGGTGCCCCTTGCATGATACCAACTTCGTAGATTGTCCTACCGAACTAGATTGGCGGCCTCTGGCAGAGTACGACACAGCTCGACCGTCTTTCACTTTTGTTTCATACGAGTCGCACCGTGCCGTACAAGCGAGCGTAAGTGATTAGTTGGTCAGTACGTCATGCCTAGCACTACTTGGGAAATAGCCCACTGCAAGAGACAAATCACCTTTAGCAAAATCCTGATAATATAAAATATCTGGTTATTATTTACCGAGCTAAGTACGTAATATCGTCTTCTGTGTCGAATTTTAGCATAATCCTTGGGCCGTTGATGTTAACGTATTGTGGATTGTGACCTATTTTACATATGAAATACTGCCTTTTTCAAAACTCTTTTTGTTTGATGTAGTTCAATTTAAATATCGTAGAATGTTGTGTTAAGTTTGACAACCTCGTTTGAATTAGCAGCAAAAAACATTTTACGGCAAAAGTAGCAACTATATATGCATAAGCGAACAGTCCCAGTTGTGTTGTCAGGCACGTAAATATCGGGGGGTGGGCGAGTAGGGGTGTGACACCCCTATCTTTATCTTATCGGAAAATCTGAGGGCAGTTGGAAGACTTAAATCTTTTATAGATAATGCTAGGTCAATGGGAAAAATTTTGAATCACTCGTGAAATATGTAAGTTTGAGACTGCTTATATTTTGAAGTTTCAGCTAACAGTCTTTATGCTTGATCTTCTGAATTTAAGAAAGGTATAAACTTTACCATACAACAGGATAATTGGAAAGAATTCTCAAAAACAGAAATTGTTTACTACATAATTTGTAAGGTTATGTGAACAAATGTTCATTTAAGTTTAGGCCTTCGTACAAAATGATTATTGACCTTTGTCAGCCGGAAATTTTGAGCCCTTCACCCTCCCCCCAAATATCGGTAAATTTACGCCCCTGTGTGTCACAATAGTTGGTTTCATCCTAATTCGCCATAAAAGATGTCGAATATCGACAAAAGATATTGAATATCTATGAGTGAAATCATTTTAGAGTGTTTATAAAGTAAATTTCTTTCTGGATTTCCCCATGTAAGCTATGTACAAGTGCAGGTTTTTGAATGAAAGGACTATCAAGGTTGCAAACTATATAAGAAAATGTAAATTCAAAATGGCGGATTTCTCGGTCGAATTTTGATTTCGAAAAACTCGTTAGAATACTAAAACTCACAAACGGTAAAGAATGAGTCATTTTAAATTTACATGGTTATCATATCATAGCCATACCTACCATAGGTAAAAGTTTGGAAAAAATCTGATAGGTAAGGGTGTCATGGCCTAGGGCATTTGACATGAAATGACCCTATTATGTTTTGTTTATGCAGCAACTGTTTTTCCTCCTGAATTTTGCATCAAGTACTCGAACATTGAATATCTTTAAGAATAGAACAATGCAGGTGGAACTTGGTTGCAGTTTCAGATTTTATGTAAAAGCTGAATTTTGATTTTTGGATATCCTTTGATGTACAGTTGACATTCGATATTTCGACTGCTCGATAAGCGAGAGTTTGTGTAGTTACATGTTCAGTATGATATCCAATGAGGCTTTCATTGTTATTGGAATCTGTCTGTTGTTTTAGGTATCAGCTTGGGGTGGTTACGTCTTCATAATCAATCTTATTCCGTTGCACGTCTTTGTCTTGATTTTGATGGGAAGATATTCTAGCAAGATTTATACAGGTATTTTACCGTAGTTTAGTCTGATTGCAAGCTATATGCTGACAACTGAAGTTTAGGGAAGAAACCTTCTCTTCCTACCTTGGCAGGCTACAGCCTATCTGTAGATGACACCTAATGCGTTTGCCTGTCTTGGTGGGAACGATTGTTGCTGTTGTTGTTCGTTCAGTCATGGTTGTTAGGTTTTCAAACTTATAACGTACCTTCCTTTGCCGTCAAATGTGAAATGTCGTTAAGTATTCGTACGTGTTAAACAGTCTTTATTTTAATTTATGTGTAGTATTACACTTGTTCAATTACTTGTATTTGTGTATATGTTTAATCCCAGGGGAGTACTCATGGTAGTGTGCTCTCCCTGGGCTCCGCCCTTGTTGTGTATTTGGTAGTTCATGCGTAGTGTTTCAGGTAATTTGTTATTACAAGTTCTTATAGTGTTGAATTGAAAAAATCCGCTTGCTATGATAATGTATACTTTACCAAGTATCATGGCATTTTGTGTGTAATAGGAAATATCAAGGCAATTATTGTCGGTTGTTTGGCTGTTATCTTTAGCAGTTAGTTCCATTCTATTGCTAGGCTGTTACTTTAAAAAGTAGTTTCATCAACTTTGGATACTTCAATCCAGATAAGAGTATTTGTTATTGCTGGAGATGACCAGTTTTTCCTGGTTGCAGTGCAGATAGTTATTGGAAGTTGTAGCTAAAGGACTTTGCGAGAACTCTATTGCATTATTTGAAATAGCTCTCCGAAAGATATAAATTTCATTCCTCAGAGTTAAGCATGAAGACTTGAGCATCTTATGAAACCCAGTTTTGCTTCTTTTTATATAAATGATGATAATCTTCATTGCAGCGTACAGTGTTTTCTTTATGGTTGGCTTATTATGTTCCATGCAAATTCCGTTTGTTGGATTTCAGCCTGTTCGAACCAGTGAGCATATGGCCGCTGCGGGTTTGTAGTTTAAAGACCTATTTGTTTCTATTGTGGCTATTATACATGCTTCAGTGCACAATACTCACTTCTTCATCCTCACCAACAATAGTCGCCAAAAGTCCTGGGGCACTTTGCACTTTTTATATTCTGCAATGAACTTTCATTCCCCTCTCCCGCTGAGACGATCTTTGTTTTTTGGAAAATTACGTACTATACTGGGAAAATTTAACGTGCTCACCAATTCCAAGTGTCCCACAGATGAACCAACATTGTGCTAGGGGGAAGGGGGGTGCGTGTATGTTGCAATGACGGCAATATGTAGAGAAAGTGGTTTTTATCAATTTTTTTTAAGTGTCCCAAGGACTTTTCGCGAGTATTGTAAATTCTAGCATTACTGATGGAACTTCATTTTCCAGACTCTGCTCCTGGTAGATTTTACTTAAGCACTCTCATCAGACATCATTCCAACATTCTTTTGCCATTCTTCATTTACTTTCTCCTCTTCCCACACACTTCCTTCCTCCTCATCAAGAGTCCAGGCCGTCCAAATTTCCCTTGTTGATCGTCCTATGAAACCAGACGTAGTGGTATGGAACCAATGGAATTTTGTATTGGTTTCTTACTAAATATCACTTTGTAACTTTTTTTTAATCCTTGGGGATAAGAGGGTTGAAGAGTTTTCTGTATTTTATATACATTCAAGAGATCCACTATTTGCCTAAACTACTCTTACATTTGAACTTCCCTCTCTCCAATAACCTGTCTCGTGAACATTAATATTACCTCTGATTTCAGCTCTTTCAAATGTTAACCAGAAGTTGAGTTAAACTATTTGCATAGTTGCTGTATCATTTGATTTCCTTGTTGGTTTTTTGAATATTTTGTATGAATAAACGGGAAGACATGGTATCAGTAAACACCGGGAAGACACTATTTCTAAAGTTTGTAATGAGCACCGAACGAGTAGTACGTATTAGGTAAATAAGTGGCAGGCAGGAAAAACTTGCAGAACCCTTTCAAAATTCAAGAAAATGTGTAGAAGATATGGACTTTGCAAACTATCAGGATTTCGGGCTTTATAGGTGCAAGATTCTCCTGGAGAAGTTACCTTGCAAACTTGAAAATTTCCAATTGATCTCACAAGCCCTTCTGGAAAATGTTTTGAATGTATCTTAAGCACTTCTTTGTTTATTTTAGGTGTTTTCTGTCTCATTCAAGCATACTCTTTTATGAAGTACCTTAGAGATCACATGAGCAAGTCCGAGTTCAAACATCTTTTTAACTTTGCAATTATCGCCTTTGCTGGAGTAGTGTTTCTTGCAGTTGTTGGCCTGACTTACTTAGGTATGTAGCGCACATGTTCAGCAAGGATAGTTCCTTGAGAGGTATTCCCACAGTTCTTCAACTTCAAGTAATACATTTATTATATGCATCGAAGTGTTTTTACCTATGCAGCGGGTCTCTCAATTTTAAATCCCTTTAGTTTTCCAATAAACAGCATTTTACAACTGATGTTTGACAGATCTTTCGATGCCTAAGATTTATGTGTTTTGTATATTGATATGACTTCATTGTTCTGTTGCTGTTGCAATAAAAATTAGGCAGTAGCCTGCTTGTTAGAATACACTGGTTTGCATATAGAACCTCTAAATGTTTTTAGTGTACAGCGTTGTAAAAAGAGCCTCGTTGGAAGCTCCATAGTTTCCTCACTACTGCTCTAAGAGATCTTGAGTTATTGTACTTAGTTTTTACGTATTCACTGATGACCTGATATCCGTTGTTCTTATTACATCGGAAATCTTGAACAGCTAATGTTTCTTAGTATGGCATATTCAGTTTCTCCTCGTATGGAATTTTCTTCTAAATATTAATGATTTTATCTTTTAGGTTATATTGCACCTTGGAGTGGAAGATTTTACTCGCTGTTTGACACTGGGTATGGCTTTGCTCTATCTTCCTCTTTGCTCTTTGACACTGTAGTTTATCTTATGGAAAACCTCTCCTTATGCTTTCCAAACACTTTACTAAGTGCTATTGCGCTGTAGTTTGGACTTAGAGCTCAAAAGCCGAATATTTTCGTGGATAAACAACAGAGTGGAATACATATACTTGCTGGTTCGTAGACAGAAGCGAAGAGAGATTTGGTAGATGGTAGATCAGCGATAATCAAGACTCTTCATTTGTGCGTCATGTGATGGAAGCAAATAAGCCTCACATAAACTATTTCAAAGAAGAAATATTATTTTTTTATTAGACACGAGTAAACTGATATCTATTTAATATGGGTTGAATGTGTTTTCGTTTATGGGCGTAGATGTTATTCTGATAGACCCGTTTATTGAACATATTTATACCCACTCAATGCTTATGCCTTGGCCCATTATCAGGTTTCTCATGAGTCTGGAAAACTTGCAAAACTCAGGGATTTTTGTCTGATCTAGGAATTTTTGCACTCTCTTTATTTTCACTCTTTCATTGCCGATTACACTTGTCAAACTATTTCATTGGTTTGTTGAAAACTAATACGTGAAAAAGTCAGGGAATTTTTGAAAATTTGCTCTGGAAAAGTAAGGGGATTTTTCAAAAACAGTCCTGAGAGCCCTGATTATGTTATCCAATTTTTGATATTCTACCTTTCCATTTTTGAGATATTGTTACGTGCTGCATCTATTAATGCAGAGCTCTTTTGACATTTGAAGGTATGCAAAGATCCACATTCCAATCATAGCGTCAGTTTCAGAACATCAGCCAACAACATGGGTGTCATTTTTCTTCGACTTGCACGTCCTTATTTGTGCATTTCCTTATGGAGTTTACTTGTGTGTGAGGAAAATCAACAATGAAAGGGTGTTTAGTAAGTTGTTTTTTTGAGTCTTTCTATTTTCATGGGTTTTTTGTTTCTCATGTTCTGCTTCATTGATCAGTCGTTTTAGTAAAACTACAAGAATCATCAATGGGTGAGTGGTCGAATGGTTAGAGTGTGTAGTCCCTTTGCCCCAAGTGTCACTCACGATATGGTTACACTCGTAGTGCGCTTTTTAGTGGTGGTCAACCCCTCCATACCTCTTCCAGCTTGATATTGCGCTTCTAAGTGAGGCATATATAACATACAGCTCTTCATCTTCAAACTGAATAATTTCTATTTTTCAGTTGTTCTATACGCGGTCTCCGCTGTGTATTTCGCCGGCGTCATGGTTCGTTTGATGCTCACTCTTACCCCTGTTGTCTGTGTACTATCTGCTATCGCCTTCTCTTCCACTTTTGACATCTACCTCGACGACAAGGAGAAGTTGGCTGATGGCAAGAAGGATGAAAGTACGCAGTCTACAAAGAAGTCTACCGACCATGACTCAGGGAAGAAGAAGAAGAGAGAGAAAGAGAGAGACAAAGACAGAGATTCAAGCGACATGGTTAGTTCTGTTGTCAATCTATGGGCTTCACAGTGTTTACCGTGCAGTTCTCTACTAGTTGTCCAGTCTAGTTGTAAAGAAATATCTGCTCATAATACTATATCATAAGTCCGTTCGGATAGATCCCCTTTAGAGCAAAGTGTTGTGTATACATTTTAAAGTGTTACATCGATCGTTGTTTCGGTACCTATCTGTGCCTGCGTGTCAGGTTCATTTTGAGTGTGCTTTTAAGAACCAAGAAAGAATTTTTCCTTTTGTACAGTACTACGAGAATATTTATGCAGTTAAGCAGTTGATAGGGTATGGGATTATCTACCAGTTACTTTATACCCGTATCGGGGAGAGGATGCCCTGATTGTTGTTTAGTTTATATAAACAACAGTTGATAAACTGTTGTTTAGTTTATATGTAAGGCTTGTGCCACGGACCGTTACGAGAGGGGCAGGGAGGATCTCAAAAATGGAATTCGCCAGAAAAAGCGCTCAAATTTTTCACAACAAATTAGTAGGAATAAGAATATGCAGGACATTTGTTTGTGGTTGTTTTTTATTACCTGTCATAGCTTTTGAAGTTCCTTATTTACTCAAAAATATATTTTGTTGTTCTTACAATACATAGATCTGATCTGCGGGTGAAAAGGTCACTTGGAGGACAAGCGCACTGTAGTCCTTGTTTCGATAAGCAATGACGTGTTTCCTAGCCTTTCCAACTGCAGAGCTCCGATTGAGTAGGCTTTGGTTCAAATGGCATATTACAAATTGGTTCCATTTCTTTAGCTAACTTCAAGTCCCATCTAAATGCAGTCACCATCTTTCAGAACAGCTCCAATCCATTACCTTTGTAGCATAGCTGGTTTTGTGGGTCTCAATTATTCTTGCATGCCATATAAATGCTCAGTTTTATACACAGATTTTAATGTCATCTAGTGTGTACAGGCTAATCGAATTTTCTTCTAAGTATCTCAAAACCTTGAATAAGCGATGTGCTGGTAGTGGGGATAATAAGATATCTACAATTGTCTTGTAGCAACAGCACGAGACAGCGCCGATTGAGAACAAGGTCAAGCGAAAACAACAGAACGAAGATACGGCTATCGGATCTCACCTGAAGACAATTACTGTCATGTTTCTTCTGATGATGCTAATGCTTTTCGCCATCCATTGCACATGGGTAACAAGCAATGCTTATTCAAGTCCGTCAATAGTATTAGCATCGACCAATTACGATGGGTTAGTACGCATCTGTAACACTATCCATTTAATACTTAACCGTGTTGAAATATCATAAAATGAAAATGTGGTTCTTTTCCTACCGTATTATCCGGTGTATACGTTGAGTTTTAAGATTCCAAATTTTGGGTCGAAAATAGGCAAGCGATTTATACACCGAGTATCATTCAAGTACACTTTTTAAAATCTGGATTGCCAAATTTCCCATTAGTTTATGATTTTGTGCAACTGTCAGAATTCTCAATTGCTGGTAAGACTGCTAATGCAGCACCATTAGAAGAGGTGTGCAGATGGATGGCTGATGCATGGAAGTATATTGATTCCGAAGTAATTGTGCGTTATTTCAAGGAGTGAGATATACCCAATGCATTATGTGTAACAGAAGATTATCTTCCTTGGCAAGATGCGAGTGATGGTAAAGTGAAATGGAAGAGTCTCATATATCATTATATCAAAAAACAACCATTAAAAGTAATCCATAAAATTTTTATTTTGAGATGATGTGTGTTTTACGTGTCTCTTTTTAGGAGTCGAAATATTTTAGACGATTTTAGGGAAGCATACTTTTGGCTTAGACAGAATACTGACGAAAATTCAAGGTATAGATGGCTGTTTTTGTTTCAATATTGAGATTCCAGTCTCAAAATATGTGATCTTCTAGTGATATGTGATCTGTATCATCCTGTTTTAACACTTAAAGCTTATATTGTCAACATAATACTAGATGTGCAGTTAAATAGGAAATGAGGCAGAATGTGCCTGCACATTAAAACAGGTTAATACATATGGTTGGATGCAGATAACTTGCAAACACGTCTTTTATTGAGTTCCCAGCTGCGGTAGGTGCTGTTACTCTAACACATGTAGGTAGCCTTGAGGTAGATTTTTTAGGGAAAAAGTGCGCTTTAATGCTTGAAGAGTGAAATATTGTCAATGTATTCATGTGTATTTTATTTAGGGTTATGTCATGGTGGGACTATGGTTATCAAATAGCAGGAATGGCAAACAGGACAACGATGGTAGATAACAATACGTGGAATAATAGTCACATAGCATTGGTAAGTACGTCAATAATATTATAGTATCGTGATGATATTTATATGTACGTAAGTATTATCAGCATGATAGTATTATTGAGTATGTGAACAGTATGAATGAGGGGGGTGGGTGGGTACATCATTGCATCATTGGTACCATAATGATAATAGTGGCAAGCACATCAGTATTTGTACAAATGCCTGGTAGGAGAAGGAGATGTAGACTGAGAAGGAAATGGGAGGACTGTATCTTGCAGGACAGCATACAGGGCAGCCGTTTATGCAGCCACGTCCTGAATAGGATATGCTACTGATGATGATGTCATCAGTATTATCAGTACGCTAATATTAGTCAGTATAGCAATAGTGCAGATTTATACGACAGTGTTATTTACATTAAATATTTTGTTGAATAGTTCAATGATATCAACATGAAAATATTTGTTAATAATTCAACTTTATCGACATGGTAGAATGTGTAAGTCCTTGAGTATTATCAGCATGGTAGTATTGGTAAGTACATAAAACCATGATGATATTGGTAAGTTTATCAATATTGAATATTTTGGCTACGATTGAGCATGGTATGTATTGAAACAACGATTTCTCTCTTGCTTGTGGTTCTAGAAGGGTGGTTATAGTAAAAACCCAAACAGAAAGATTACACAAGAAAGAAAGCTTTTAATCAAAATTACTTCTTATTTTCCTGGCTAGAATTTCTTAGTTTAGTATTGCATGTGAGCCTGGTTATCGTCTTTTTTATGCATTGACTTTGATCGCTTCATGCATGACATTTTTGTGAATTGCAGGTAGGAAAAGCTATGTCATCAAATGAGACGGCTGCATACGAGATAATGCGCTCGTTGAATGTAGATTATGTTCTAGTCATATTTGGTGGGGTGATTGGTTATTCAGGTGATGATATCAATAAATTCCTATGGATGGTTCGAATTGCTGAAGGAGAACACCCGAAAGATATCAAGGTATGGCACCTACTCATAGTATTGCTGGAAGGCATGAAAAACGAAGAGAGAGTGAATGAGAATAGTTTCTAGTGTCCATGTAACATAGTGTCCATAAAAATGGTCAGAAAAACTGTGTTTAGGGACAGTCAGGTAAAGTCAGGGAATTTTATTGAAGCTTGAAAAAAGTCAGGAATTTTTATCATCCATACAGATGAATTCTTTAGTGCCCAATAGACAACTCTACATATTGTACATTTTGTGGTACTGTTTCTTCAAACTGAGCAGAGAGCCTCCCTTTTTTCCCCAAAATGGAAAAATGTGCTCAGTTGCTTAGTTTTAAAAGATGGGTCAATCGCTCGCATCATTTGTAACATCAATTCGTCAGGAAAAATTTTATTATTTCTGATATATAGTCGGGAAAATCACCTTCATTTTCAAGGAAAAAGTCAGGAAAAGTCAGTAGGAAATATTAGGCAGGATGTGTATGTATCCTTTACAGAAGGTTTCGCATAACATTCTAGAACTGTTAAAACAAGTATTTAGCTCTAGTGGCATAATTCCAGCTAGCTTATGAAAAAGAATTCTTGACTGTCGTATCCTTACATGTTTCTTCTAACTCAGAGATTTTGAATTTACAATTGATGGCAAAAGGTGTTCTTCTAACTCAGAGATTTTGAATTTACAATTGATTTAAGGGAACGTATGTCCCTTGGAGGTTCATTAGAACAGTACGGCCCTTGAAAATAAAGAGACCTTTCCGTTTTAATCGTTAGTATTATTCTCCAGGAATCAGATTACTTCACGTCACAAGGGGAATTTCGTGTTGATAGAGGCGGATCACCTGTCCTCCTGAATTGCCTAATGTACAAGCTTTGCTACTATCGATTTGGTGAGATGCAGGTAAGGGGCCATTGACATTTATCGTTATTTTTATAAGTCTACAGACCGTACGCTATGGGCAGAATGGGGTTAATGGCTTCTGTATACTTTCTGAAAAGTATTAGGAATGAAGGTCCGGGCTGTAGTCAAATGCTTATTGCGCACTTCTAAAAATTCGGCCTAAGGGACTGGTCATTAATTACTTGTGGGGAGGGGTGGAAGACATTCTCATATATTTGATGGAATTTTCGTCCCCCTCTCCGATTTATGTAGAAAGTTTGGTCCCAACTCCAGGATTTCAGAGGAAACTCCATACTCCTTCTTTTGAAATGCTCTTTATTTTTCTTTCGCCCTCTCTCTGAGTGTGCAAAATTTTGGTCCCCCTTCCTAGATATCTTCCACCCCCACCTCTGGAAGAATCATTAATGACAAGTCCCTAACTTCTATTAGTCCCAACGTCGCATAGAGAACGTGCTATGTTTTGCCTGTTTAAGAGACCAGGGCTTGATTACAATGGCTGACCCAGATTTTGATTTTCATTCTGTGGATGTGGTGCCAAGTCATCATATTTAACTTTTCACCTTGTTTTCTCTGAGAGGCATGGAAGGGGGTCTGAAGTAAAGTCTACGTTTTGTAGATTAGTTAAAATGATGATTAAAATGGATGACCCATAAGTCATACAAGTTGTGATGTATTAATGAATGCGTTAAGTTGAAATTTCACAATTGATCTTTCATCTCGAGGATAGTTATAGAGAGCGATAGATACGAAACCATATCTCATAAGTAGCGATAGTATCCAATTCCTTTCTACTGTCCTATCTGCTATATGGCAGTCAATATTGTTTTATATTTGGTCTGGCTAGCAAAAGGCTTGTATCTTACATGATTGTTCCCAGTGGCTTTACGATTTTGCTATATAAGTAGCTGTCTTGCTGTAAAACACAATGAATTGATACCAATGCCTTCTGCACATGTATAACTGTGGTCTTGTTTGCACTAGGCTTGCTCAAGTTTGGATTCACAACAAAATTTTTACGGATTTTCGCGTTTTGTTTACACTGGTACCGTGGGAAGGGCAGCAATTTTGAGCCTGCTAGTTATTGTAGTTCAGATCCTGCTACGATTGGAAACTACAGTTAGACAGGGGCTTTTATGCTGTTAGATATACGGAAGTTTTTTGTAACATTCCGAAATTTTTGCGATGTTTTGAATGTAGTTAAAAATTTTGTAACTGTGTTACTGATTCAGGAGCGTTACTATGAAAGTGTTAGCTGGAAATAAGCGATTTTCCTCATTTTTGTAGCTTGATCTCAGAGCACCGTCAGGATATGATCGAACTCGAAACGCCGAAATCGGAAACAAGAATATCAAGTTGACGCATTTAGAGGAAGCTTATACAACTGAGCATTGGCTGGTTCGTATCTACCGGTAAGATAGAAGAGTGTCTCCTTTTGTATATGGTAATGATTCAGTGTCAGAATGAATGTATTCGCTCACATTTGTAGAATCTGTAGAAAAGCACCTTCCATTGCTAAAGATTTGTCATCTGATGTTATCTGATAGAAAGGTGTTCACCTCTGGGATTAAAAGGAATAAGCATGGAAGTTGTACACCTGGAACTACCTCGGACTAACATCTAGTGTATCCAGATCTGTAGCTTTTTGTCCTATGGTTAAAGGACGGGGGTAGTTGCCGCTCATCGCATCTCTGGGGTAAAAGAGCGTTTTGATTTTCTCTTGTTTTGCAAACGAGCCAGTCTGCAGAGTAAGGTAGCTTTGCCGAAATCTCAAGGTCACCATCAAGAACATGACATTAGGACATCCATACATGCTTTACGAGTCCCAGTTGCACAGTGGTAGGCTATTAGGCTAGGCTAGGTGAAGTGTGCTGTTTTGTTTTATCTGCTTTGGCGAATATTTCTTTGGAAGGTAGACAGGCCTGCACGTAGAGTTTTGCACGTATTTCTGTTTGTTGTATGATATACATAAAGAATATTATTCAGACTAAGTTTGTTGAGAGAAATTCTCCTTTTTTCAAGAACCTTTCTGCTTTTGTATTGCTACCTGTTGTCTTTTGTCATCTTTGCAACAGTTCTTCTTTGCCAGTTTTTCTATATTTCTATATCGGTTTGAATTATTTTTGATCTTTCTATCATAGCCATCATATGTTTAATAAGCTGATCAGATCTTTTTGGAGCTCTCAGTATGCTCCTTGCTCGTCAAACCTAAACCTCAATCGCCTAACATGATGGCTAGGTGTTTGCCACTGGGGTGTTTCTCTCCTGCAGCAATCATTAGAATACTTTATACTTAATGGTAAGTGCCATACATAGTGGGAACTCGCTGACTACTAGTCCTTTCCCGCTATGGATGGCACGTAGTAAATTAACTGATTGTCGTTAGTAATTGTGTTTTTAAATGAATAGAGAAAAAAAAAAAAAAAGATCTTTTTTCTCCCAACCTAATCGACCAATCATCTTGCAAGATTCTCGCCACACACGTGCTCCACAGCTACATTTAGGCGCTTTTTGCATGCTGATTGGTCAGCTAGATTGGGAGAAAACAGACCTGATTAGATATCTGAAACATCTGGCGACTATTCTGATCTATATTAACTGTTTTAGCCACGCAGTGCCTCTTTTCTTGTAAGACTAACTTCCTATGTTTTAGTGTCAAACCATTGGATAATAGGCCAAAGACAAGTGGTTCTTTCAAGAAGAAAGCCAAAACCAAATCCAGCTACAGCAGCTACAGGGTACTTGAAATGATTTATATTTGTTCGCATTTGTTATTCATGGTCTTTCAGTATCTATTTATATTTTCATATTCATATTGCACTGGTCAAGCCAATATACACACATACATACACTTTCTATATGTACTGTACATGTTGTTCATTAAGTCTATAAATAAATAAATATGCATACATATATAAATATGCATATATATATATATATATATATATATATATATATATATATATATATATATATATATATATATATATATATATATATATATATATATATATATATATATATATATATATATATATATATATATATAATATATAAATATATATATATATATATGTATATATGTATATATTATAGATATATATATATATATATATATATATATATATATATATATATATTTATATATATATATATATATATATATATTATATGTGTATATACTAATTGACAACCGCATTTTCTAAGTATGTAAATGTGATATAGAACAATTCAAAAATCTACTTTATTTAGTCTTAGACATTCGACTGATACTCAAGAAGATAAACGTTTACGAGACAAAACAAAATGTGCCTTGACGTAGGTTACTTATAGGAAAACGTGCATAAAGAAACGGCTTAGACTCCTTTTTCTGCATGAAGGCAAACTACTGCTTGACTGATGAGTTTTCATTGCAGAACCGTTATAGCAAGACCGGCTTCATCAAGAACAAGACAGTCATCAAGCTAGGCAAACGAGTGAAAAAGCGCAAGTCAAAGAAGTCACGAAAATCTAAGGCTTAGAACTACTAACGATTTTTATAATTATTCTTACACAAGTGGCAATTGCCATTTTGATTTCTATGTCTCGGGCCCTCTTGTTGCCAAGATAAACCATACTGTTGCTGAATTTTAAAAGGTTGTAGATTATACCAAGAAGACTCAAAAGGGACTACTTCACTTTGTTTTTTCAATACATTGTAACTGAACCTGGTGAAAGATTGCAACTGAAGCTGACATTTTGTGTTAGTTTTGCGTAGAATTGAAACATGCAGTTCCTGGAGTGTCACGACTCTGAACTCACGTGAAAAGGTATATTTTGGTTGAGGAATTTTTTGATAAATGTATTAAAGATGGGAACATCATTTCCCAGACTGAAATGAATAGAGAGGGTTTAGCCAATAAAACATATATTCGGTCCCATTCAGTCATGGAACTTAAGGTTGGGGCAAAATAAGAAGCAATCGAATCATCTAAAGATATATGTCCTTTGTGGTCAACGTGCATGTGTGTGCTTGGGCCTTTAAACTTCATTAGCTAATGGGCCTTAGACATAACTTGTTCGTAATTGAGGTGCGTTCTTCATAATCGGCAAGTACCGTAGAAACCCGCTTAAAAACCGCAACTTTTAAGAGCCTTTACCCCAAAATGCCACGGTTTTGATCATTTAAACAGGAATCTAACTTGCCTGCAACATTTTAAGTTTCTTGTAAGCTCAGTTTCAATTCTAGTTTCATATAATCTTTAAATCGCATTACATGCAACGGAAAATGATATAAATTGAATGCACATATAAAAAAACCATACTAATTAATTAGTACAAGACAAATATTACAGAAGAAAAGAACATACATCATTACATCACAAGACCAAAGGAATTATATGTGAGGGAATTTCTTAAGAAGGGGCTCTCAGCAGGTATTGCAATCGAGAGGAGAGCACCTATTTAAGAATCTAGGTCGTAAGATGTTATATTTTTGACTTTGACTGGTTAAGCAAGAAAATCGGGACCTCTCAAGACAAGCGCAATTTCTCAATGATTACTGAGAAGGAGAGATTATTAATCATGAACCACTGCCTTCCATTTGTAATTCACATTTAAATTTCAAGGGCATTTTAGCCTAGGCTTGGAAACGGAATGTTCCCATGTATGGGCTCTTACTGTAGCTAAAGAACTGCAGTAAAACTGGCCCCTTGCTTTCTTTTATGTACTGCTTCGCTAACGTTATACAACCAGAGAAAACTCTTTGCTAAACAGGAATAGCAACCAAAAGACAGTGAAATGACGACTTCCAGTCCTTCATACCAAACAATGCCTCTATTCACACACTGAGTCAATCCTGAATTCATAGAATTCAGAGAGAAGTGTTCAATCTTCTTGCTCTGTTGGCTTTAAGATACTCAAGAAACAGAGTATTTAATTGTAACGCTAAATATTAAATTTTCTTAGCTACAATATAAAAAGTCTGAATATATCAGAGTCAAATATCATAAATCCTGGAATTTGCCCCCTCTCGAATAAGTCCCCATTCTAGGACCTCAACTTATTAATAAGTCCCCACCCCAGGTGATGACAAAGACCTTGATAAAGACTGTTGGTTAAATTTAGGCTGTTCTTTTTATGCTGTGGGAAAAAGGAGTTGTGACAATGAGTTGTGTATGCAACATATGGCAAGAAATTATATAAACCTCCCTCCCTCGAATAGGCCCTCCCCTCGAATAAGTCCCAACACAAAAAGTATTAAAAGAAAAAAGCCCACAGGGGCTAATTGGAGGATTTAGGGTGGTACCAGATCTGACTCTTGGTGAGTTTTCTCTTTTTGGAGGGTTTCTTTGTTTTTCGTGCACATGTGAATTGAACCTCACCGTGACCTCGAGGCTGAACTTTAGACGCTTCGTCACCTCACGTTCCTGAACTTCATGGTGACGAAAATGGCTGACACAGGTATGTTACAGCTTCGTAGAGTGGCCACAGGCTCTATTTTTGGCTTGGCTTTTATATAATTCCATGGCTTGTGCGCTTAATAGATGAAACTCTACATGTTGCTATCTTGAAGATGCCAGTTAGTTGCCACGTGATTTTCGTTCGGAGGGGAAAGAGAAGAGGGGATATTAAAAATGGGCGAATCTATCATCTCCTTTTGCCATCCTTCGCTGTCGGCCACCGTCACCGAAGTACAATATTGTTATGAATCGTATATAATAGATGTGCCAGCTAATGCAAGTAGTTGATAAACTGTGCTTTATATGAACATTGATGCATACACTGACTCCTGTAGCGCGGAGCACTTGGCATAGAAATACCCAGTTGTATTAGGCGTGAATGCCAAAGATCTCAGCAACCGCAAATCCTATGTACGAATCGACGCAAGCCGTGAATACGAATACTTGGTAATTAGAAAGAGCTGAATGCTTAAGATGGTTTTATTTAGATTTCCAAAGGATATGGGCTATCTGCTTGATATCCCATGAAGTTTAAAAGTTTAAATATAGATTTCCTGTATAGTTCATCTTATTGATGCATAATGGTTCGTGTGTGTGTTTGTGTGTGTGTGTGTTTTGTGTTTTGTGTGTTGTCTATCTGTCTGTCTGTCTGTCTGTCTGTCTGTCTGTCTGTCTGTCTGTCTGTCTGTCTGTCTGTCTGTCTGTGTGTTTGTGTTTTTAGATTTTATTTATTATTTACTAACCACTAGCAAACTATGTGTGTAGTAGCTTACCCATAATTGTATCTTTACACATTATAGACAGACATATAGATATTTTTTGTTTATAAGTAATATGAAAGATGTTTCTTCAATTTTCAATTTTCCTGGAATCCCACTACAGTTTTCAAGTTATCATTGTTTATTGATAATCATATTTAAGTTTGACGTACATAAGAATATAAGATCATTTATTTTCATCTGCAATTGAATGGGGTGAATTTATCCTAAAATCCATAACTTTAAAACCTTGTATCCAGATGATTTCGAGATGTTTTTGCTAATTTTGAGATGTTTTGCTAATTTTGAGATGTTTTGCTAATTTTGAGATGTTTAAACTACCTGTTTTGCCAATCTCAAGGGGAAGGATTTGTTGTTAATTAGTCCTTGGTATGTGTGATACATGCAGGAAGTACCCAGACCATAGTTGTGCAAGACGTGCTACACACAGCTGACAATTTATCATTTGGTTCCATATATGTACATGCTGAAGAACATCATCAATATCTACCTCAGCCATAGCTGCAACCTATGTAATTTTGGCATCAGTGTTGGATTGTACAAATGAGCATTATTTGTCCTAGAATCAGTGATAGCTCCTGCCCTGCTTATACATAATTTTGTAGAAGAGGAGCATTCATGATTTGAAATTCTGCTGTCACAGATAGTTCTTATGTATTGGTCATAGTTAGCAAACATGCATAAAAATTTATAGTTTTATTGATTGGTTGAGAGGCTGTCATGAAGCAGCCCTCTTGCTACCTTTCATAATGAATACTGGATGGAAAAGGGGATAAATTAATTTTTCATAAGTTGGTGCAGCTAAGTCAATTGCAGCCCAAGATTCTTTGATTCATTGCCATATGCAGGCCTCTCTGTAAGGATTTTAGCAGATAAGCAATTTATCAAGTATTTGTGGTGAAATTTTGCATAAAGGTACAATTTATGCCCACTGTTTATTGTCAAGGTGAGTAATCTGGCTAAGTTTCAAGAATCAGGTGCATGATGAAACTTGCACGTCATGTAGCCAAGGGGCATGCTGAGGTGTGCACATGCAATTATGCACCTTTAATGGAGAGCCCTGATGTGGTCTTGCTGTAAATGGCAGAAGAGTTGACAAAATGAGTTTTTCATACATGATGTGGGATCCTCCCATAGAAAGTTTTTTGGGATGAAAGTAATAAAGGGAGATAGGTAATTTTAGAAAAGAATTGAACTCAAATCTAAAAACTGCAAAGTGTAGCATGCCATACTAATAACATTTGGATGGATTTGTTTTGCTATTAGGTAAGAAAGGCAAAAAGAAGAAGGGAAAGACCCTGAATCTGAATGAATTTCTTTCAACTGGTGATAGTAAGCAAGCAGCAACTTTTGCCAAAAAGAAAGCTGTTGATATTGAAGACAATGAAGCAAATGCTGGTAAGGAGTTTGAGCATTGCCAGTCTCTTTTCTATTCTTTGAACATTTGTATTTGAAGCATTTAAAATCACAAGTAAGCAAGTTTGTAAAATGTCTATAGTTCAGTTTTATTTCATCTTTATCTTTTTGCTTTTAGCTGTGTATGACAGTGATGAAGAACTGAAGAAAGAGGTTTTTGATTTGAGTGCCCTTCCCACAGCACCAAGAGCTTCAAGAAATGTAGTTGATACTAAAAGCCTGCCATCTGAACCACCATATACAGCTTTCTTGGGAAATCTTCCCTATGATGTTGAGGAAACTGACATTGTAGATTTTTTTGGGAATTTGAAGGTAAACATTTTACATCCAGACATAGTTGATCACTGTATCATTACAAGTAAAGATTATGGTTTTTATTCTTTCTTTCTGTCAATCATTATTCATGGATTTTGAACTTGCCTTTATTTATATAGAGCTCTTAGTAAGTTCAGAGCATATTGGCTCTTTGCAGATGTCATCAAGTGCAGTTTTTTCTCCAATGATGAAGGAAGGCTTTCATGACATTGCCTGTTGATATTAGCAGCTCCTGCTAAGATAGCTACCATTAGTTCCTGCAATGTTGTTATTTGTTCATTTAGCAAATCATTCATGTTTTGTCTGTAGTTGCTTGAGGTATTTTTGGATTAGGGTTTCTAAGAGTTTTTACTAGTATATAAATTACTTTAGACAGCATGTTAGGTCATATTTTTCAAATTAGATCATATTGCTACCAACTTGAGTCTGAGCCTGTGCATTTCATAGTTTTTTCATTTGTCAAGAAAGAGAGTATAATGCAATTTGATAGAAAGCTCTGTGAAATATGCAGAAGCATTGCATAGGGGCTCCAGAGCCTAGGGGGAGTTTGATGGAGCATATCCTTCCCTACTAGGGCATGCAGTAGAACACATCAACAACTATAAGATGGCAATCAGTCATTATACATGACAAAGAATTACAAGTATAGCTCGCTAGAAATCTCTGAGCTCTTCAAAATCTTTCTGCTTGAATTCAGATGAATTTCAAAATTGATCTTGGAAAAAACTTGGGGACATGCCCCCTCAGTCCCCCATGGTGCTGCCACTTTTGGTGCAATGTGAAATGGCTTAACTACTTCTTAGAGAGATTCATTGATTGTCAATGGATGTGTAATGGCAGTGATTACTAGGGCTGTTGTTGCTGGGCAGATCGCTTAATCTCACAAGTTTTATGTATATAGGACTGAGTTGTAGGCTAGTTGAACAAAAAGTCACTGCAGATAAGTTGTTTTGAGAAGGTTCAATAATAATTGAATAGTTCAGCTGTAGGTTATAGAGGACCCTCATGAAAAGCACTCTCAAGTTATCAAGGCCTTCCTCTTTAAAAGCTCACGGAATGTAGATTAACATTTGATATATCAAAAACCAATCCATTCTTGAATGACTTCATTTTTGTATATTTCACTTTTTACTCAGATAACTCATCTTTTGATTCTTGAGTTTTAGTTTTTATTTTGGATCCTTTAATCCAAGGCAGTTTTTTCAGAGGTATTCTCTGTAGTCAAGAGATTACATTTTCTTCCTGTTTATGCTTTTTGACTACTCATTCTTCTTTTTGACACAGTTCATTATAGTAACTATGTAAAATGAATATTTTTCTTGATTTTTAGCTAGAAAAAGTGCGCTTGCCTAGAGATGGTGGGCGTATGCGTGGGTTTGGTTATGCCGAGTTTTTAGATGTGAATTCACTTGTTAAAGCAATTGATCTCAACAATGAGGTAGGCTGATTTCCTACCACATCTTCTGATCTAGATGTCAATACGTTCAGTTTTTTGTATGAGAGATATTGTGGACTAGGAGGCATAAAAATGTTGCAAACACTGCGAATTTTGAACGGAAAAGTATGATAAACAGACAAATCAGAAGGGATTCCCTTACGATTTTCAACATAGTACTAAGCGATATGAGCTGATTCTATCTGTTATGTTGTTTTCTTGGCATGTAAAATGCAAATAACTGCCAGCCTTTGGGTGCAGATGATTCGAAATATGCCTCTAATTGATTTAACTATGCCTGTTTGTCATGTACTGTGAAAGGGATTTTCAGAATCATGTAAGTTGGGGAATGTAATAGAGCTTAGAACGAAGACAACCCATCCATTGCAACATATTGTTTGAGTATTAATGATTGTTTGTTATTTCACGTATTTATATTTATTTTCTCCATTATTCCGCAAGTTTTGATCATTGGCTTTTTTTGTTAGGTTCTTAAAGGGAGACGAATACGAGTAGACGTAGCTGGAAATACTGGCACCGGAGGTATGTTTATTCCCGTGTTCAACGAACAATATTGCGATCAGTTTTATCATGTCGATGATTTTGTTATCGGCAGCCCTTGTAGTAGAACAGTGGCTGAATGCTGTCAAAGGATAAACTGAAATCTTTGGCAGGATATGTTGTACTATTACACTTGATATGGAGGGAAACTGGAACGATCGCAAAAAGACAAGGGCAGTTCGGTTGGATAGGCTATGTTATTCAGGGCTTACCATAATATTCCACTGGTTCTGTGCAGAGTACAGAAACATGTCCGACCTTCCTCCGGCTGTCAAATCTTCATAATGAACCTTCCTGTTTTAGACAATCAAAGCTAAACAAAGTTCTTAAATTCTGCATTGTTTATGGTCTCGAAAAATTTTGCTTTAGAAGGGCTATGTTTTTCACTATCGATGTCACATTAACTGAAAACTCTGCCGATACTGTATTTTTGACACAAATTACTTTACCTTCCTCAAATACAACATAGAAAGAAAAATCTTCATCCGGCTCACAGCCATAGAGCCGTGACTTTTTCTGGACTCTGGTTTTATGATCGATGATGGCAGCTTCACATTACCCTGTAAAAAGTAAATTGCTCCCTAGAGAGGATTCCCCATTTCCTTAAGTGTTGTTGGAAAGTCCCGGTACTTTTAGTATGTATTGTGTTTGATATGCCATGGTCGATTACGACTATGCTCAGCGTCTCATCCTACTTTTGTTTGTTTGTTTGTTTGTTTGTTTGTTTGTTTGTTTGTTTGTTTGTTTGTTTGTTTGTTTTTCCTTCATTATGATCGTTTCTTAAATTTATCACCATTTACATATGGATGGGTTCATTTTTTATTAATTCAGTAGTTTAATCTTTTTTAATATCAATCGTCGTTATTTAAGCGCCTTTGTTGACAAGGAACTTGGCAGCTCTATGCTTAGCCCTTTATTGTCAATATTGATTGTTTCATTCCATGTGAATAGACGGTCAAAACAGAGAAGAAAGTAGAGAAGATCGATCAACCGATTGGAGAAAGAGAGACCCGGAAGAGAAGCGCTCGTTTGACAGGTAGATGATGCCTTTGCCTACTTTGGTTAAACAACAGATATTCTAAGCCAGAGTTGTGTTTGAAAGTTGCCATTTTTCCTATAATAAACGCCGCAGCGTTTTTTGTAGAACCCAATGTTTGAATGTGGCGTTTAAAAGAGGGTGTCATCCTTCACAGGGTATTGTTTCAGAGTCCAGAAAAATGCCCATCCTTCCTCTGGCTGTCAAATCTTCATCATAAACCTTCCTCTTTTAAGACTCAAAACTAGCCAAAGTTTTTAAACTCTGAATTGGGTATGTCTCGGAAGCTTTTACTGTAATTAGGCTATGCCTTTCACAGTCGGTGTCGCATCATATGAAAACTTTGCTGAAACTGGATTGTTGATACAAATTTCAGAATCTTCCTCAAATACGAGAAGAAGAGCAAAATTTTCCTCCGGCTCTGAGCCGTGGTGCCGTGACTTTTTCTGGACTCTGCAGTGTTTATAGGAGAAAATACTGTACATAGTTTACTGTTGGTTTGTTTACACGTGTAATTCTGTAATGTATGCTTCCACTCTACCCTCACTTCCTCCTTCTGAATGAGTGGAATGAAAAACGCTATATTCAAGCAATCATTCGTTTCACCTTTTATCAAGGCCAAGAGATGGAGGAAGGTTTGATAGAGTCGACGGGGAAAGCCCTTGGCGAAATTCGGAAGCAGACAGTGCTTCATCTTGGCGTAGAAGTGAGCCTATGGAGCCGTATAGATCTGAACCAAGAAGATACGAATCACGAGGGTATGCTGATCGTTCGTGGGGCGACTCAGCTGCTGCTGACTCGGAGTCTACATGGCGCAGAGCATCACCAAAAGCGTCCGAAGACCGAAGGAAGTTCGTTGGCCGCGAAAGCGACAGGAGAGGACCTGATAGGGAGGCAGATTCCGCCTCCTCATGGAGAAGTGATCCATCAACATTTAGAGCTAGAGAGGAAAGTAGACAAGATACCAGGCCACAGTCACGTGAGGATGATTATTATGGAAGACATTCTGAGGAACGAAAGGACGAGAGAAGGGACAACCAAGGTACTTTTTGCTAGCACTGTGTAAATCTTTTAATTAGGTTTGCTTGGTTTTTAAGAATGCTTGTTTGTTGGTATTGATTAGTGACTAGCAACCGGAAGTTTATCGAGCAATTTTTTAGCATTATCATGTTAAGTGAAAGCATACATATAAATGAATAAAAGTACATTATATATATATATATATATATATATATATATATATATATATATATATATATATATATATATATATATATATATATATATATATATATATATATATATATATATATGTATATATATATATATATATATATATATATATATATATTTATATATATATATATATTTATATATATATATCATATAGGTATATATTATATGTCTTATATAATGGATCTACATACAAAGTTTAAAACTGTATCAAGGTGACATTTGGTGCTCAATTTCATGACTAGCATTATGGGAGTAGTATAAAAAAACGTCAGAAAACTTTCGATTACTTCGACAATCATCTTCAGTTACAGATTAAGAAGATGGTTGTCGCAGCAATCGAAACATGCTTTGCACACTAGCAAGAGGGGAAAATTGTTTAGAGGCAATCTGCTCATTTGTTTACACCCTCACTTGCCAATCAAAACGCGTAAAAGACAATAGAAAGTGAGGAGAAAATCAGTTTGGATGAGTTTTAGAGAGAAGGATGCATCATAGGCTTTTTGCTGTATAAAAACACGTCATTGTAAAAAGCTAGTGTTGCCCGCAATATTTCTCTTTCCGGGCAGATATTTACATTTTCATATAGTAGAAAGATTTTCCTAGAACTTTACCACTTCCCGTTTCAAAATATTTTTACAAACAGGAGATATGGGGTCCTATAATTATAGCAATTTCCCTAGTATCTTCCACATATATGCTCTCCTTTGAAAGAACTGCTGAGTGGGCTCTACCCAAGTACATTTCACGTATACTGATGTCAATTTTGCATACTTATCCTAAAATATTTCTCCTTTCAAGTTTTATTTTGCCTCACTTTCTTTATCTGCCCGGAAAGAGAAATACCGCGTGCAACACTAGCTTTTGGCACGGGGCTATGACGCCATCTTTGTTTCTAAATTCATCAAAAATGATTTTCTCTTCACTTTTTATTGCTTTTTACGCGTGTTGATTGCCAAGTGAGGATGTAAACAAATGAGCTGATTGGCTCAAAACATCCCTCCCCCTCTCCCGTGCCTTACAAACTTAAAGCTATTGTCATATTTCTGAGATTTTTTATTTAATTTACTATTGCTGAGGAACTTTGGTAGAAATAGTGTAGCAAGAGCTGAAGAGAAGCGTTGACACCTTGCTACTAAACTTCTTATATGTTTTGGTTGCTTCTCTCTAAAGCACCGCGAGAACGCCCAAAACTCAACCTGAAGCCAAGAACCGTAACTGATGATACGAAAGACGAGGTGGCACCGTCTTCCATATTTGGCGGAGCAAGACCAGTTGATACAGCTTTAAAAGAGAAAGAAATTGAAGAGAAGATACTGCAGGAGCAAATTGTTAAAGAGAGCCATGTACACGAGAATGGTACGGCTGATGTGGACACTTCGCCCACTAGACCTGGTTATTCTCATAATAGAAAAGCGAAGCCAGCAGATATTGAAGAGAGTGTTCCGGCCAAGCAGAACAACGACCAACCAGACCGCAAGGGTCAGAGAGGAACAAGAAAGGTATCGAGTGATGAAGATACAGAACCTAGAAAGCACGACCAAGCTAAACAATATGAAGAGCCAAAGGCACCGGTTTGTGATAATTCTTGCTTTCTCCTGTATTTTACTGAATTATCAGCGCAAGGCTGGATATGTTTATTGTAATTATTTGTTTTTCTTTCTGTAGAAATTATATATATATATATATATATATATATATATATATATATATATATATATATATATATATATATATATATATATATATATATATATATATATATATATATATATATATATACATGTATGTATATTTTTATTTATTTAGCTACTTTATGTATTGGGGAAGTCCCTGAATTCATTTGTATTTCATATCAATATACGTATTTTACTTAGTCTTGTATTGACCGTTAAAATTAGCCTTTGATCTTAGGCACATCATATGCAAAGTGAAATAGATTATAATTAATCTCCTAAATTTTCAGGTATTTGCCCAACAGAGCTTGTTCTCAGTTCTTGCTCAGGATGACGAATCGAGTGGAGAAGATGAGTCAGTGAACCAGTGAAGAACGTTTTCAACATCGTCGTAAAATTTGATCATGCTGGCTCGCAACCTGATCCAACACATCGATGCTACATTTTGAGGATTGTGCTCATGAATTTAAGCAACATCAGTCGATGCAGCGACGCTATTTTCTATACGTGTTTATGTGCATTTTATTCACAGTCAAGTATTGCTAATGATCTGCGAAATCCAGCGAGTGGAGTTTGGTAAACTCTGACAAAATTCACGATATATGTAATAGCTAGGGTGGTCCTGGCAGTTCGTCTTCTCATTAAGATGGCTTTCAGTTAGGGTCCAAGTTTTGGCTATCATATATGTCGATTGTGATGGTTGCCATCTTGCGCTAAAAATTTTGTCATTTTTCCTAGTAGAAAAGCATTTTGCGGCGGCGAGTCCTCGCTGACTCACATGTTAAGCCCTCTATAACCTACGTCCCTTTTTTCTTCACTCAAACTGTAGCCAGAGTCTAGCATTTTGCTACTTTGGTCAAGAAGATCTGGCTAATAGAATAAATCTTTTTTAGCTTTATTAGATAATCTTACCCACCCTAAGGTTTTTATATTGAGTGTCGAATGATTCTTAGCAACTTCCTCTGAATGGGAGTAGGCTTTTAAATATTCTATCCTTAATACAGGCCAGGTGGCATAGTCTTATTGCAGTTGATGTGCAAATGTAGCAGTTGCTCGCTGCTGCGGGTCGATTGGCATGTTGCGTCAAGCGCATAGAATAAGACGGGAAGTTGTCAGTATAGTAATAGTAATATAACAATAATGAATTTATTTACAGTAGGCTAAATGAGAAACAACATAAAAAAGCTAATTAAAGCCTACTTACAGTAGTACTAGTAAGAATACATTGGTAAAAAATGATACATCAAAGTTGCCTAAGAACAACAAATGAAAAAGTAAGGAAATGCTAAGACAAAAAAGTATTGTTTGCACAATCTACAAGGACATTTTTCCCACTCTCTAGTGATCATTCTTATTCTCTTTCTAGGGTACTTTTCCTGGTGAAAGTAGATTGCAATCTAATGTTTTCTAAACTTAGTACCCTTTTCTGATTTCCAAAGCATTTGGCCTGATTTTTAGTGAAGCCTAACAAAGCATATTATCGTCGTATGATTGTTGTATCAACTCGTTATGAATAGCAAAGGCTGGCTTGAACCGTGATCATCTTCTGTTTTATGTGACTGTTCAGCATCACATATGCAAGATGTTTGAAGTTAGGTATGAATCAGTGTTTCTATGCCATTCTGGGTTGAAAGTTAAGCTATAGGAATACGTTGTAAAACAGAGAAGACCGTCGATTTCAGACGTTAGGTTTTGAGCTTTAGGTTTGGCACTATTGGGAATGCGATAGCAATA
Organism: Mastigias papua; assembly: GCA_964019165.1. Lineage (NCBI taxonomy): Eukaryota > Metazoa > Cnidaria > Scyphozoa > Rhizostomeae > Mastigiidae > Mastigias > Mastigias papua. The sequence goes on from OZ025268.1 coordinate 17,907,913, forward strand.
TGTCATGTTCTAGCCCCTCAGTTTTTCTTCTTCAGAACCTCTTTCAACGGTGACTGTTACCTTTAGTTTGTACGTAATTCCGTCAGGTTTTTTTTATTTTGGGTAGCCATGTTTTGGTCAAAGCCTAGTTCCTCGAAAGCACTCTTTGTTTTCGCGGCCTAGCCTGTAATTGTTCTAGTTTTTGACTGTTTTCATTCTCAGTGTTCTTGTAGAATGTCACTTATTTGAAGTAGTGGATTTTAACAAATGAACATTTCTTGCCTTTATGATGAACATTTTGGACGTTTCTGACCCGTATACAAGCATAGATTTAAGCTAGTCTTTTTTAGCCTACAGTTGGTATAAGAATGGGATAAAGATCTGAACAGGTTCTCATATAACCAACGTGTAGCTAAATGTCATCCAGAAAGTATCAATAACTCGAAGAGTAGGTACTGAGAATGGCCTGCTATAAGTATTTAGTCGGAATTGTTGTGCGTGCGGTAAGTTGATCAGTTATAATATTTACCCCATCGAGACCCTGATTTTGTACACATAATCTGTCCTAAATGAGAAAATACTGCTTTTAAATTGAAATCAGTGTTGTACTCCTGCACAGTTTTTGATGGTCCATCTAACGTTTGAAGCTAAGTGCACACAGTAGATTTATATCCTTGCTGTATGAGATGTTCAGATTTTTTCAGTTGTCGCACACCATCTATTTTGGTCATATTGGACTGTTCGTTTCAGCATGAAACAGCAAGGCTGCTCTTTTCCATCACTATTGGGGCCAATTCTCAGATGACCCAAGATTTTCGTCACAAAGCACAACACACAACTGATTTTTGTTTTTGTATCTTGAAGGAGGAAATATGAAACATCCTTGGACTTGCACCTCAGTCGCTTGCGACAAAATTTCCTGTGTTTCAGTGCCGCACACAGCAGATTTGTTGCAATAAATATCTGTTGTGTGCACTTAGGTTAAGACGAGTAAAGCTAGCTGTCTTTGTTTGTTGCATATAATCATGTAGACCCGTGGATCATTTATTTATTTTGATAACGTAACTGGAGCTTACCTGAGTGGGTAATTTGTTGTGCGGAATAAATTAGTTTATTACATCAAGCATTGTTTTTGTATAAGTATGTTCCCTTAGCCTGAAATCTCCAGGCCGAGTAAGTTCCTTATGTTTTCTATTATGAATGATGCTTTAGTTATAGAGGGATTCGCTTTCCCATTTATTTGCACTGCGATTCTGTTAATCTGACTTTTTGGCAAATGTGACGTCATTTTTGAAAAGCTTGAAATTTCTTGCCCACTGCAGTGACTCATAAGAGTGTTACCTATAGTTCCAATGAAAGCATTAATTGCTCATCTTAAGAACTAACAGTCAATCTGATCCGGTAATGTGGAGGCTAGAGACCTTATCTTAAACAGTCTTGCGCAAAAGGACTTTACATACCACATGGCGGATAGTTTCAAGATATACTGATGTTCAACTGATTTAATCGTCATTGTATGAATAGATTATATCAAGATATGAATAACAACCTGCGTGAATAAGGCTAACTTTTTGTATGCTTCATACGTATTTCCTGCCAAGGCGATTTTAAATGTGCAAAATCTCTTTATAGCTATATTTCCTATCTTCAATTTTAAGTGATTAAGGTGGTCGTTTTGCGAATGGGGATTAGGGGCGGATCATATCACACACACACACACACACACACGTCTGTATGGCAGAAGTCAGAAGCCAAGCTATATTGTATTCAATACTACAAACTGAAAGTTACTTGTTATCAATAGATTTGTTCAATACACATTTTTTTGTAAGAAACAAACTTTATCCCTCCAGCCTCGATGTTTCTTGGCATTTTGTCATATCCAACCTTAATGTGTCTTAAGTGTTTCTCAAAATTCTTGAAATTTCTTACAACACCAAGGCAACTGTTAGACGATAAAAAGAATTTTTAGTTAAAACATTTGAGGGACTGATATTGTTTGCATTTTGCTTCCAGTTTAATAGCAAATTTTCTCGTAAACACAGGATTTTCAAGTTTACTGTTGAAGCTCAGCCTGCCTTTGTTTCTTAAATGTTTCTTAATTTTTAACTGATTTGAGCCTCGTGATTCTTATACACTTGTTTCTCATGAAAAAACCTGTAGTCTATAAGAATATAAAGCCTCAAATTCTCTGAAATGTAAGACTAATTTAAGATTAATGCACCGCTCAAGCTTCATCAAGTTTTACATATCTTGCTGATTTGAGTTTTTGTAGAATGCAGAACAGGAGTGAGCTTCACTTCGCCTGTCTGGAACTCGTTACACTATAGTGCGAGTTAGCAACGCTCTAGGGTGTGTCAGTTACGTCAGTTACATACCTTTTATTATAGGAAGATATTCTATACGAGAATTAATGTTCGCAATTGCTGAATTTAAGGGTAATTTAAGAATATTCTAGGGCTTATAAAATTAAGAATATTGAGGCTGTGGAAAATTAGGTATTCTTAGAAAACGGTGTGTGCTAAAGCAATTAGAGCGAGATTTTGTATCTTTGTCCTGCCTCGAGAGTTAGACAGTTAACAGCTCACTCAGGATATCACCTCTTTTAATACGACAACCATGCAGTTAACTTACTCTTTCCATATCCAAGTTGTCTTGCAACAGATGACTTATTACACTCCAGAATCATTTTGTTCTAAAGCAACAGCTGCCGGTAAGATGACTCTCCTTTCGCAAGATCTATTGCAAGGAAGGCCCGGAATAGGGCAAGACAAAGCCTAAGACAGTTCGTAGGTGAACCAATGCAGACAAATTTAAAAAAATAGAAATTTCCTGGTTTTCCTTAACCAAAAGCATTTTTGTCAGGAATGTGGCATTGAAGACAATGTATATTGCTTTGTTCTTTGTCCATTATCATCTTAGCGAAAGTCAATACAAGCAAAATACTTGCATATCTTACTAAAGTGAAAGTGACAGGCAATGTGATTACAAAGTCATTCTGTATCACAGATATAGCATACAAGTATAATATGTTAACAATCTCCGCAAAATGGACCGGGTTACACCACCAGTCCTGGCCAGATGTATTTCTATACATTCATACATACATACATGCATACATACACACACACACACACACACACACACACACACATATATATATATATATATATATATATATATATATATATATATATATATATATATATATATATATATTATATATATATATTATATATATTTATATAGAATAAACCACAAATATGCTTTTCTGTAAGTAGACGTTTCGATTAAAATCTTCATCAGTACAGATGAAGATTGTAGTCGAAACGTCTACTTACAGAAAAGTATATTTGTGGTTTATTCTTTTTATGCAATTTATATACGTTGTGGATGCGGCTTAGGATCAGTTTATATATATATATATATATATATAGAATAAACCACAAATATACTATCCTTTAAGTAAACGTTTCGATCAGAATCTTCATCAGAGTACTGATGAAGATTCTGATCGAAACGTTTACTTAAAGGATAGTATATTTGTGGTTTATTCTATTTATGTAATTTATATACGTGGATGCGGCTTAGGTTTAGTTTGTATATATATATATATATATATATATATATATATATATATATATATATATATATATATATATATATATATATATATATATATATTATATATTATATATTTATATAGAATAAGCCACAAATATGCTTTTCTGTAAGTAGACGTTTCGATTAAAATCTTCATCAGTACAGATGAAGATTGTAATCGAAACGTCTACTTACAGAAAAGTATATTTGTGGTTTATTCTTTTTATGCAATTTATATACGTTGTGGATGCGGCTTAGGATCAGTTTATATATATATATATATATATATATATATATATATATATATATATATATATATATATATATATATATATATATATATATATATATATATATATATATATATATATATATATATATATATGTATGTATGTATGTATGTATGTATGTATGTATGTATGTATGTATGTATGTATGTATGTATGTATGTATGTATGTATGTATGTATGTGTGTATGTATGTATGTATGTATGTATGTATGTATGTATGTATGTATGTATGTATGTATGTATGTATGTATGTATGTATGTATGCATTATATATATGTTCTGTATCTAGATAATAATCAGTTCCTGTATGGAAGTAGTAAAGCATGATTAGAAGTGAGGAAGGAAATTGAAACAATTTTGAGCCCAACAAACTGGAAGGAATGAGGTGAAGGAGGAGTGAAGTCTCAAAAAAGAAGTAGAAGGAATTTTACTTAAAATACAAAGATGCTTTTTGTAACATAGGAAAAGACCCTGCTCTGGAAATTCATGTACAGCACTCCGTTTTGGTTTCATAAATCGAAGTTTTATTGTCTATCTAGTCTTTGCTATAATTAGCACATCGCCATAAATGGCCATTGAATACACATAAAATGGGATATGGGATGCTCCCGCCAGGTCAGCTTTATTTATTGTACGTAAGTCTTATCAACATGCACTTTATGCAATATCACATTATATAGGCTTTAACAATTTCTCATATTTCTCTTTTGCTAAAGCATTCTCAAAGATCAAACCTTCGGTGGTTTTAAAAATGCAGATATTTGTGGAATGAAACGTGCATACTGGTTAAAATGCTTGGGGAAATTGTACTGAAGAATACCCGCATGAACAGCTGCACACTTTGCCGCTGTGGATTCCCACTATAATGCAAACAGCTGATGAGGTTGTTGCGGTGGAGCATAATTAGGCCTAATTCATGTATTTCACTCTGTTTCAGCTTCCTGGTTTATTAGTATTTCCCAAGTACCATGTAGAACTGCCGCAACGCAAGCAAGATCTGATCTTTATTTGTCAGTGAAAAACGCCAGGTGAAACATGGCAGGTAATCAGATTGGTTGTTTTTATGTTTTATGTTGTTTTGAATGACGTTTCGTGACAGGATAGCCTTCAAATTAGAAGGCCTGGAGAACTTCAGCATATGTCGGGAGGCTTAATGAAGAATTATATTGATGCTGTTTTTGTGCATTGTTAACAATATTTAATTACTCTGCTATTTGCTCCAAGAGTAAACAAATGAGAAAGAAAGGTGATATTCTAGTTGTATCACCGCTTCTTCATAAAAGTGGATGCTATGAAAATGTTGAATGTGCAATTTTTTGGTATCGAGACTATTCAAAAGATTCATTGCCTCTTTCGTAGAAGAAGATCAGAACCAGATCTCAACAGAGTGGAAATCATATTGTAAGTTTGCACTTCTATCCTCATTGAAAGATCTCATTGCCTACTTTATTAGCTTAATTAGACAAAAGTATGTTGTTTGTCTTCTAGAGTGCCTGTTCAAATTAAAATTTTTGCAAATAAGGTGACGCCATTTCTTCATTTTGTAGTACTGAGTTGGCCTAGAATTTGATTTCTTCAGTACTTCTCATAATGTGGCCAGAAAAACCAAAAGGGTTTTAAAAGCTTTAACAACACTAAGCAATTTTTGAGAGTTTATTATGCATTATTTGACATGAGCAGATATGTTTTAGTATTAGTTGGGACTCATCTATCCTTGTACATCTTACTTGAAGTGTACCTGGAAGCAATCTATCTATCTAGCCTGTAAAGTTGTATAGACACTACAAGATGTAAATAGTTTGAATCTTAGTTCTTTTTGTTCTGCAAGTAGTATCTTCTTCTGTTCAAGTATACCAACTGCAACAAAGAGCTCCAAAGCCAAAAAAGGTTGTTTGTACTTACCAGGTGGGTGATCACAGGTTGTTTTGCTTGTATGTTGATATTTTATGATTATTTCGTAACATGTGAGGAAAATGTACATATAAAGGTTATTGCATGACTATGTGAAATGGGTTGGAATGGTAGTTTAATATGTGACTAATTATTGTGGCTGTAATAGTGGTGCATCATTGTTTGTGACTTCATACATTGCACAGTATAAAGGACCTTACTTATTCACAGGCCCCTAGGCAGTGGAGGGCTAGGAAAGCAGGGAGGGTAATATCACCCAGTAATTTGCTAGGAGTGTATTTTGAGTTGTTCTAAATGGTTGATAATTTAAGCAACTTTGATATAGTAGACAATCTATCTCATTGTTGAATAGCACTTAATTGTCATGAAGAGATACAGGTCTAGTATAGCCCTCTACTTGACACCCATGCCCTCTCAATGTAACTCAGCTTTTATTGGACCATCTTCTTGGTATGCATTGTAATCCTCAATTCTCATACTTAGTTTTTGCATCATCTTATTATAATCTTAAGTCTTTCTGCAATTCATATAAGGAGATTTCAGACTATTTGCAATTTACTTTGCTCTAATGCATTTTATCTTTAGCCACAAGGGAAGCCATTTTTCTACAATGATGAGTAAGTATGTGCTTTGATACTGTGTGAGTTTTTCTTCATTACTCAATAGTATACTACTTGCTGTGATTTCTTTGTCATTTCAAGCAGGTGGTTCTTTTACATTTGATTATTACTATTCAATGTATATTTATCATTAGTGCTATATCAAGATAGATTTCAAGTTGCTAGAAAAATCTACTCCTTGTGTCGGGGATAGACTTTTGGTACTTTTGAATTGTTGAGTATAAATCATTCAGATTCCTATCTTGATTTTCTCATAAGACGATCACACCTTTGTGCCCATTATAATGTACAATGCAGAAGTAAAAAACAAGCATGAGAAAACTACTAAAAGTAGCTTCTGAAATTGTTGTTTTTGCTGTTTTCTAAATGGTTATAATAATCCCTTTGTATTCTATACTTCTATGAACTTTTGCACTTAAACATTTTGATGGAAATTTTCAAAGATGTTTACTGTTTTTAGATTTCATG
>OZ025268.1:17919783-17934783 GCA_964019165.1 Mastigias papua
GACAGCATCTCAAAGCGTAAAAGCATGAAACCATCGGAGTTAGAGAAGTCACACAATTTTAAGGTTAATTGGACTTTTCCTTACTTTGTACACTAGTACTATCAGAAGCATCAGTGATCTCAGTATCTCAGTATCTCTGATATTTGTTTTGATATTAGACTAACAGAATCATCAATCATTTTAAGGCAAGAATTAACAATACTTGCAAATTACATTGAAGCACCATATCAACCAATTAAGAACTTCGTCAAGTGTGTGATGTGGAAGGGGAGACAGTAAACTCTATCATGTATGAGCGTAGGAATGAATCCCAGAAGGAATGAATCACTTGTTTTTAACTTGCTGTAATTCTTCTTAATCCTCGTCTTTTTCCTTTTCTTTTCTACTTCCACGCACACTCCGATGTCATCGTGTATTCCATTCTCTTTCTCTATAATTTCTATCCCATTACCTGTTTTTATCCTCTCATTTTCTCTTTTTCTTTTGTATTTTCGTGTGTTTTCTGTTCCTGTTATCTTCTTTTTCTTTTCTCTTCTTCTTTCTTTCTCATTATAACCATTTCTGCCTCATTTTTTAGATACATAATTACTATGGTATGCACTGGTGTGATTACTGCAAGAATTTCATGTGGGGGTTGAAACAGCAAGGTGTCAAATGCCAAGGTGAGGCCTCATTGTGATGTACCAGTGACATATTTAATATGTTGATTGGTATGTACCTAAGTGAAATTTGTTCTTGGAAACAACTGCGATTGACTAACGGTTCTTTGCATACATGTGCATACCTAGTTTTCTTTCTTTCACTACTGATGATTGACCTACTGGAGACCAGAAACTTCTGTAATATTATTGATTGAAATGCCTGAATGAATTGTTTCTTCTTTGCGTTTTTCGCAACTGTGAGATTCCCTATAGCCCCCTTGCATTATCCCCCCTCTACGTTCTAGCTTAGTTTGGCAAGAGAGTGCTATTGAAACATCGTCATATCATAGACAAAGGTTTCTTTTTGAAAACATATGTGTGTAGCAGTATTCATTGTGTGAATTTTATTTTTTAAATGAACTCTTTATGGGCCAAGGGCCCTTAGGGGTCTTTCATATATGTTGTCGTCCTGTAGGGGGGAAGGTATGGTATGGTGGATGCTAGATGTTTTATGACGAGGAGGACTGGAAGGGTTTCCTGTTGTCGGCTTCATAGCATGAGTTTCTTTTTATGTCTCCATATTAGCTTTTTATAGTCATTTCCGTGACATTCTTTCGGTAGTAACTATAAGCTACTACTATAGCAAGCACATTGAAATTATAACAGCAAAGTCCAATAAGCGCAATTCCTCAATTATCAACAACAGAAATCTATCTATGATGCAATTGGTCTTATTTCTACTTATTCAACATTTTGTTTGGTTTTTATGCACATGCATTATTTGTGTGAACTGGGGGCTAGGATGGGTGGGTCAAATTGCGAGGTCGTTCATCACCTTGAAATGGGGGAAGTCTTTGTGAGACAAGATTTTTCAATTAGGGAAAGGAGGGGGGGGGAGATAAAAATATTTTATGTTTGACGGCATGATATATGTATCAATTATTCTCGATATTTGATATTTTGGTTGTGTTTAGTGGTTTTCCCTAATATTCTTACCGTAAATTATAGCATCAAAGAATGCAACCTTCAAAGCTATCCTTTGCTTCCTAATCTAGGAGTACTATTTTAACGGTCCGACATTTCCCCAAGTCTCTCGAGTATTGGATTGATAAATGAAGAGATCCTCTAACGATTTAACATCTCGTGCAGCATTTGAAAACGATAGAAGTGTTGGCTGTTTTCACTCAGCATTTTTGACCCCCAGCAAATTTCGTCCATCATCAGAAGTATCAATGCTTGGTTGGCCATCTTGTTGCTGAAACGATCCAATATTTCGCCCGCCAATAATGATAGGTGAAATGGCGGGTGAGATATTGAATCGTTTAAGCGGGGCTTTAAGACGAAAGAGCTTAACAACATTTATTAAATTTCGTAGAGCGAGTCTCGATCTGGTTACTACATACAATTGTGGATAGTCTCTTCTTCAGTACAGCACGAAGTTGAAGTTTTGTAGTACCAACAGACTTTTCACGTATAGTCTCTTCTCTGTGTTTTTCAGATTGTGGCTATAATGCTCACAAACAATGTAGTAATCACGTACCAGCTCTTTGTGCTCCTGACAAGCGGTTGGTAAAAAGAGGTTAGTGCAGCTAAGAGTGACATTCATGAGTGTTTTTGTTCACTTAATCATTATGTTTTACTTCGAGTTTTGATATTCTTCATGCTTTGTTAGTTTCTTGGTATTAGACCAGAAGGCCCCCGTTTCTCTTTCCTGACTTTTCTTTTGAATGGTATGCTACTTTTTTGATATTGAACTGTATTTTCCGAACAGTGTTTGGCGTTGATTTGACAACATTAGTCAAAGTATACGAATCAAAAAGGCCGGCTGTTGTAGATGCGTGTATAGCTGAAGTTGAAAGTCGAGGTAAGTTAATGGTAAGTTAATATGGGTATAAGCCAAAGACATCGATTAAACCGTATGAAAATCATGATATAGCTGCTCAGTTTGGCAATGGTTGTCAGTTCAGCCTCTTGGCAAGGCTTTTGTTGTAAAGTTCAGACAAACTGAGACGAAGATTTTGTGTCAATCTGAAGTCTTTTCACTCTTTGGAGTTGTTGACAATAATAAGTTCGTTGATATATCCAGCAAACTTTTCATAGTGACTGGGTCTTTTATCTATATAGCATATTATATTTGTTGTATTATGTTGTATTATGATTGCATTGTGTTATCTTGTGATTGTATTGTGTTATATTATGATTGCATTATGTTGTGTTGTGAGTGTATTGTGTTGTAGTATGATTGCATTGTGTTTTCTTGTTTTTGTATTATGTTGTATTGTGATTGTATTATGTTGTATTGTGATTGTATTATGTTGTATTGTGATTGTATTATGTTGTATTGTGATTGTATCGTGTTATATTGCAGTCATATTGTATTTTATTTTATTTTGCTGGGCTGTGATTGTATTGTATTGTACTGTAATGGTATATTTTGTTGTTTTGTTGTAGTTTGTTTTTGTTTTCCTATAATGTCCCGATTGTTTTATTCTTCAGTCTGTTGGTTATTTTACGTCTTTCGTGATCTGCTGACTGCATAGAACTAACATTCAATCTCTCTGTTCGTGTTGCAGTGTAGTTTCTCGGTAGCTTTAACAACGGTAGCTGATATTTGTTACTAGTTTTGTCAAACAGGATAGAGAGTCGGTTTTTCTTGACGCCTAAGTAACCCTTGTATATTCTTCTGCGACAGGTGTACAGCTGGAAGGTATATATCGACTTTCTGGATTCGCTGACGATGTTGAAATGCTAAAAAACAATATTGACAAAGGTAGTATTATAAACTCTAAGCTCACCGACTTTTAGTTGGAATTTTCCTATGAAGTCGTATACGTTACCGTTTGTTAGCTCCTATTGATTTATTATGATGTTATAGTTTTCATAGGACGTATTTTAGGACGATCTTTTATAGATCACTTTCATATGTCTTTACGTCAATAATTAAGAGCTTGAGAAGATGCTTTGTGTGGCTTTGAAAGTCAAATATGGCAACGGTGGCGAAGTCTTGTATAAGCTGGTATTTGTTAATTTTTATATGAGCATATTTATTTCACGACGTGAATCTGTCCCATAGTTTACGAATCGAATATCTGTCACCTTATTTGCTTAATGTTCTTCATTTTAGATGGCGCTGTGCCCAGTTTAAATGAAAAATCGTATCCAGATATTCATGTAATATCTGGACTGTTAAAGCTTTATTTCCGTTCACTCCCAATTCCATTGATTTCATTTGAGACATATGGCGATTTCATTGCTGCCTCTAGTAAGTGAAGCTAGCTGTATATCATTCAGTCATGTAGTGTTATCTGCTCGTAACAGGCCAGTTGTCCTGCTTCTCCAACTGTCACGAGCTTCAGCACATCTTACACATTCTCTGCATGATTTATTCGTCCATTCTTCTATATCTTTCTTCCATATTGTGATAGGTCTACCTCTTGGCCTCTTTCCTTTCGATTTTGCTTCAAGCGATAATCCCTGTAATGAGTCCTTCCTTTATTTGTATCCAACCCACTCCCATTTTCTCTTGTTGTTTGCATTTCATAGAATCCTCTTTCTCTTGGAAATATCTAATGCCTCTTCATTTATTTGAGTTTTTATATTTTTCATCGAATATTATCGCTATTCTCTCCTTGTACGCCATCAATTATATATAGATGAGCAATAGGTATCAAACTTTCTTTGACACTCTTGTCAGTAGTACTGTTTACCCTTGATACTGTTTTTGACGTTAATTCCTGGTGATTCTAGTATTGGCATCGGAGTTTGATTTCTTCATAAGAATAACGGAAGCACAATAACAAGAAGTTGTTGATTCTTTCAGTATCAATAAACAGCTTGTCTAGAAGTTTTTTATTACTTTGTCTGAGGTTTTGAATTTCACGCCATATTAGGCTTATTTTTTTTCTTGTCCTCGTGATATCTTATTTTCTTTTAGTCCATTCGAAGTATCTAAGATATATCCTACTTACTTTTTAGAGTTAGTTGACGTAAACGAGCGGAATAAAGGAATTTTTGATGCACTGCATAAACTACCAGCTGCTCATTACGAGACACTTAAATATCTAATGAGACATTTGCAAAGGTTTGTACTTACAATAAGTTTCATCCCTTTCCTTTTCGTGTTGCAAGTCAGATGCTTGGTACACGGCTCAAGCATCAAGTTGGAGCTTAGTACGATAAGGTTTGGTATTATTTTCTTGCAATACTTTGGTTTGGTTTTGTTTGGTTTTGTTTGGTTTGGTTTGGTGTGGTTTTGTTTGGTTTGGTTTAAATACTTGTATGCTAACTGGGATGGTATACAACCATGCAACTATTGATACAAGTAGCTCTGTTGGCGATTATTAACTTGGCAAAATGAAATCTGATTTTAGCAGATCATGACTACATGATCTAAAACGTACTGTTAATTAATTATTTCATAGGCTTGTAGATACTGTTGAATTTAACGTTTATTAAGTAAAGAGTAGTAAAATGGTGTGGAATCTGGCCTAAATTTTCTGTGAGAGCCATTTATTTATATAATTCTAGACTTTGATTGGCCAATTCGGTTAGGAGTAAATGAATGTGATTAAAGTTCTTAGCCAATCATAACTTGGCGCCTTTGTTGTAATGGCTAGGTTATTCCCATTCATCTTTTACTCTATGTTCTGAAAATGCTAAATCTCAGTGCAGTGGATCCGAAATTTTTCGCATGTAATTTCTCCCAGCCAAATAATTAATATAGTACTTTCATTCATTCAGTTTCATTTATTTTATTCTGTTTTATTTCAGTTCATTTGATATATCTTCATTTCATTTAGTTTACTTCAGCAGTCCTAGATCTATTCATCATTATGTATATGCGACTTTCATAATACCCTGACTGCGAACATAATAAGCATAGTTACATGGATGATAATTAATTACAATTCAACTGAGAGTTTTATGAATTGATCAGCTTATAAAAGAAAGGAAATTCTTACAACAATGACCAGTTATATGTGTGTGCTGAACGTCCATTTAGATGTCAAATGTCATAGTCATTTATCCAAACGCACGTTTTTTATGGGTCTCACATCAGGCAAGATTAAGAAATATGTGATAAACACATAGACAGTAGGAGCTTCAAATAGTAACCCTGAAAAACGGTTTTTACTATAGCTCTCTTTGTTAAGTTGGGAGAAAGCTCATCATTTGAGATAGTCCACTTTTTACAAACACTTTGGCAATAAAATTTAAGTTCATGAAATCGAATGGAACATTCAATTCCTGATTTGCCGTCAAGATTTTAAGAAAACTCAATAAGTATTTAAGGCTGGAGTTGACAAAGTATTAAGAAATATCCAGGTTGAAAATAGAAAGTTTGTTATGGCAAAGAGTGGAGTTTTTTCGCTACCTGATATGCTTGTATAGGAGATTGTTGCTCTATTTGCAGCTTAAGTGGCTTTGATTTTCGATATGACGTAAGTTAGAACCACTATGACGACTCTGTCCAGGCAATCGTACAATTCATCAAGTGGTAAGAAATTGAAAGCCTGCGCAATCGTCCATTAGTTATAAGGATAACATTTGTACCATATCTAGGGATGTTATTTTCCTTTTATTGTTGGCAAGATTGACTCGTTTGGAAACATTCATACTATGGATTTCTCTCAAAATTTTCTTTCAGAGTAAGCAAATATAAGGATAAGAATCTCATGAACACTCACAATCTTGGAGTTGTGTTTGGACCAACACTTCTAAGACCTTCAGACTCAGAAATAATGGCGGGAATACACGACCTTCCTTTCCAGAGACTTGTTGCTGAAATACTCATCGAGGAGCAGGACATTTTATTTTCTAGTTGAAGCTAGGCAATATGTAAAACGTAAATCTATACGCCATTAGTGGGCTCCTAGTGCAAAAATGATATACGGGGATAACAGTTTCATACCCTAGAATTTGGACGTCTCTGTAATGGAACCACAAATTGCCTTATGTAGTATTGTGAAAGGACTAATTATACTAAGTCTTTTACGAGTGCATTGGTTGGTACTAAAGTCGCCACCTATTACAAAAATAGATTTGCCGCCTATCCATATTTGGGTCCTTAGTATCTCCCGACTATATGGCAAAATTCCTACTATTCCACTTCATGGGGCATTTGCTTCCCCCTTGCCTCTTATAAAATCCATTACTTGCGTATAAAATCCAAATAAAGAAAATAATATCGTTTTCATAAGCCCATTGGAACCCGTTGGAAATAGGCAGACTTGATTCTCCCTTGCAAACGGGCCTCTAAATAATTTATTTTTCTTCTTTCTTTACCCCTTTTTGAGTTAATATTGCTTCACTAAACTTTGATTGAAGCATGGTTGTAATTTTTCGAGAAAGATCTGGGATTATGGCTGGTGAATTGAATTTTTGAGATATAGGGACTTGTCTAAAGTGGGTATTGTTTATTTATTGTGAGACATTCCTACAAGACCTTTTTGGTTCAGGGGACATTTCAATGCGATGTCTGCTTTGGATCCAGTATATTGTATGTTACTGTAATAAATTTATTTTTTTGGATTTTATTCATAAGTTCCACACATAACAAATTGCATATTCTAACCTTATATTAAAAAATTCAATTTCAACTTGAGGAAATGTGTGCATGTTTCTTAGTAGCCCTAAGACCGTAATCCTTCAGTGTAGGAAGTTATTACCACGATATACCGTCTCTTCATATCGTGGCATGACCTGCTCAAAATGAGGATTCAGTATTTGAGCTGTTGAGTCAGAGACGGATCGAGAACAGGGGATATTTTCAAAGTAAGAATAGACCAGACTATGCTTGTGTGTATGTGCAATTTTTGTGTCTCTACCTCTCGTGAACCTATCTTGTCTAAAAGAAGGAAATATTGTGCAAGAAATCTCCTTGAGTAGCTAACGTTTTATAAGGTTTGTATCCAAGTAGTTTGGTCGTAACATTCGTGCAGAGAAAAGCTCTTTCCTTCTCCCTTGCTATGCATTGGTTCCTACGAATTCATGAACTGTACTAGTGGAGGGGGCGTGGGAGGGCTTCCCACTTTTTTCCCATAAGTTTGTCTTTCCGCTCTATCTTAAAGTTTCTTTGTAGGTTTTGATTGGATACGGACCTGAGCACTCTTCAGCAAAATGTTCTATTCCATTCTATTTGGTAAACATTTTATCTTGGTTGACTCTAAAACTGGCATTTAACCAACATATATATATATATACATATAAATTTGTCGAAAACAACCAACAAAATTAGTACTTTTTCAATGTTTCAAATTATCTTGATGGGAAGCAGTTGCTCATCCTTTACGCATTTACAACACTCCGGTGTAATTATTGGTAATCACTGTGGATATTTTGCGGAGAAGCTGCTAATACTGACCTGCACTTCGCCCACAGGAGAGTTCTTCGAATTCTCCACAATGACTACTCTTCTGATTTTGAAGAACTGTTATAAGAGTCAAATGAATGCCCGATTCATGCTATAAATGTACAAAAAGTAATACTCAAGGTTTCCAAGTGTGCAAACAAGTATAGTCTGCCTTTCATGTGGAGTATGTTCCAAAAATAGAGAGGTCAATATGATTTGCCATCAAAGAACCTGTTAATGTTACCTCAAACTAACACTCTTGTTAGATTATGGAAGTGAAAGTGAGTCTTGTGGTAATCTTGTGGAATTACTTGCTTAACGATATTAAAGCTGCAACCTCCCATCTGCTCTTTTGAGAAATTTGTAGCAATGTTTGAATGGCGAGGCCTGCAACTGTAAAAATTGTACTATAAGTAGCAAGAATGTTCTGGATATATATATATATATATATATATATATATATATATATATATATATATATATATATATATATATATATATATATATATATATATATATATGTATGTATATATATATATTATGTATCTTGAACATCCTTAGTATTTGAGTAAAGTCTTAAAGTCTCCATCGCTTCATTTGTGTTAGCTGATTTCTGCAGAGACAAAAATGCTTAACTGGAAACTTGTGTCCGCTTGGTGCACCCATTGAGTAACTTGATAGCAGTCATGAGTGTAATTGTAGAAGAAAGAAATATGCATGACGCTATCGGAGGGAGCTAGCTGTGAGGGGGCTTGGGGTCAGTGCCTTGAATGCTGATGGTTTGAGCTGTATGTTTACTTTTGAGCATTGTGAAGGAGAGGCCTCGGACCGGTGTTTTTACGTAATTTGGCAAATGACCCATGAAAGAAGGAAACAGTGCTAGTTGACTCGAGCACAATTCCTCCGCGAAAAGTTTTGAGAGCAGGAAACTAATTGGGATATGTAAACAGCCTAATAGTGAGTTGAATTAGCTTTCAGATACCTTTTGCATTTAAATCCTGTAGGTAGTTTAATGCTAGGTGAAGACTTTTGAAATCCACTCACGGCCTGATCTACCGACTGTCGTACGACGAAAATGGAGTACATATATATAATAATATATAGATATTCCTTTAGGAATTTTTTGATACAGCGGCACCAATCCGTGATGGAACTCCCATCGTTAGAGGATTAAATGGGTACGTTCCAGCCACAGTGACTTCTATATCTCCTCACACTAAGCCATCACCTAGGATTGCTTATACAGAGAACCATTTTTGCAGTATGGCAGCAGCCATTAGGCCGGTTTTGACAAATAGAGTCAGTTATGGGAGTTATAAAGTTTCCTGTATTGGGATTGCACGGCAACTGTGGTATGGAGCCTCATTGTATCTCATCTAGGTTTTAGCATTGAATTTGTGTGAATTCATTGGAGTTTCATATGAAAGTAGATTGATGGAGGGCGAATCTAGCCTGCATAGTTTCCGACGGCAGGGTTTGGCAAGTGCACACACTCGAGATTTTTTGTTTGAAATGATACTGCACACACAGAAATAGGCGTGAAATGGTGTTGAAAGACGTGGTAGGGCGTGGTGCAATTGGTAAATTTGAATATTTTCCAGGCGGATCTTAGCCATAATAATAATGCAATAAAATTGCTCTGATGTGTATGCTGGCCGATACAGCTGTTTTCAAGGTGAGAATGCAATAGAAAATAGCAGAACTAATTTTACTTTGTAAGCCAAATAGTTATATGCACACTTAAAGTACACACTTGAAACTAAATGCACACTTGACCTAATGCACACTCTAGATCTTGTTGAAAGAGGCCACATACTCTGCAGTCTGGCATAGTATTGCAACCTTGCCAAAATTCTGAGGGCTTCATGAGGAATATTATTTGGGTACACCCCAAGTACACAGAGGCAGATTAGTGATCAGGACCTCAGTCACCATTTGGGAGCCTCAGTCAGTTTGGAATCGAGGAGTATCATATTTGAAATCCTGAGTTTTTGTATGCTGGTGTTTTTCTCTGATTCTAGGTAAGACCCTTTGTAGCCAACATTGGGTACTAAAGTCAGATAACTTGTATCCATGCAAAAAGTCAATTGTCACTATCAGGGATGCCATCATATTCTTGAAAACTAATTGGACAAGACCTTTAGTTATCCTAGAGCATTTCTGTGAAGCTAAAGTTTTCAAAATGAAGGTGTTAACACTTTTCTTCTCTCTAACAGGGTACTGGTTATAGATACAAGATGATGCATTCTGTATACCTAGCCATTGCCTTTTTTGTAGTTTCATTTGCAGCAGAAGGATCAACTGCAAATGGTATGTTGAATCTTTTGATAGAGGCCATGTTTTATTGCAGAAAGTATGTTTCCTCAAAGTAGCCATTTTCATCTATAAAATCCATCTTTCTTATGAATGTTATGATTTTAATGTCTCCCATACACTTCTCCTTCAAGTAATAGATAATTTGCATTCCACATACGATTCTGTATTTTGGGAGTACATGCTAGAGAAGATATTCATCAAGGCCTACTGGATATCTCTTTTGTAAAATATCATAGGTATATTAATCATAAGTTTATAAATGTGAGATATAATGGCCTATTTTCTTTCTCATTCAAAAACAGGAACATGTGCAAGTAAATCTGGACTGCAATGCAGTGAATGTGTAAAAGATTGGGATGTGAGAACTTGTTTTTTTCGTTTAGTGCTTTTGCTCTTCCTCAATCTTGCTAATAGCATAAATGGTAGCCCTTGCCTAGTAATGTCCACAATGTCTAAACATGCAGTATGCTGTTTAGCCTCTTCAAGTCAAATAGTTAGTTAAATATCTGTTTCTTTATGTTGATACATTTTAGTGAGCAATTTGATTTTGTGAAGAATTGATATAATTGTTTGTAATTTGAGTGAGGTGACAGTTTTTCCCTGCAAAGAGAGCAGATTCTGTTGAAGTTGATGTGTTTCTTCTAGAATCTAAAGTTTCCCCATATTAGTATCATTATGATCATTCCCTATTCTCCCATTTTCCTACCCATATATACCTTTGTCCCACTTTCCCTCTCTAATTGAGGATGACTTAAATATGGGTTGAAATGTTTTCAATATGGAACTGTTATAACTCAATCTGTCATAAATTTGTTGCCAGACTTGTCAATTCTGGAATATGTCAAATTGAATATCAATGATAAAATGATTTCACATTTTGTCATCAATCTGGTCTTAAAATCATAACAGTCATTTTCTGTTTAGTTATGACCTTTATTCCTAACAGCCATTTTTTGCCGTTATTGCTATCAGCTTCACTAAAGGTTGAATTAGTGATGATGCTATATTCTCAACCTAAGTTAGTGGTTTCCCTTGGGGCATATGAAGACTGACATGTTTAAGACTTATTGGGTAGAAAGTCCTATTTGGCAGAGAGCATTGTATAGATCTCATGCCATTCTGTATGATGCTCATCTTTAAAGGTACCATTTGAAACCCACAATTACAGTATCAAGATTTCTTATCCATTAGATTCTTAAATGGAGTTTTGTTGGTGTGGACTGACTTTCATGGAGAGATTTCTGTTGGTATTTTTCTAAGATACAGATGTAGAGTTGGGCTACAGATACTGCATATGCAATAATTCTAGACAGAGTGTCTCATCAGTATTAACAAAAGTTCTACTCTTTATTTTAGTGTTACTATTGTGAGAAAACAAAGCTTTGTGGTAAAAGACCTGTTATCAAGCCGGACTCAGATGAATGCAGTGGAGATTGGTATTCATACAAACAATGCAGTGGTGAGAAGTTATTTTTTTATGTTTGAGTTTCCCATGAGCAGCAATTTATGATGCATTGTGAGAGACCAGCTAAAGAGATTTTTTCCATAAAACATCTGGTTTGCCAGTTTATCATGATTTAGTTCAGTGCAATTCTACATTTTTTTATTAAAATAAGACATGTAGGTGTACTGGGTGTATGTTTAAAGCAAATGCCTTTGGTCTCCTTACATGCAAAATCTAAATTGTTCAAAAGATAGGAAATGTTTTTCTTTTCTTCATTACATTTCATTCTGTCCAGTGGCGTATCAGATTGGTTAGGGGCCCTTCAGAATTTTTTTTGGGTGCTCTTTCAATCTAAAAGTTTTGTCCCAAATTGGACAAAGGGACAAATGTTAACTTTTATCAATAAGGGAGAAAAGAAGTAATAAGTAGGGGCCTGTGAACTGGGTGTATTGGCTTATTGAATGCCTGTTTACATCAGTAAATACAAAATGCATGTCTCTTGAAAGTCTCTGTGGGACCCCTTTGGGACCTCAAAAGCTTGGAGACGCTTTGGAGTTGCTCTAACCTCAACCATTGTTAGTTATGCCACTGATTCTGTCTTATGATATTTAAAGTGTAGAGGAGTTATAACTTTGGATTGATCAAGAATCATCTGTACTGTAATTGACAATAGATGATAGTTCTGTTGAGAAATATCAAATAACAAGTCTATATGATGTTTTCCATATTATATAGCAAATATTAATTAAAAGTATTCCATATTTGTAGTTTCTTCACCATTACTAGTTATATATGGCAATCTACAGCATCCTTGTGGTATTATCATGCTCAGATCAAGCTAGTTCTTATACTACTGTAGATGTATATCTAAGGCTTCGATAAGCAGCCATGTTCCAATAGTTCTAACTCTTTGAGCAATTCTGTCTAGTTTCTGGAAACTTGCTTCTCATCATCATACCAACTATTCTTGGAGTATTGCTGGTAATTGCGATATGCGTGTGCTACTGTTGCTGCTGCAGGGGTTGCTCCCGACGGCGAACAGCGAAAAGGTAATCAGGTCGAGCTTGTTTACGCTTGTGAGAACATTTCTGGTCATTCTCTTGTACGTTTCAAAATTGTTTAACTCATTTCCGGATTGAAGAGTAAGACCTTAATCGTTATTCGTTTTCCACGCCAAAGGAGGTTTCTGTGAGAATGGCAGCGTCTACTTAAAACAAAGGCCACCAAGCCTTTCTTTTACAGCTGGCCAAATAGGCCCAAATAACCGAAAGAATGACTGAGTCTGCGCCCCATGATCGCTCATCTCATTACCTGCAAGTGAGACTGAAAACTGTGAGAAATAAATGTATAACCAAAGAGAGAAGGAAGAAGATGCAATAACATGAAATGCGGATGGCTACAAAAGACTGGAACCAAAAGGAACGCAGAAACAACTTTTTGTACATCATTTTTTAGCAAAATTACGAACAATAAAACTAGCATTCTAACATAAAGTGCCGTTGGTAGGCCTGACAGAATTCCGTAATGGGCCGTAGTTTGCAGGCCCTTGACTTAGACGATTGTTTCTTGGGTATAGCCACCCTCCCCTCCTCCTAAAGACAATACTGATTTCCTACCTACCGATGTAGTATTGATTGAGATACACCAAACATTACTGCAACATGTAGCAGTCGACTTTTGAATAGGAAGAAATACATTTCGAGGTACAATAGTGCTGTGTTAGTAAATGGGCCAAAGAAAAAATAACAGCCAGAACTTTGCGGGACAATCCAATGTTTGCAAACAGCTGCATAACAATAATATCACCTGAACATCATTTATTCATTAATGGTTGTAACTTTGTATTTATATAAAGATATTTATATAAAGACAGCAGGATTTAGGAGAGATATTTGTATTTCCATGCAATGTAAGCAATTTCAAATGGAAAGACTCATGTTTTGTAACCGTATTCATCATACATAGATATTCTGTTTTCGCAAGTTTTGAAAACAAACCTGTTTAGGACGTGGTGTTCTTCAGATAAATTGGGCAAATAGAATTCACTTTTAGGCAAGTCCCTTGGAACTTCGCCATTCTTGAGCTTCATTGGACTGATGGTTTTTATCGTAAGTTGTCACATTTTGCGTGATACTCAGTGTCTCTGATATGAGTGCTCCTCCACAATTCTCCCCGTCTGTAGCTACTTTTCAATACACAGATTCGCAAAAGAAGATGCAAGAAGAGCAGCAGAACGCGAAGAAAGAGAAGCAAGACACGCAGAGAGGTATGTTCTGGTTGATTTGCTATTGGAACTCTGAGAATAAATTGACGATCAAGTGCTTCCTCTCTTATTTACACAGCCATGGAGTCTTGTGTATATAAATGTGAACACGGTGGAAAAACATGATAAACTATAAGAGTCAGAATAAGCTTTCTTTCAATTAAACGCAGATCTGTCAATGAAATAGAAAACTTCCAAATGAAACAGTTGTAAGATTTGAATGCAAAAGTTTCTTTGAAACTCTGCTTTATGCATTGTTATACATACTTTAGTATTTATCAGTCTTGGTCACATTAATTTGGACAAGACTGTAGCTGTGTCAGATTGACATAGATATTCTGGTGGCATTGCTACTAGTAGCAACCACGAAATATTCAAGGAATTGAATGTTGCGATTGCTCTTTTCTGAGAAAGGTAATCTGAATCTTTTTCCACCCGAGAAAACAGTACAGCAAGGAAAACGAATTTTGATAAGAAATAAATTGGAAGTTTATGTTGCTGTCTATGATTTCTAGGACTTCTTTTCTCACATAGTGTTGTTTTAGTAATGGGCTCAGTTTTATCGACACTCTTCAGATTTGACCATTCTGTTTTATTTGAATGTGAATTGCTGCTCCGTTTATGAGGTTCAAGTCACATATTCTTCATCGAGGTGACTTTCTGCAATCTTGAAAGCTAAGTTCTTCAGCAATTGCATCCGTTGAGCATTCAGAATCTGTATATGCAGTAATTTCCTGTATGCATATCACTTGAATATCAATTTCAATTTCACAGAACTGCAGAGCGGAGGCAGAAGCATGACGAAATAAGGAAGAAATATGGTATGCCCTCTTGCAGTTCTATTCCTAACGCCTGGGTTAAATTTTTGATGAAGATCGATTTTTATTGAATTTAAAGTGACTCTGTCGCTTCTATTTGGGTATTCTTCTTCCTCGCACCAATGTAAGTGGTACCTGATTCTGGAAAGGACTTATATGGGGAGTTC